>VZTG01001075.1:103897-351965 GCA_013397845.1 Melanocharis versteri
CACCCCCTGGGTCGGGGCCGGCGCTGCCGTGGCCCTGCCGCCCTCCCCAGCCCCTCTGCCAGCGGGGAGGCCGGGCTGTCGCCGGTGGATGCGGGGCCCTGGCGGAGCGCACCCCCGTGTGCCCTGTGCGGGCACCTGTCCCGAGGGCCGCTTCCCGCCCGTGGGGCCGGCAGGAGCTGGCTCTGACCAGACACCGAGGTCACAAACGTCCCGGGGTCGCCCTGCCAGAGTGGCCCTCGGAGGCTGCCAGCGATGGAGCCTGTTGCAGGACTTGCGTGGCAGGGAACGTCTGGTATCGGAGCCAATCTCCCTTGCTAGCGCTCAGGACAACTAATAAGAGCAGTTTTGTAGTGTTTGCTCATATTTAGGTATGCAGCTTTGCCTGTGGAACCACTGCAACTACCCAATGACTTCAGTGTTCCTGACCGAGGTTTCCAGACGGCTGCTGATGCCCGAATTCACTTCGCCATGGCCTCCTGAAAAGTGCAGTGGCTTTTCATTTTGCTGCCAACGTTCAATCATATTAGTATAAACTAAATCAACATGGAATAGATTAATTTTTTTTCCATTAAAAGAACAATTCCACACTATTGTTCCATTCACGAAATAATGTCACATTTTACAAAATCATATCATAATCCTACACAGTACTATGTACTTCCTTTTCATGCATTAACTTTAGGGTACACTATGCTTTTCTTTATGAGACACTCATAAACTTGCTGCTTATTAAAAGTTAAGATGTGCAATAATTTGCATACTTCCAGGACATGGTATTTTTAGGAAGAATCAGCAGCAATAATGTTATAAAAAGTAATAAAAATGACAGTCTTAAAAGGTAGCGTCTATTTCAGTAGCACCAACTCAGATGTTAAAGCGCTGACTATGTGCAGTACTAATTTGGGGAATTTTTATTTTAGCCACTGCTCTAAGACGAATACATCATGGATAAATATGAAATCATTAAACAAATTGGAGAAGGATCTTTTGGCAAAATATTCTTGGCTAAAGGAAAAACGGATAATGAGCCATGTGTTATCAAAGAGATCAATTTAACTAAGGTAAAACAACAAAACCTGCATTATGTTTACCAGATTGTGCTACTTCCATTTAGCTGGGTATGAACTTGGCTTATATTTTAACTCCTTTGTAATTCCATCTCAATTATATAGAGCTAAGCTTTCCAAAGACTGTATTCTTTGCTAATTTATTATTTTAAAAGCATAGATAAAATACGTATTTTGATGTTAAGTCTTTGCTTTTTACTGCATTTTTGTTCTTTTCAAAACTTCTTTCTGCCTGCAATGTGTGACACTGTCTAATTCAAATTTTGTAAGGGTTGCTTTAACTACAGCTAAAATATAGCCACTAAAATAACAAATCACAATTCTGTGATACATTTCTCTAAGCTTTTTAATTGCTTTGTTTCCCACATCCATATTTTCGGACATGAGTAATTCACAATGGAGTCTTTCCAATTCTCATTTATGTTTATGGCAGTTCGATTCATCTCATCTGATTTTAAGTTTCCATTTGGTTGCTGTCAGCATTTGAGCTGCTTGGCTAGATGCCCTTTCAAGGAGAACGAGAGAGATAAGTCTTTTTAGGAAGCTGTTGATCACGTGTGTTTTAGATTTCTGATTTAGAACGAGCTTAGTTGGGCCATGAAACTTCTGTCATTCTTCCCATTGACTGCAGAGGCAGCTTAGGGCCACTTGCTTGGGTGTTGGAGGAACACCACGGCTGTATCTGGTTCCATAAAGGCAATTAAAATCAGTTAAAATCTCTGTGATTTCAATACAGGGGTTTAAACAGTCAGTTTCAATGAATGCCTACATGCTTTTGACAGGTCTCTTGCTATTCTGGGCCACACTAGTGAATTTCTAATATGTTAGAGAATTACAATAGAAGAATGAGTTCTAGAAAGAGCTGTATGTCTTCCAGATTCAAACCTGGAAAAGCTGATACATGAGTAATGACAGCTAAATGAAAAGACGAATAGTTTCTCTCTCTGCTCATGACCAATAAACCCCATGCATTTCTAATCTTAGATTTTGATGTACAACTAGAAGAATGGCTGCTAATGAAATGTTACTGTGGATCCCACTTGTTCAAAAATCAGAAGCTGGAGACAGAAAATTACTACTTTGAAGTCATAAATTTTTTTTTTATATGGTAGAGTGTGTTTTATTCAGTTACTGATTTTTAAATCTTTAAGGATTACATTTTAAAAATATTTCGTAAGAATGAGGGTAAGAAACTGTTTGTAGATACAAGAGACCATTTTGAAGGATAGATACTCAGAAAAATGAATTTTTAAGTAGTATTGATGAAAGTGTGATCATAATAAACTAAATAGAAGTTTTCCATTAATGTAGCAGGGCGAAGAGTTTGCCTGAAATGTTACAAGAACAAGTAACACCAGTAAAATGAAGGATTTTTTTTCTTTTTACTTTAATCTTTTGACATCACCCCTGTTAGCATTACAGAATCATTTAGATCCATACTCTTCAAATTCTTAAGGGAATTCTTTAACTTTAGAGTTTAAATTCTTTAACTTAAGTTTAAAGGTATACATTTGCCTGTTTGTAAAATGTCAAAATTGGGTTTGACTTCAGTAATGTTCCAATACACTTTCAAACATACTCTGCAAATTTATATTTTATGTTATATATACATCATCTTTTATAATATTTCTACATCATCTTGGTACACAGTGTTTTTGTATTAGCGAGGATGGTTTGCTAATGATGTAACTATTTTTGAAAAAGGTTAAATATATCACTGCTAGCATGTAGTTTCTTAATTCTTTGTAGATGCCTGTGAAAGAAAAAGAAGCCTCTGAAAAAGAAGTCATTCTGCTGGCTAAGATGAAGCATGCAAATATTGTAACCTTCTATACTTCTTTGCAAGGTTTACTTTTACCATTTCTGTTTTAATTGTGATGAAAGGAGTGGAAGGCAGAAAACCTACCTTGTTAGTGTTGATCACCCTTAGCCCTGTCCCTGCTTTACTTAAAGGTGGGGAAAGGTCTCAACTCCTAGAAATGGACACAAGGCATCAAATTCAGGCATCACTTGCGTTTTTCACGTGTGTGAGTGGGTACTTGGCGTGAATCCTAGATCCTGAGGTGTCTGCACTGTACAAGTTGAACTTTAGTCTTGATTTTTTATAGGAGTCCAGAGTTTAATGGGAATTTTCTCAAGAGTTTCAATAGAAGAGAGCTTTTGAGTATAGCAAGGAATAAGCCGATCAAATAGGACAAAAGGCTGATGAAATAGGCAAGAAATTAGAATGATCATTTCATCTGATCTAACCTTGGGTTCCTCATGTTTTGTTTATCCACATAATATACATATGACATTATATGATTATGATACATACATTATATATGCATGCACACATATACATACTTATGTATGCATGTACGTACACACAGACAAAACAGGCAAGCACAAAAAGAGGCCATTAAATAGTAATGCAATCTATTAGTACACCTGAAAATGTCTTTCAGCATCTGGAATGTAAAATCAGTATTGGCATTTCGTATCTTGGTGCAGCACAGTCTTTCCAGTGATCCAATATCAATCTCATAATGCTGTGCTAGCCTTTTTTCTTCAGATATATTTTGAATTATCACTCAAGGATAAAGAATTCTTCAGGACTGAAAGAGATAGAAGGAATTCTATTCAACTGAAAAGCTAATTCCCTGTATTTATTTTTCCTCTGACATCTGTCATAAACAGTGCCTTATGTAGTAAAAGCTATAGTTACAGCTTCTGTTCAGTGTTCTCAGTGACCAGGACTGTAAATGTTTTAGGGGACATGTAAATCAGATAGTCTTCTGAACCTCAGAGAGGTAAGAATAAGTTGAATTTTTCTATTAAGGAGGCCCTTCTGTTTATTTTTGCTTTTTGGAATATTGTCTGCTTCTAACCTTTTCCCTAAGCCTTACTGCGTGCTTAGTTATTGAGCAAAAAACTGAACTTTGAAGCATTCTGCTAAGTTTCCAGTAAGAACATCTTTCAGTGGGGTCTTTTGAGGATTTCCTCATGTATTTAGTATTTTGCTGAATCTCCATTTAACTATATTTTCACGTCTTATTTTTGCATCAGGTTTCACTGGAAGTATCCGTTTTTTCTCAGTTAGTCTTTGAAATGGAGGAGTATGTAGAGGTTAACTGCTACCTTTTGAAAGAAGGACCATATAAAATAAAAATAAGTTGTTGCTGTGTTAATGAATAATAAAAGAATAAAGGCAAAATTATGCTTTTCCTTTCAGAAAAGAACAAGCTATATATTGTGATGGAATACTGTGATGGTGGAGATTTAATGAAGCGGATAAATATGCAGCATGGAGTGCTGTTTGATGAGGACCAGGTGAAAGACATTTTCTCTAGAGGGAAGAACATATTATGTGAAACACATGGTTTGAATTATCTAGTAATGACTGAACTTTTAAAGAAAACTTTGGTAATTTTAATTGAAGAGTAGGAGGGTTTTTTAGCACTCTTTAAGATCTGAAATTAATTCATTAGCAGTAGGATAACTTTTTAAATGCCCCCTTCCTCCTCTTGCTCTTTGCATCATAGATGTACTTTTTCTTTACATTAGTAATATACCCGTTAAACCATGAAGACCTTCTTTTAAATAGTGCTTTCTAATTATGGGGAGGATATATTATATACAATTTCTTAATTTGTTGGTGCTATTTGATCATGGCACATCCTCTTTATACTGAAGCCCATGGTAAATCTCTCGTTCATTTCATTTTGGTCAAAACTGCTCTGATGCCATTTAAATTGTTAAACCAGCACAGAGAAACAAGCCCAGATATCTGACTGGTTTTGGGCCATGTTCTTGTATATTTTATTTTGTAAATGGGTGAGTATGGTAAGTATTGCAATTCACAGAAGCTGAATTTCCCACTATTCCTTACTTATTCCTTTATTTTTTTACTAACTCTTAGCTTTCTGAAGGAAATTTTCTTCATGTAGGAATTAATGGACTGAACTCCGGGGTTATTTAATCATAAATAAAATCTAGTTTTGCGGGTACAATGAAATTTTGCTTAGAAACCAGGTAGATAATATCCAATCTGCTAGTGGAAATATGCTCTAAGGCATAAAATTGAAGAAAAAAAAGTATTGTGACTTTTCTTTTTGCTTTACTAGTAAAAGAGGATCTCCTTGGTGGAGAAGTCAGTTGAAAGTGAATTACTGGTTCAGTAATAATGAATTTTAAGATCCCATTAGGAGTCATATTAGAGGCAGAGAGAACGTGAAAGAAAATAAAGAGAGGACAAACCCACCGATCATGAAAGCGCAAAGGAGAGAACCAACACACAAACCCCTTGACAGCGACACAGAATAATACATATCCAAAGAAAGGCAAAAGAAATACAGACAGAAGAACGAATTATAGAAACTAAAGAAAGTTTTGTCTGCTGATCAAAGAAAGGAAAGCAAATTGCTTGATTTAACATGATAGTATTAAAATATCTTTATGTTTTCAAATGTACTTCTGGGAAAGCCTCATTTGTAGCATCAGCCCTAATCAGGAAATCATCTATTTAATGTGAAGCATTGCTAAATAGAAGGTTATTACTTGAATAAAAGTTTTTCATGTGCATGGATTTTCCTGAATAGAGAAGCATATCAGCAGGTTGTAGTTTTGTTTCTGAATTTAGTCCAAAGCCCTTATTTAAGAAGACATGTGTATGTTGGAAGTTACGTATATGTTTAAAAGCTGTGCTGGGTCAAGGATAAAGGAAAAACACATGTGCTTACTTATTAGGCAAGTTTCTTCATAGCTCACTTCTTTCACCACATTTCAGTCCTTCATCTTTTGTCTCTTTTTTTTTTTTTTGGTTTGTTTTGGTTTGTTGTTGTTGGGGCTTGTTTGTTTGTTTGTTTGTTTTGTTTGGGTTTTTTTTTATTCCTGGGTCACATTCAGTAGGACTACAAATACTACAGCTGGATGGTGTGACTTCTATCACTGAGGATTAAGAAGACACTTCCCAACTCTGTCTTAGATATTTGCACTCCCTCACTTCTTAAAAAAGGTCTGCTATTCTTACTCTTCTTTGGCATGATTCTTCAGTCCTTGTTCAAGTGCATGTCCTGGCACAGTCAGGAAAAACTTGATGGGGACAAGGGAAGCAGAGTAGGTATCTATTTCCATTTACTTTAGTGATAGCACTAAATGGAAAGGAAAAGTCTATGGCATTAACTTTAAAAATACCTTTTTTACTGTTTTGCATTGTATATGTTCTATGTATTTTAGATTTTGTTGTTGTCTTTATTGTATATATTTCAGTAAGATGCCCCATCGGAGTCATACAAATTCATAGGTATCTGTTCTCTGTAACATTCATTGCAGATTCTCAGCTGGTTTGTGCAGATCTCCTTGGGCTTGAAGCATATTCATGACAAGAAGATTTTACACAGAGATGTAAAAGCACAGGTAGTAAAACCAGTACTGTAGAGGGGGTTATTTTGTCTTGTGAAAAATATGCTCAAGAAGTTCTGCCATTTCTCATTTTCACACACTATATTTGGGTTTATTTGCAGAACGTTTTTCTTAGCAATAATGGAAAGATAGCAAAGCTTGGGGACTTTGGCATAGCAAGACAGTTGAACAGGTAAGCACGGTTTTTAATCAGTCTGTGACCTGCTCCAAACAGGAATGTTTGTGAATGTTCAGAATGCAGCCTGAACATGCAAATCATTTGTGGATTGTGCTTGCTCAAGAGGTCTGGGATACAAAGGGTCTGACACTACGTTTTCTCCTGTTACCCTAAAACATGCCATCCTGCATTGAACCACAGATGTATGTAGTAACTAGACTTCTGCTAGGTGTAGGACATAGGGTGGAGAAGCTACAGGCTTTGCCTGTTCTCTGTGGAACTGATATAAAGAGATTCTGGAGGCACAGTTCCTGCCTCTGCAGCTGTTGGTAATAACTTCTGTTACCTCATAAAAACAAAAGTGAAGAGCATATAAAACGAAAGATAGAGAGTAAAGGAAGAGAGTTTGTACAGATGTTGTGTATCCTCCAATACTGAGGCCATGTTAATTTTTTAAAAAGACCCAGAACAACCACCTGGGTCTGAGAGCATGGCATGGCTGGGCTTGCATCTATATTGTTCTCCCAAAAAGGGAGGCCTTATCTTTAATGGCTTTGTGGACGAGGTTGGCCTATCCTGTGTAGTGGCCCGGTGTGGCCAAAACATGCCAGGAGCATGATAAAAACAGGAAAATGCTTAGATTTGATCTCTTTTTGTGCTTTTTTATTATCTTTGACAGAACTCAACTCTCAGCATGTAAACTACTGATGCCCAAAGTGCCTTCCTTCAGAAGCATTCTAGGGATAATCGCTGTAAGGATTGCTCCTATGCAGCAGAGCAGTACCTAGCAGATAGGAAGTAAACCTCAGAATCTGAATGTCCAAGTGCAGATATTTTAAAAAGTATGTAATAGGCTTATACAACTGTATAATTGGAGCTTGGCAGTACTTTTCCTCCTGTAACTAGTGAATTAAGTTTCTGTGGTGAGTTGACACTGTCTGGACGCCAGGTGTCCACAAAAGTGCGGTCGCTCCCCTCCTCAGCTGTACAGAAGAGAGAAAATACAATTAAAGGCTCACGGTCCAAAATAAGGACAGGGAATTCCTGTGCTTTCTGTTGAAGTGCAAACACTCTCCACTATTCAAATAGTGGGTCATTTTTACACAGAACTGGGAAATACTGCAGTTTTTCATGGGGTATTCCTTTATTCAACTATTCGGAGAGCAGAAGTAATGTTCCCCATAGGCTTTTATGGGGCCAGAGGAGTCTCTAGTTCAGTTGTTTGTAAACTTTTTCAGTGTGTAAGCCTTCTTGTTCATTGTGTTTCTTTAGTACTACGGAGTTTGCCCATACCTGTGTAGGGACCCCCTACTACCTGTCACCTGAGATATGTGAAAATCGGCCATACAACAACAAAACGTAAGTCTCTGTCTTTCCTTCATATGTGTGTGAGGATGGGCAGGCGTGGAACAACTCATTTTAGTAATATGTTTTAAATCAGTATTTGTGCAGAGCATGGGAATTTCTCATGGTTACCCTTTGTGAAGTTTTGTATTATTGTGTACAATAACTCGGTGCATCATTGTACACAAAAAACCCAACTATCTTACACTATACAACAATGTCAGTTGTTTTATTATTATTTTGACTCACAATGTCCAAAATATAACAATCATGACTTTGCTGTGATTAATCTACAGGCTTAATATAATTATATTTTTTGGCTTTATAAAAGTACATGTAATTTAAAGTCTCTTTTGATACTTCTTGTTAGTAGTGGTGGGAAATGTAAACCAGTATGTTTCCCTTTGCTTAATCTGCTTCTCCATCAATTACTAAATTTCTCTCATTTCCAAGATGTAATAACCAATGCGTCTTTACAGTTCCAAGTTCATGAATTTTTGATACACTCATTTATCATTTATAAAAATACACTAAAATGAAAGCTGCTAGTTTGGAAATTTGCGGTAGCCACTTGCAGGAAAGACAGATAGGTCTGAGGCTTACCACGAAATACCAGATGAGAAGCACTGCAAAGCCAGGAGGTGAGAGGGCCTTCTCTTTGTGGGGAATAGGATCAACACCAAATGCTCTGGAGCTCAGAGTAGCATCTCAGCTCTGAGGTGCTATTCACACAAGTTATTCACTCCCTTACTCTATCCTCAGCTATCAAATCAGCTTTGTCCTTCATCCTGCTAGAAATATTAAGCAGACTTCCTGTATCATGCGCCTTTTCCAATTATAATGATAAAACCTAATTAGATACCGTAGAAACAATGGTGACACAACTAAAAATAAATTTCTAGTTGTTCTTTTTAGTGCATCTTAAGGAAAAAAAAAACTTGCACCAGTGTTAATCTGTGACAGAATAATGGTTATAAATTTGGGAGCTGAGAAGAGGTACTGATTACATGGATGAAAATATTATAGACTTTTCACTGAAACTTAAATTACTTCTTTTTCACAGAGATATTTGGTCTCTTGGCTGCGTGCTTTATGAGCTGTGTGCACTAAAACATCCTGTAAGTACTGTACAATCAGGTCATTGTCATATTATTAGAAAATACAGTGGTCACCTTGCAAAGCTGGTACTAGTAATAGTATTCACAGGCAGCTACAAGAGTTATTTTCATCTTATTTATTGGTATTAAAGAATGACTGCTAGTGTTTAACTTTTCATATTGTATCTGTTTTGTGTGCAATAAAATAAAAAGTATTATGTTGTATTCCTATAACTTACATATATGCATGTGTGTGTATGTACTTCAAATGTACATTTACTCTTCGAAAATTACTAAACTCTTTCAAGACAGATGAACAATGGCAAGAATTAAAGACAGGCTTCAAGGTTAGGCTTAGGTATATAATCTTACTAATTTCTGTTTGAAAATACCAATCTATACTTATTAAATAATCTAAACCCCACATTTCCCCAGAAAGTGGTTTGAGTCCCAGGAAGAATTTTCCTAAAGGAAATGTATTTTGTTTGAAAGCACATTTCTGTCAGAAAATAACTGAGATAGCATCTTCAGGAAGTTGTGTTGTCCTCAGCCTGGTCTGAACCTCAGGTAATCCTCAGCCTGTGACTATCACATGAAGAAGGGAACACAGCAGAAACTAATCTTGACGACAGGAAAAAGATCAGATTCCTGGGACCAGCAGATGTTGACTTTTTGCTGGGCTTGGATGTGGGAGAAGGTAGAGCAGCACTAATAGAGAGAGCAATTGTGCTGAGCTAGGAGCAAGGGGGATACTGCTGAGGAAAACTGCTGGTTTCACAAAGTGGCAAAACATGAGATATTACTTTATATGAATATTAGGTGTTTTATTCTGTATTGCTGCCCACTGTTTCAGTGTGAGGGCAGCGACTCAATGCAGATGTAGACAGGAAATGCAAGTGAAGCTCAGGTAAATTTAATTCTACCACCTTCAAAATAGCTACATAAATAAAAAAGATTTTAGGAAGAGCTTGCTTTTTTTTGCCTAAGGCCCTAAAAAGTATATTGATGCTGGCCTCTTAAGAGATCTAGTGAACTGAGAGGACTGAATTAACTGATTGGCATCACTTGTTAAAAAATTAGGATTGTATCTTTGTTCTGGAGGGAGCATACAATGCAGAGGCTGTTGGGTGAAGTGAAGTTTTGAAGGTGAACACTGTGAAGACAATATGTATGTAGATCTTTGTTTGACAGCTTCGGGCAAAATACATCGTGTTTCATCCTGGAAAGATTACTTCTGTGTTACTGTCTGACAGCAGAGTGTGAATAAAACTCTCCCAGGTACAGAAGTCATTGGACCTTTTAGTTGTGCAGCTGAAACCAGGAGAACGTAACCAGAAAACACAGTCAGAGAGTGGTTATATTAATTTTCCACAGCAAACACAATCAGAGAGTGGTTATATTAATTTTCCACAGCAAGCTGTGGTTAGCAAGAAAGGATTTGTGGTGGGATTCCACAGCACAGGGCTTCTCCCCGCTACTCCGCTCTGTGAGATCCCACCTGGAGTGCTGCATCCAGCTCTGCAGCCCCCAACAAAGGAAGGACATGGACCTATTGGAAGGAGCCCAGAGGAGGGCCACAAAAATGATCAGGGGGCTGAAGCACCTCTCCTACAAAGACAGGCTGAGAGAGCTGGGGCTGTTCAGCCTTGAGAAGAGAAGGCTGCAGGGAGACTTAGAGCAGTTTTCCTGTGCCTAAAGGGGGCCTGAAAGAGAGATGGAGAGGGACTTTTGACAAGGGTATGTAGTGATAGGACAAGGGGGAATGGCTTTAAACTGAAAGATGGTAAACTTAGATATTAGGAAGAAATTCTTTACTGTTAGTGTGGTGAGACACTGGCACAGGTTGCCCAGAGAAGCTGTGGATCCCATCCCTGGCAGTGTTCAAGGCCAGGCTGGATGGGACTTTGAGCAATCTGGTCTAGTGGAAGGTGTCCCTGCCCATGGCAGGGAGGTTGGAATGAGCTTATCTTTGAGGTCCCTTCCAACCCAAACCATTCTATGACTGTGTCAACAAGTACCTATTTTTAAGTTGGGGTGTCTAGTCGACCATTCTGAACCAGCAGTACTTACTGTCCTCTTTTTATTGTATTCCCTTACTAAGTTTCAAGGCAATAGTTTGCATGAGCTGGTGCTGAAGATTTGCAGAGGACGTTTTCAACCAGTGTCTCCTCACTATTCCTACGATCTGAGGATATTAATTTCCCAGTTGTTTAAAATATCTCCAAGAGATCGACCATCCATCAATTCTATTCTAAGGAAGCCCTTCTTGCAGAAACTTGTTCTCAGGTATCTGCCCCCTGAGGTGAGTGACTGTGCTCCTGCCTGCTGACAGAAAATAGGTATGAAAGTAGTATGAACAGTTCTACCAGATACTGTTTTTTTCTGATAGGTAGCATGGGAAGAACTCAGTCACATTGTGATACATAGAAAAAGGCCTTCAGCATCTCAGTCTGGAGCCAAGCAGATTCAAGGTAATGATAGTAATATTATGCATCATTAGTTCTACAGTAACATTTGTTAGTTGTGATACAACTGTTGGCTGTAACATTCTCCAACAGTCTTTACTGCACATTTGGATAAAGTGTTTCACCCAAAGCTAAAAGTAAATAGAGGAGAGAACTGCAACAGCCGAACCATTCACCCAGGCAGTGCACTGCTGTCCTGTTCAGGGAAAGACAACTTTAAAACTAGCTCATTAGCTACGGTCATCTAGAGGAGCTGCCACAGGAAAGTGCTGAAACATTAATCCTAGGTCTTTAAAAAACAAAATTACTGAAACGGAGAGGCTTTGGTCTAGTTTAGGTCTGTCACACGAAAAACATCCTTACTGTGTGAAAAAATGCATAAATCTTGAAAAATATGCTCCATAGTATTTTACAAAACAATAAAAATGTATTTTACAAAATCTTACAAATTTTATTAAATTATAAGACAGTGCTATTTGGATTTAGTACCCATTGATAGACCAGATTTTGTATGCAGTTGCTTAGAAAACATTGATGAGACTAAATGTATGTATGTATGAACTGTTGAACATCTGGCGTGTTTCTGGCAGTGTAACTTGGTCCTAATTCTATATTCTTCATTGTATCACAATGAGTCCTCAAATTTATCTTTGGAATATCAAAACAGTTAAAACAGATCTGTGGAAATAACCTGTGTAGTTACTTAACTACACTTTTGACTCCCCTCCTCCCCACCACGGCCCCCTTCAAAAATATTCATCAGTCATGTAGGAACCCATATTATTTTGAAAGTGACTTTCAATGAGGTTTATCTGCCCAATTAACCAGTGCAATTTGGACAGAAGCCTGAACAACTAAATAACTTAGGCACTTAAAAAATATCTCTGGTCATTTAATCATGATTTTAATACATTTTGTCTCCCAAACATGATACTCTAACAGTCAATATTCATGAGAGATTTAAAACTCACTTAGAAACTACTTAATCCAAGAAAGGACACTGCTTTTCATTACTGCAGCTAAGATATATTGACTGACCAAACTGGAATGGTCTGTACTTGTATTCTCCTACATGGGAAACTGATAAGGTAGATTTTCAGTTTTCAGCCTTTCTTTTCAAATTTCACAAGTACTACAACATTGCCTAGTGATTTTTGGAGTATGGAGGGGTGGGTTTAGAAAGGGAATGCTTAAGCAGGTAGGAACCTAGAGCCTGTGAATTAGACTTCCTGCTTTCTGTTCTTGGTACTAGCATGAAATCAACACTCTAGTTTATAAAGGTCTCCCTCTTATTCAGTGTGCTTTTCAAAACTAATCAATAAGATCCTGTTTACATGAATGTGATAAACCATGTTTTCAAAAGCATGTCATTCTCAGAATGAAAAGCAGAATGCCTAGGAGGTGCAAAGTATGGTGATGATGGTGAAAGGATGTAAGGAACGTTTATTAACCCAACCTGTCAGTGTTAGGTGTGGGTACCCTACTATGCACCCTACTTTGCAACTACATGGTCATTGATCACATAGAGAGCACAGAATGTAATTTTTTTAATCTCCTATTGTTAAAAAGCATATAAACTTCAGAAAACAAGAGCCCAGCACCCAGTTTCTGTGGAATCTGGAATAGTGATGCCTGTCAAGAAACAAGAATTATTTCAAAGAAATGAATGGAAGCCTCCTTCAAGAGTACAACAGCCTATTATTCAGGTACTGCGTATCCACATTCTCAAATATATATATATATATACAGGCACACACATATAATCAATTTCAGAATTATATATTATTACACACTCACACACACATATATATAATCTTCAGAAAGCAAATACCTGCACTTAAAAAAGATACTTTAAAAGGCTTATGACATTAAGATGTATATTTAGCTTAATGCCTACACTAAATCAGTAGAGACAGTTAAACATGCCTGAATCCTCAGAAGAGATGTTTTGAAAGCCTAAGTGGGAAATACTGAATCTAGGCTGCTTTGGTGTGGTCCTTTGTAGCAAAAGGATTCAGGCATGCTTTGCATTTATATTTGCACAAAGACAAATAAGCTCTGGGTTTGCATTTTTTGCTCTAGAAGCAAACACACTGATCCTGTTACTTCAGTCCTTCTGACAGCTCATTCATGGGCAAAATCACCAGCACTCACTTCCATTGCCTCAGATATTTGTTACTGACAGCCTTCTCCCAAATGCAAGCCCAGTTTTTCACAACCACTTTGTCTCTCACTTGTTTTCCACCTGCTCCTTTCCTCAGGCAGGGTATCAGCTGTATGCCAAGCCCAGCCTCTTACTTAGCATCACTGCACACATTTATGTTTATCTTTAAGAGCATATAGTAGTACCTTGAATGCTGGCGAACATCAGCACAGCCCATTTAGGATCTGGGAGCCCCCAGATCTGCACACTGCAGTTACACGAGCTTAACTGCTGTACATGGAGTTCCCAGAACTGCATCCATGACACAGTCACTAACTATGGATAATACTGGCCCTATGCAGAACTTAGGACTTCGTTTTCCTCACAGTTACATTTGTGCCAATGCAAATCCAGAGATGGATTAAGTTAGAAAGGTAGTTTCCTTTCACTGTGCACTGCTATAATCAAAGGCAGAATTTTGTCCACAGTGTTTTGAGCTACACTGGGAATGTTTCCATATTCTTTCAACATCCAAATAAAGCAAACAGTGTGCAGGGTTTCAGGAATACTTGCATAGTGTCATACTTTGGAGGTGTTGCTTCAGGATTCACAGAATCACAGAACAGTTGAGGTTGAAAAGGACTTCTGGTCATCACCTTGTCCACACCCCTGCTTATGTAGGGTCATCTAGATCCAGTTGTCTAGGACTATGTCCAGTTGGCTGTTGAATATCTCCAAAGATGGAGACTCTAAATCCTATTTGGGCAATCTGTGCCCCATCCCCAGGCCCAGTGAAAAAAATGTTTTCTGATGTTCAGAGGGAATCTTCTGTGTTTCAGTTTGTGCCCATTGCCTCTGGTTCTGTCACTGGGTATCAGTGGGAAGAGTCTGGCTCCATCCTCTTTGCACCATCCCTTCGGGTAGCTGTAACCATCAATAAGATCCCACCTTCAGGCTGAACAGTCTGAGCTCTTTCAGCCTTTCCTCAGAGGAGTAATGCTCCAGGCCTTTTACTGGGCTTTTTCGAGCTCATGACTGTCTCTTTTGTTCTGGAGAGCTCAGAATTAGACGCAGCACTTCATGTGTGGCCTCACAAGTGCTGAGCAGCACGAAAAGATCACCTCCCTTGACCTGCTGGGCGAACTTTTTCTAATGCGGGCCAGGATGTCATTCACCTTTTCAGCAAGGGCACATTGTTGGCTAATGGTCAACTTGTTGTCCACCAGGCCCCCCCTTCTTTGCCAAGCTGCTTCCCAGCTGGACAGCCCCCAGCATATACTGGTGCAGAGTGTAGAACTTTGCACTTCCGTTGCTGAACTCCATGAGATTTTTGTCATCCCATTTCTCCAGCCCTTCGTGGTCCCTCTGGATATATACCCTCTGGTATATAAGAGCCTCCTCCCAGTTTGTGTTATCAGCAAACTTGCTGAGGGTGCACTCTGCCCCCCTCTCTCCCATGATCTAAATCATTAATGAGGATGTTGAACTCTAGTTACTGGCCTTCAGCTGTGCTTCACTCTGTGATCACCACCCTTCGGGCCACTTTTCAAGCGATTTCACTGCCTGCTCATCCCACCCTCAATTCATCAGCTTCTCTATGAGGATTTTATGGCAGGCAGTGCCAAAAGCCTCCATGAAGGCAGTTGCCTGATAGGAAATGTCCCCTTGCTCTGGCCTTGTCTGTCAAGCCAGTCATTTAATTGTAGAATGTTAGTGAGTTGGTCAAGCGTGACTTCCTGGTGCCTGCTTCTCTAGACACAGTTCTCAGTCCTCTGACATTTATTTAGGTAGCCTGATTTGTTCCCCCTACTGCTTGGGATTGCCATACTTCTGGATACTATACGGTAAAACCTACTTCAAAGAGGAACAAGAGAAACATTTTTTGAGGTTACTTCTTCTTTGGGAACTTTACTGACAGTTGGAAACTTTCTTCTTATGCAGATACGAATTTATATTCTACTGTAATCTGGACTGTACCACAGGTACATGAGCCTGTTTTCAGTGTATGTAAGAGGAAAATGGGGAGGAATAGTTAATGTATTTACAATCTGTGAAAATGATACTTAGATGCATTTACGTTTATGTAAGAAAGTAAGCAAAATGTAGCATTTTTCTCATGTACCTTATAGTCTCTCACAATGGAAAAGTTTGTGGATGTCTGACCACAGTTATATCATGCAGTGGCAGCTAAGTGATCATCTTCTCTCCATTGTTCTTATGAGAAATGGAAACGACAGTCTTGTCACAAAGGAGAAATACAGGGATGTTTCATCACAGTGAGGGCTTTCAGAAATGAAAGCCCAACTCCCACATGCACGTAATCAAAGAGACGTGAAACGAAGTAGCACAGTGCTCCCCTGAAAGCAGCCATCAATGCCTGTACTGTCCAAAACCACATCCCAGGCTCCCCTTGCTATCACATGTCAAAATGAGGCTCTCCTGGAAATCGTTCAGTGCTTTAGGCTCCAGAACAATGAAGTGACTCTAGGGCAATGACACTACAGAGTACAAAGCCCCATGCTGATTCCCTCGCACAGCAATGTGGGCTGCTGCTTAATGACAGGAGCTGATGGAACAGGAGGAAAGGAAAAGGCAATGGTGAGATCACAAAAGCCCTGAGAAGTTTGGAAGTTTCTGGGTTATATTTGAAAGGATTTGGAAAACTTACACCAACTATACCATAGACAGTCCATATTACCATGCTACTCAGACTCGGGAGAAGTACAGGAGGTTAATTCAAACTTGTGCTGATACAAATGAGTACAGGTAAAATAACATCCTTTATTATATTTTCAGCCACAGACCTTCAGATTTAATATGGCAGAAAGGCCAGAAAGCATTAGACTACATGGCCATTATGGTCATTACTATGAGAAGCTTGACAACTTGCAAAGGAAAGCTAATGCACATTATGACCTTTCTCATATCAGCCAAAGAGTTGAAGAATACTATAAACTAGAAGGACGAGTTGCACCTCCACCTCCACCACCCGATTGGTAAACATTTCTCTCTATTTATTAGTGGTCTGTCTTGCGTATTTTGAGCTATCAGCCTTCCTGAGTAGGTAACACTGGGCTTAGCTGATTTAGTAGAATTCGTTCTCTGCTTCATCTTTGATAATTTTTTTTTTTAACATAAGTTTGTTACACAACAACACAATTCCTGTTCCTGTTTTTCCAGAAATTCCATCTGAATTGACCTGGTGTTTGACATTTCACTGTCAAAATGTCTCCCAAGTCTCAACCCAATCTTTACTGGATAAAAAGTAAAACATAAGCTTTCTGTAGAATTTCTGATTATACCAAGGATAAACACTGTCTGTCTTTCACATCAGGATGAGAATAATACAAAGATAAGAAGCAGCTCTGCACTGGAGGGAGCAGAGTGAGAGGCAGGCCATGAAAGTGTTTTTTTTTCCCATGCAGGGCTTATATTCCTGTTTCAGACATAAAGACCCTTTCTCTAGCAGTTTATTTACTTCAAAGCCTTTCTGTTACAAAGCAGAGGTACAACCTTAGGAGATTTCCTGTCCATTCTGTGACTGGCCGTTTTAGGTGTGGATGAACTTTGAAAACGTTGAGAAAGAAATTTTGAATACAGCTTACTTCCAAAGCTTTCCTTTAAAGTTGACAGAATCATTAATTTTCATTCAACAACAACAGTGTTTAGAATGTTTCAGTTACGATCTTCAGATTTAGAACATCTTTCCTGACCTGAATTTCTGGTGCCTTATTTAAGGACAGAGTCAATTCAGTTTGGCTCCCTGCGGCACAAGTGGATTCCCGAGGTAGGAAATGAAATAAATGGGAAACAGGGAGCTTACAAGTGACTGATGGTTATTTTATATCACAAAGCAAAGTAAAAGTTTAGAAACTACACAAAGTTTGACTGATACAATAAGGCACAGAGGAGAAAGAAAATAAAAAGGTTGCTGAATATACAACCTCCATTCTGACAATTTTCACTCATTTTGAGGATCAGGGAAATCCATTTTATTTTAATTAAGGCTTTCAATACTATTTAGCAAATAAAAGATGGGGAAGGGCTTTGCTGCACTCTTCAAAAGGCTAAAGTAACTGAAGTAATAGAAAAGGGAATGCCTGAAAAGAATATGTTTTTCTTGTTTTACTGTTGTGCCATATTTTTACATATTTTATCCATATTGATATATTCATGTAGTACAAAGAAAGCCCTGTTTGTCATATGTGGTAGAACCTATAGAGAATTATTTGTGCAAAGGTAGCAGAGTCTGTGAAATGAAACGCGGTATATGTACATCGCTTTCTTCTCTCAGGACTGCAGAATTTCTTCAAAGGCGGTTTGAAGCACAGCAGTACAAGATTAAAGTGGAAAAACAGATGGTAGGTAAATACTGAACCACGGAATAAAATCTGTAACAGAAGGAGAATGAAAATCCAGAGACGAATTGATGTCTTTTGAACCGCAGACTGTGACACTGTCAGGTAGAAAGTTTTACTCTAGTAAATTCCCTGATCTGCTCTGCAATGTTCATCCTGAGATTTTATTTTCTCATACAAAACTGTAACAATGTAAAATTCTACTGTGACTTTTTCCTCCAAAAATGTACACTTGCCTTACTGCATTCTTCAGTGGAGCAGGGAGAGTGAATTGAGCGAGCAGTGAAGGAGAGGATTCTAAATGAAAACTCATTTGCTCTGGGATTCATTTGTGCATCCATAGGGACTGCGACCATCCTCTGCTGACCCATATCATGACCAAATACAGCAGCAGAAAATAAAGGAAGAGCATCTCAAAAACCATCAGCAAAACATGTCTAGAAAGAATGAAATGAAAGAACAGGTAAATTAATCTCTTCCTTAATTACCTAAAACTGTCTTCTTATACTCCTTGACAGTAGTATTCCTGGCAAAAGAATTCTTTTTCATCAGATTATCTTTTCCATCATTGATTCTTTTCCATTCTTTTCCCATCTTTTTATAGAGAAACAATATACTTTTCTAGCTTTTCTTTTGGGTGACAGAGAAAACAAACTGATACTTCTATCTTATGTGAACATATATAAATACATTTTTCTGTCTTTGGTTTATTAACAGTGTATTCTGCCCTACTCTTCTTTAATAGGAGTATTTGAAACAACTGCAGAAAATTCGGGAAGAATACCACAGTGATATAAAAGAATTCAGATTTAGAGCAGGAGTACTCCAGGTAACAAAGCTCAAACATACGGGTAATCATATTTACTTTTTAATGCTAGAATACTTTATTAGGAATTGAAGTGAACATTTTTTAAAAATGTTCCATAGGAGAACCAGAAAATACAAGATAAAACCTACCTTGTGAGGCAAGGAAAAGCTGAGCACCAGTCTGAAAACAAAGATATATCTGGAACAGGAGAAGAATCCCTTCAGGTATCAGTACCATCTAAATAGATCTTTCTGAGCAAGTCCCACATGGTCTTTGATTAATTCTCTGGGACCAATCTGCCAATATCAGTGGTATCCTCCTCAGTGATCCTGGATCTGACTTTTACTAAAATGAATTCCCACAGTTGATGAAATAAAGTGGGTTATAGGCAGCCAGAGCTGCATTAGGAGAGAATTTAGATTCCCAGTGATTTAATGGGAAATGCATGGAAATGAAAAAGAAACATTAGATTTTGGGGCTGCCTGGTATCACCTTATTGTTTCATGGGCTCTCCATCTTTTGGAGAAACTACATGAAAGTAAAATCTGTAAATTGTTGTGGTTTCTCCTGAGGCTGAAGACATGCACTGATTGTCACAGATCACAGAAGGAGCTGTATACTATTATTTACTTTGCTTTCCTCTGACAGGTTCTAACAGGAGACATCTAATGTGAAAAGGAGTAATTAGATATTTTTAGGTGTTGCCAGAAAACAAGGCATTGCAAAACAGGGCTTTACTTTCTATGGGCATAGGTTTCCACCAAAATCTTGATTTTAATCACTTCCAAAGTCTTCCAGAATGAAATGAGTCTGAGTCATCTTGCATGTGATCATAAAAAATAAAAGATGTATTATTTATATCTTGACACAGTACTGTATTTTTCAAACATGGGTTTTTGAAAAATCAGAGGATTGCACTTTATGCAAGAATTTCTGTTTTTCTTTCTGCCAAATAAGCCAGAATTGGCAATGAACGGAATATTCTTACAGATCTATGTAAAGGAAATTCATGACTATATTTGCTACTTAAAGAAGTTTCTTTATTTCTTTATGTACACATATTCAGTTACAAAGAGTGTAATTCAAACTGTTTTTTTTTCTCTCCTTCCAGGACATGGAGGAAAACTTTAAACAAGTCAGACTCCAGGACAGGCAAGACCAGACAATATTAGAAAAGAAACATAACACAAAGGTATCCATCTATTTTTATATATTTTTTTCCTATTTTTTTATTATATAGATTTCAAATTACTGTGTTACTATGGTAGCTCTGGAAATGAAATTACTTGAGAGTCAATTAAAAGTGCTGGTTTTCTGTTTGTCAAAAGTTTGTATCAGAAGAAAATAAATGAGTTTTTCTGATAATTTGAGGGAGATTCCCTTTAGATATTCCCACCTAGTAATCAATCTCTACCTCCTCCTCCTTATATTAAACTGCATTAGTAGTGCATGGGAACTCATGTTTATTCAAAGCCTAAGTAGAGTCAAGTCAGATTGCTAATTTTAAAATATTTTGTTATAAAATGTGATTCCCTGTATTGCTTTTTAAATCACAGAAGGAGATGGGAATTGAATTAGAAATGCACGTAAGATACCAGGAATGTTTCTGACCATAAGATCTCTGTGAAGTGGACTAAAAGTCTTTTGTGAAATATTGCATGGAAGCAGTACAGTATTAAATTTTAGTTCTGGTTGAGAACCAGCTGTAAGAACCAACTCTGTGCATTGCAATGATTTGAATTAAATGATTATCAAAGGCCCTTAAAAATCAAAAGTGGATGCAGTAATTTTAAAATATCACTAAAGTAAAAGGATTATATTTAAGGAAATCTATTTTTGTCCAATGTGTTCAACCTTGATCTTGTTAAATAGAAGAAAAATGTTGTTAAATAGAAGTTATTTTCAATAGAAGAATAATTTTCAAATTTGTAGTTCCATATAATTTGTGTACCTTTAATTAAATGCTTTTATTTATTAAATTAATAACATGTGAATTTTCTTTAGGGAGGAGTAAAATTTGAGATTAATTTAGATGTATGTTTTCCTGAGGAAGACAGCATTCCAGAAGCAGAGGTATGTTTTAGTTATATTCAAAGCATTTATATTAGAAGTCTGAAACCATGACAGCTCCACAATCTAAGATTTGTTTCCATTACCATCATCCTCTGCCTTTGTTATAATGAAGCTTCCTAATGAGGATTTGTTGACATGTTGCATATGTCTGCTCCTCAACAAGAGGATAATTGCTTAGAAGAAAATGGCGTGATACCTGGGTCAGTCTTTCACATGGTGAAGCATGAAGGAGTGCAGATATTTAAATTGCCTAAATTGGGCTTCAGAGGAAGAACTTATCTCAAAACTGAGTTAGTCTGCAAATACTAAATTTGATTTGTAGATTGTTTTAGTACATTTCTGTTTCTTTTCACTAATACTGTATCACAAAGCAGGACCAACTACAGACAACATTATGTGTTTTCATTTAGTAAAATTATATTTGTGGCTGATCAACACGTAATAGCTACCTACTAAGATTTTTTAAAATTTCTAATATACTAATAAAATATTCCTAACAGCAACAAAAGAAATTACTTCTAGTATATATATTTTAATTTACAAAGCACTGTTTTGTCATTCTGTTGTTTCACATCTCTGTGGAGCCCCACGCAGCCCTCCGATGCACAAATCATAATGTGGCTTCTGAGTCGTGCTGCTTCACTTTTTGTTACACAATTTTCCTGTGCATACCTGAGGTTGGCTGGCAAACACAGTAAAATGAGAAGGGATTAGCTATTGTATCGTATTTGTTTACTGTTTCCAGAGTAACTTACTGTTTTTTCAGGTACTAGATAAACTCAATGAGACTTTAACTTTTGTGGATGGTGAGAATCTTAAGGAGAAATTGGTGGAAGTTTATGAAAATCATACAGACAGAGCTTTGGAAGAACTCTCTGGCTACCCAACAGGTATTTATTGGGGAAATGCAATGCTGAGTATTAATCCTGAATATTACATAGGAGTTAGGTAAATTCAGTAATTCCAGGCTATAGCAAGTTTATCTCATGAGCTCTTTCTTTGTGTCACATAATATTATAACCACATGGAAATCTACTTTACAAAAAAAATCTAAAGGACTTTGCCTCTTCTTTTTCTTCCCCTTAGAGTCCATTCATAATATGAAAAAACCCAGAAAACATTGGCAACATGGAGCCCCTCAGACACTACTGAATTTTTTAGCTGGTGCTGACATCACATCTGCAAGTCCTATTGTGGCTGGAGATAAACTTGGTGAGAAAGTTTTGGCTTTCAGTGAAAGCAGTGAGCACCTAAAATTCAGCCAGACTGAATTCATCCATACCTGAATGTTCACATGATCCAGCAGGCTTTTAGTGGCAGGACTTTGTAACGTCAGAGGTTATCGTACATGTTAAGCCATGGAAAAGTTGTCGCCTTCCCCTCTAACATTGTGATCATGTTGTGTTGCTCATACATATTAAGAGTGCTGTGTTTTATGAATCACTCTGTGGCTAGGGTAAAAATATCAATTTATTCAAATAATCATCACCACTTTCTCAGGCCTTGAGCTGATGACACACAGGAACACGGGCAGTGAGTGCCAGTGCTGCCCTGGAGTGTGGTGGAGTTCTGTTTTCCCTCTGCACACAGTGGCGGTGCTACCCAGTCACAAGTGCCACCTCAGCCAGCTGTGGCTGTGGTGACGCTCCACTTCAGAAGAGGAAAGTCCCTAGGCTTCTCACAGTACCACTGCATATATTCCCAGGCAGACAAGTATCTCCAGGTTTCTGCAAACAAGGAGCTCTTCCAGCATTCCAGCACACTCTGAACACCCGAGACAGACAAAGAATAACCTGAAGAGTTTGCATGGATAGTGAGGACAAAGCAGAATATTATTAATACACCAGCTTTTGTTCATTCTGCCTTAGATGGAAGACTACAGGGCACAAAAAACCCAGGAACTTTTTTAAGCTCTTTCAACCCCAAGAAGCCAGCAAGTGTCAGAGCAAGGACTGCTCAATGAAGCTGCACCTGTCCATTCCAGGCTTAATAAGAAGTTACTTAATCATTAAAACTGGTGTTAAACATTTTTAGTGATGAGTAGACCAGACTTCTTTTTCCCTATCCATCAGATCAAGTACTTATAAAAAAATCAGGAGTATTCCATAAAGGAAAAAAATATAGATTCCAGAATTACACAAAAGGAAGAAATCAGTGTTGAGACTAGAAAGTCTGAATCTGATAAAAGACAGTGCTGAGCTACAGTCATGTTTTAGTGACCTGAGAACCTTGCTGTTCTTCAGCTGACCATGATATTCTGCCTGAAGACATCCCAGAAAACAGGAAGCAGTGGAAACAGACACCACCAGAGACACTCCTGAGCATCTTAGCAAAAGCAGAGCTGTCTGATGATGCCTGTATCTGTTTTGAGGAAGACATAGGTAGGATGTTTTTTTTCTGTAAATTCTGCATGTTTTTCTTTAGTGTAATATTTCTTCTACCATTGGCAGAGGGTCTGTGATGAGAAACAACATTTTGAAGCAGTTGGCTACATAAAAAAACAGGGACAGAACCTCTGCTCTGTCCTGAAGCACTGAAAGGCTTCTTCCAGGACGTTGCTGTTTTCAATAGCAGAGAAAAGGGCAAGCCCTACTTACTGGCTATTACTTTCATATGGAATTCTTTCATTTGCTTGGGTAGACAGAGGAAAGCTACTACTGCCAGCACAAATCTGGAGCTAGCCCCTGCAACTGTTGAGGTTGCAGAACTCTGTAAAATCAGATACATACATGGTGACTTAAATGACAGTGGTGACTTTACAACACAGTCCGTGCTGACACAGCTGACACTGCAATTGATTCAAACTCACACTGCAGCCCACTTTCCTAAAGTAACAGACTGTTTCAAACATAACCTTTACTTTGCATCAACAGAAGTGTGGTATTTACACTGTTGTGATTTGAACAACAACAACAAAACTCTTCAAGCATTTATTTATTTGCTATTCCTTTACATATACTTTTATAGTTTTCTGCTATACAACTGAAGGAAAGTTTCTCTTCCTTTACAGAAGGGGGATTAACTCTGTTGCCTCCGAAAGAAAACAAGGAAGATGATTCAGAAACATACTCTGCTGTTGCTGTTGACGAAGGTAGACTTGAGCCAAGATCAGATGATGAAGACACGTAAGTCAAGCATATCAGAAGAAAAATCCACACAACTGGACAGTTTCCATGAAATGCCAGGTTGCATTGCCTGAAGTTTTCTGTGTTCTAAAAAATCCATAAATTAAGAAAACTTACAAAGTCTTCTAATTTAAGTTTTAATTCTGTAATTTGTCAAGCCAATGCTGTCATTAAAAATTACAGCAGAAATATTAACATGGCTTTGCAGCTCTTTTCTCTTGCCTTTTAAATACAGGTAAACTCACAGATACAGAAGAAACAGTTTACATTAGGTGTGTCGCTTGTATATTATTTATAAAGTGTTTAAAAAAACCTTAAGAGTCCCTGAACTGAGAAAGGTTTGTAATAAAGTTATATTTATTTAATGAATATAATTCTCTTGTTTTACTGTGCAGGAATTTTGAAGATTCTGAAGATGAACTCAGGCACGAGCTGGAGAAATCTCTGGAAAAACTGTCAACTTCTCCACCAGAGACAATCATGGAGTCTCACATCTTTTCAATAAATAAAGGTCAAACAGATGAAGAAAAGATGAGTTTACCTCACAAACTTGGAAAATCTGATGATGATTTAGAAAATAATCATGAGTAATTTGGTGTTGATGCACATCATGAAAAAGAATTTAAATTAATAGAAGGCTGTAATTCTTTTGTTTTAAAGGAAAAAGAAATCAGGGTACTTTTCAGATGTCTGAACATTGAAAAAAATTATCATCCAGACTGAAATGGTATTTCATCTATTATTCTGAACTGTCTGGACGTATCTGACAAGTCTTGCTTGAGCAAATTTCTGATTGTGTACTCTGTTTAACCATTTTTGTATCATGTAAGGGAGTCTCCTAGTTTGTGTATTTTATTGCCGTAGATAAATCAACTCCTTGTTTTAAGATCCTCTTCCATCTTTTCATAATCAATGTGTACTGCCAGTGCAACTTTGTAATCTACAGTTTCATTTACACAGTTCTGACCCTACGCAGTAACATCAACTGCTCAGGAGTTTTATATAGTAGCAGTAAAAGGGTTTATTACCACCATGAGAATTGTGCATTCCCCAGTTCCTAATAAAACATGTAGGGATGTAGGTTCTTCCAACCATATTTTTCCACATAAAAAATTTCATACAATCCAAGTGAATCTTAAATAAAGGGAAAACTACAGTCTATAGTCTGATTTTAGCAGTTTTTTCAAAGAATCATTTATGTTGGAAAAGATAATTGAGTCCAACTGTTAACCTAACACTGCCAAGTCCACCACTAAACAATGTCCCTACGTGCCACATCTTTTAAATACCTCCAGGGATGGTGAGTCCACCCCTTCCCAGGGCAGTCTGTTACAATGCTTGACAACATTTTCTATGTCAAAATTTTCCCTAATATCCACTATAAACCTTCCCTGGTGCAATTTGAGGCCATTTTCTTCAATCACTTGTTACCTAGGAGAAGAGACCAACTCCCACCTGGCTCCACCCTCCTTTCAGGCAGTTGTAGAGAGTGGTAACATCTCCCCTGACCCTCCTTTTCTCCAGGCTAAACACTCCCAGCTCCCTCAGCCGCTTCTCGCAGGGCTTGTGCTCCAGACCCAGCTCTGTTGCCCTTCTCTGGACATGCTCCAGCATCTCAACATTTTTCCTGAACTGAGGGGCCCAGAACTGATGACAGGATTTGAGGTGCAGCCTCACCAGTGCCAAGTAAAGCATACTGTAGATTCTGGGAAAAAAAACTTCCGGGTACAAAGGCTGTAAAACAAAAGTGTTGACTTCAAAAAGTATGACTGCGGGTAGAGAGTCATGAAACAGGGGAAGACTGAAAATACTCAATAAATAAAAGAAGTTCCTGATAAATAAAAGAACTTCCTGATGTAGTTCTGTAACCAAAGCACGATCATGGTTTGTGAATCCAGAGGGTTTTTAGGTGAACCATACTCTCATGTAGCTAACACAGAAGCATTTCTTTCCCAGGAAAAATCAAGTCTCTGTTACATGAAGCAGACTGCCTGACAGAAAGAAAAACAACCTTTTTATTGAATGGAAGCAAGGGATCATAGCTTAGACATATTTACACGTGCCACACAGTCAAATATAAAAAGTTCATTTTACTTATGTTCATTTTTGCTTATATACATTTATTTAAATAACGGCTCCACAGATAACAGGAATGTGTCTTCAAAATGCTGGTCAGAAAACCTGTGCACAGAGCGACGAGCGTTTTCTCTGATCTCCAGTCTTTTCTCAGGAGACAAAGAGAAGATGTAAGCCATCGTCTCAGCATAACTGTCCTCGTCTTCTGCTAGGAAGCCTGTAACATATCCTTCATGGGGTAAAATGATGTCTAATTTGGGGCCTCCAGAATTGTGAGCCAGGATAACTGTGCCAGCTGCCATACATTCAACCACTCCTGTAAGAGATGCAAAAAATGCTGATATGAGTGTGCACATCATGTGCCTTGACCTTCTAAAACTGGAGAGTTAAACCAACAGTAAAATTCACTACAGACTGCCATTCCAAACCAGCTGGAAAAATACAGCAAAAATGGTCTCATAAGAAACACAGATTTAAATTTTTCAGTTCTAAGGACTGAAATGACAGTTTCTCTTAAACACGTAAAATTGAAACTAGAAATCAGATATAACTGGTCAATTTGTGGTTCTTGTAACGTACCTGATTTTAAACATTTGGAAAGATACTGAGAAAAAAGTTGTCTATGCACATTTCAATCAGATAATATTCAGAAGTTCAGTATTTTGCAGATGAACAATTCTTTATAGCTTTTGACAACTCAGGAAGACGCTAAAAATTGTTATTTCTACATCTGTATTTTTGATGGAAGAAATTTTAATGAAATGGGAATCAGTAGGCTTTCCTCAGCCAAAAGCTGTGGGATAGGAACAACACATAATATACAAAGCAACTTCAATTCTCCTCTACAGTCCCAGAACAGACCTCAGAAATGCTGATTCTTCTCAGTTCTCATTTGATTTTTATAAATTCCCTCAGCTCAAACATTGCCTACTATAAATAATGCACCAAAGTTTTGGAATATGGTTTTTCACACATAAAAACCCTGTTAGATGAAGGTGAAATCCTGCTCAAGTTCAAAATCACAGTGTGACTGTATCACTTTAAAAAAAAATTAACAAAACTGTTTTGTGGGAGGAAAAAAAAAGAGAAGACATCATTTCCAATATGTTGCAGCTGCTTCTGACACTTCAGTGTCAATTTTTTTATACCAAGTTCCTACAGACCATACACTACTACTCCTTATACTTACTTAACCTGTATTCTAATAAAGTCTGAAGACATTAACTGCAGTTTAGTCACATTATAGCAGAGTATGGCATCCATCTGCTTGCTAACTAACTTACCCAATTGTAGATTTACAGCAGATGGACAATCTGGCATTCCCTTTCAAGGTCAGGACTCATCTAATCCCAATAAACTGACCCCCATACCTTAATTCTCGGTCCCAGCTCCTCTCTGGCATTTGGCTCCATGCTACACCCGCCAATTTAAGGGCTTGACACATTTGCCTCAGCAGAGATGCCTAATGCAATGAGATGACCAAAAGTACCTGGTGGCATCTACATGGGGCTCATTTATAGGAGGCAGGATCTGTGGGAGACCCACATCGCAGCTGGAGCCCCATGACATACACTAGACATTTCAAATGGCATTTGAGGCAGGTGAAACACAACCAAAATCTCTAACACGGATGTCTACACATGAACTGTCTCTAAGCTCCCCCTGCAGTCAGTGGAGCCACCAGGGCACAATTTAAGGCGCTGAAAGAGAAGCACCTACAGCCTCTTGAAGCTCCAGATGGCTGGCAAACCTAACCCAAGGACAATAAGGTGACCCATGACCTTGCAGGGCAATAGCTGGAGGTCAGTAGGACATCCTGCGCAGCACAGATGGGACTAGCTCTGTGTTCAGGTGACCAGAGGATGCACAGCCTATGACTACAGTGCTTCAGCCTGCACTACAGTTGCACCTAGAGGTGCATCATCTGCACCACATCTGCACTGGTCCTGTAGGCTTTACAGCAGCTACGCTGCCTCCAACGGGAACAGGAGCTGGACACCTGCTTGGCAAGCAGACCTCTATGCTTAGACACTCAGGGACAAACAGCTGAACACTCAGGAAATGTACTGACCGATCCCAAAGTGCTCATTCCACATGGTATGCAGGCCGATGGTGGCCTCGGCCAGGTGTCTCTTCAGCTCCTCAAAGGGAATGTTTATCCTGAACACCACATCGTCACTAACCCCCAGCTCTTCACACAGACGTTTCAGGTTATTCACACGCTCTTCATCTTGCTGGTTACGACAGCCGCCGATTAAGATCAGCTTCAGTGATGGCTCCTGCCCCACTCTCTTCTCCTTCAGCAATTTAGCAAAGGCTCTGATTTGCAAAGGATGATCTTTTTCAGGCCTGAACTGGCTGACAGAAACAATGGAATATTCACTGGTGCTCTTTTCCACTTCCAGTGGAATATCCAGGAAAGTCTGAACATCGCATGGTGGATACACAACACTAGTGCAAGCCCCAGTTCTCCAGAGGGAAAGGATGTGATTCAGTGTCCAAGAAGAATTCACCATAACCACGTCACTGCAGGAACCAACCAACCCGTACATGAAGGCGAAGAAGTAGTAGTAGGCAAGTTTAAATTTGCTGAAGAGAGGACTGCTTGTAATGAAGGCAGCGTTGTTAAACCTGGTATCCTGATTCCTCACGACAGAGAGCATATCAGTGCTGATAGTGGGATAATGGACGTAGCATCCAACGCGACAGCCTCCTAGGTATTTGAAGAGGGGGATTGTGAAGGCATAACCCATCGAGTCAATGTAAATATCAGGAACGCACTTCAGAAGAGCTTCCCAGCCAAGGAACACTGACCCTAAACTTTGTCCCAGCAAAGTGAAGTGAGGATAAAGAGAAGCTTCCACGAGGAAGCGTTTTTCTAGAAATACAAACTTCACAGGATGGATTAACTTAATATTGAATCTTCTGAAAGCGCCTTCTACTATTTCTTCTCCAGTTGCATCTCTATCACCAGTGTAAACAACACATGTTACATTTCTGTACCTGTAAGAATAAAGAAAAAGAACTTAATATATTCTTCTCTTCATAATTTTCAGAAAGAAACTAAAATATAATCCACTTAAAAGTACTCAAGAAGAATGTGAGAACAAATGTCTGACCAAGAAATTATTTAAACTAAATTATACTTCTCCTTATACTTCCACAGGTTTTTTCTGATCTGCAGAAAAACATATGGCTGAGAAACTGGGGAATATTTTAATTTGAGTAAAACATAAAAGGAGCTCAGTATTATTCTACAGACTTCAAAACACCTTGCCCTACATTAGGAGATATCTGTCTAGTGCACAGCATGAGCAAAATGTAAATGATGGCGAATCAATGGATGTGCCCATTTTAATCCACTTTAGCTATTAATTCGCTTTGCCTCCTGCACCAAGAGGCAAGTATAAAGATGATCAACCACCTACTGAGGAGTTATGACTAAACCAAGTTCCATACCAGCAGTGGAAAACTGACAAGGAAGGAGAGGTTTTCTCAAGGAAAGAAAGGAAAAAAGTGAGAGGCGCCACAGCAAGAAATATCAAAATCTAAAGGGATGAAGTAGAATGCAACCACGTGAGACTAAGATGTAAAATAAAATGTAAGACCAACAGATTAATGACACCTACTTAAATATGTAACATGCCAACATATGCATAAAGAATAGCACCAGAAGCTGAGAATGAAATACGGTGTTTGATAAACACCTATGCTTACTTCTTCTGGAGCGTTCTTATGGCACACCACAAGACTCTCTCCCCTCCACCTCCTGCATTGCAATACGGGTGAAAAAAGGCCACCAGCAGCGGCCGCTTCCCATCTCTTCCTGCTGAGCCCAGCTGTTTCTTCCTTTGTATCCAGAGCCGTACTCCCCACAGCAGTACCACCAAGCAGATGCACAAAATTCCACTTAGAAATAATGCAGGGAGTAACAATGAGCACAGCAATCTGAAACAAGCCAGAAATTTTAAAGTATGTAATTGCTTTAAAGAAATACTGTATATGGCATTGAGAGAGAAGGACTTAAAGGCAGAGCTACAGGGGGTTCGACAACTTCTTGAATTCTAATCTCAGAAATCGTCAGTGTGTATGACTGACAATTACAGACATGAAATCACTATTCTGCACTGTTTATCCAAAGATCTCTTTTCCCCCTGCTGTTACCATGCAATCATTTATTATTGTTTATTCATGCCCTATATGTGTTATCTATCTCCATGTGCTCTACTCACTTCGTATAAGTTGCGTGTCCTTAGCAACCTGGCAATACACAACTAGCAGAGTGACTTCTAAATGGATTTTTAAGAGTTTTTTTTCAGTCCAATCTCCTCTTCGGCTCGCTCTACTGTGAACTGCTTTGGTGCCGGGTTACTGGGGCCAGGCATCTCCCATTCCAACCTGCACTTCCCATTCCCCGGAGGCACGAAGAGCTATGCCAGCTGTCCGGAGCAGCTCTGTGCAGCCCCTCTGTGCAGAGAGACGTTTCCTCCGGTCTCTCAGTCACTGGCAGGGCTATTCCCTTCGCTCTCCACTGCCTCCCTGATGACAGCTCTGCTAACCCTGCAGCGGGAGGTTTCCCGGCCCAGGCGCCTCGCAGGGACAGCGCCTGGCTCCTCCCGCTGCGCCGCACAAACAGCGCTTACTCGGCCTCTCCCGCTGACCACAGCAGCGACCCGCGCGTCACGACCGACACAGAAGGAAGCACTTTCCTTTGGGGCCGGGAGCGGCGGAAAAGCACGTTAACCCACGCGAGCCCGGCGGCACGGCGCGGAGCCGGGCAGCGGCCAGCCCGGGGCACGGGGGAGCGCGNTCCGCCTCCTCCTCGCCCTCGCCCCGCCTAGCAAACGCAGAACCTGCTGCCCGTGGAAGAGGTGGAGAGGGGTAGGTGGCGTTTTTCCCAGAGATGCCAGAAAGGCGTGGACAACAGCACGGCCCTGGCATAACACGTGCTGCCCCTTGAATTGCATTGCATCCTCCTGCAGTGCCGTCCTCGGGTTCCGCGGGCAGCATGGAAGGGAGGGCGCTGTGAGGAGGCGGAGGCCTCCCGGGGACACGGGGATTCTTCTGCATCCCTCGCTCCCCCAAGCTTTGCTTGTGTAAATGCTGCCCTTCTCTTTGGTCAGGAGAGGAATGGGCTCGATGTCCTGGCTTGCAGGCCAGCCGTATTATCCTGCTTGTCAGTGAATCCCTCATAATCGAGAGGGAGCTGCCTGCGGCTGTGTGCAGGTTAATGTTGTGAGGCCGAGGGCAGGGTGGCCAAAACAGCCTGCACCTGGCAGCATCTCCAAAAGGATCCCGTGAACACGATCATAGGGACAATTTCCACTTGAGGTTATCTCTAGGTAATACGCTTTCCCCCCTATTTTGTCTTGATTGGAGAGAGTATGCACAGACCAGAGGGTCAGTGTAGCAGTGAGACTGAATGGTGCTGTTGTTTCAAAATACTACTAATGATGTGTCAGTCCACATCAAGATTTCATATTCCTCAAATGTCTTCCTTGGAACAACATAAGGAACTCATCCTGCTCTCCGGGTGCTGGGAAGCATTGAGTGAAACTACCAGACCCTCTAGATCAGGAGAGGCTTTGACAGAAGAATCCAAAACATTTCTGATCTCCTGTCGCATTGCTACGTGCTTCTTTCCCCCCCCCCACATTTTCCATTTTAGAATAATAGAATGCTTTGTGTGGGAAGTTTGATCCAGATAATTAATTCTTCAGTCTCTTGCAGAGTTGAGGCTGTCCAAAATTTGAGGGAGTTTCAAACCTTGTTTCTTTAAATGAGACCTTTCCAGAACCTGTGATCCTTCAGCCTCTTTGATGTCAGCATGATCTAATTCATGTCCTAACCACCTGTGCATTTTGAGGTCTTGTAGGTGTTAGGGATGTTTATGAAGGTCATCCTGTGTCTTCTGCATGAGAAGAGTGCAGGTTGGAAAATGATGAATCATTAGTTTATGTGGCCATTGCTATAGCCAGAAGCAGAGAGACAAAGTCTCTGCTCAAGTGGGAGTGAGAAAAATCCAGCTTAAACAAAGGTTATTTGGTTCTGACCTACCTGGATTGTTTTCCACTTATGAGGACTCACCCTGTGAGAGTGAAACTGGAAATGTGGAAACTCAGTATTTTACTGGTGTTTTTATTTAAATATTTTGACTGTCCTAAGTACCACTGACTCTAGGTTTTACTAGGATGTCTCTGTGTAAGCGGTAAATTGGAAGAGGTCTGTGGGAGGTCCAGCAAGCATGGCCTAACAGTTCCTTTCTGAACCAACAGCTCTCATAAGGAGGGTGCAACAGGCATTGGTTTCTCTCCCTTAATCTTCTTCCTCTTCCCTGACAGAGCAGTTGCCTTAAAAGCATGTGGAATCTTGACAGAATAGATCTCTGCTGGATTTACATCTCTCAACTCAAAATACCTTTCTTTCTTCAACATTCGAAGATTATTGCCTGAGTTCAGAGAAGAGGGAAGTTATTCTAGGGAACAAGAAGTCACGACTATTTTAGATGATGAAATTTATGTTTCTCTCCATAGACTTGAAGAGGAGTCCATAGTCGCTCCCTTGGAATGTATGAATCTTAGACCAAGTCTTTAAGAAGCTGAAGGATCACAGGTCCCAGCTTAATTAAGATGAGACTTAAGTAATAATGGTGAAGAGTTCCTGGAAGCAAGAAGACTAATTAATGAGGGAAACGCCTGCATACCTGGATTTTGAGTTTCACTTGCTCGTTTAGGGAGAAATCTGTGTGATGGTGGGAGTATCAAATAGTTTTCTCCACTTTAATGATTTATAGTTCATGGAATCACAGAATGTGTGAGGTGGGGAGGAATTGGTTGGATGGTGGAGAGGAATTGGTTGGATGGATGCAGAGAGTTGTGGTCAGTGGCTCAATGTCTAGGTGCTGCACCTGGATTGGGGCAATCCCAGATATGAGTACAGAGTGAAAGAACTCTTTGTGAGAAGCCCCGCAGAGAAGGACTTATGGAGTTCTCATGGACAAAAAGCTGGACAGGAGCTGGCAATGTGCAATTGCAGTCCAGAAGGCCAACAGCATCCTGGGCAGTATCGAAAACAGTGTGGCCAGCAGGGCAATGGAGGGAATTCTGCTGCTGTGCTCCACTCTGGTGAGATCCCCCTTGGAGTTCTGCATCCAGCTCTGGGGTCTTCAACACAGAAAAGACATGGACCTGTCGGAGCAAGTCTGGTGGAGGGTCATGAAGATGGTCAGAGGGCTGGAACATCTCTCCTATGAACACAGGCTAAGAGTGTTGGGGCTGAAGAAGAGAATGTGCCAGGGAGACCTCACTGCAGCCTTCCAGCACTTAAAGAGGGCTTATAAAAAAGAGGGAGGGTGACTTTTTACATGGACAGAGAGTGATAGGACAAGGGGCAACAATTTTAAATTAAAAGATGAGAGATTCAGATTACATGTTAGGAAGAAATTCTTTACTGTGAGGGTGGTGAGGTACTGCAACAGGCTACCCAGAGAAGTTCTGGATTCCCCATCCCTGGAAGTGTTCAAGGCCAGGTTGGATGGGGCCCTGAGCAACCTGATCTAGTGGGTAGCATCCTTGACCACAGTAGAGGGGTTGGAACTAAATAATCTTTAATGTCCCTTCCAACCCAAACCTTTCTATGATTCTGTGACCTCTGGAGGTCATCTTCTCCAGCCACCCTGCCCAAAGTGAGTACCTAGAGCAGATTGTCCAGGACAGTCCAGATGAGTTTTGAATACCTCCAAGGATGGACACTGCACAACCTCCCTGTGTAACCTGTGCCGGTGCTTGGTCACCCTCACAGTGAGGAAGTGTTTCCTGATGTTCAGAGGGAACTTCATGTTTCAGTTTGTGCCCATTGCCTCTGGTCCTGTCACTGGACCTCAGTGAAAAGAGCCTAGCTCCTCTTTTCACCCTCCCTTCACACACAGAAGGCCTTGTCAAGCCTTGTCAAGGCTTGAACAGTCCCAGCTCCCTCAGCCTTTCCTCATAGAAAAATTGTCCCACGCTCTTAATCATCTTAGTTATTTTTTTTCTTAGTTTTTTTAGTGGTAATTAAAAACAGTTGTATTAATACTTTCAAAGTTCTTCTGTTAGTTTTTCATTAATCACAGAATATTCAGCTGCTGATGTGAGCAGTATGAAAACTGTGTTGCTGACAGACTTGCAGACTGCAAAGCTTACCTTTAATGTGCGAATGTCCAACACAGGCTAATTGAGTCATCAACACTTCACAACTTCCCCACCTTCATGCATATGTAGTGGAGGATATTTCGTGCATGCATTTAGGTACTGACAAGAACTCTAGCAGGAGCAGTGATGAATTCTCTGTGGTGTTCCCACTCCAGCAGTGAGAACGCTATTCAGAACCTTGTCTATAGGAATTCCACAAGGCTGACATGCCAGCGAAAGTAAACTAGGCTTTTTATGAAGTCAGTATTGTTTTCACCTTACCAAAGATGTACCAAGTTTTTAATCTTTTGCTGCCTCTGTAAGCATTTTCTGTCCTGTTTTAATTGCTTTCCTTATTAAGCTCCTTACTCTAAAGAAAGCCCATGCAAACAGGCTTTTTAAAGTGAACGGTATTTAGAATAAATAGCAGAATCCAGTCACTGTGTGTCGTCTCCAAGCCTGCAAGGCATTTGAGACAGTTTTAAAGTATATTTTTGTAACTCTCATTCTTGCTGAGTACTCCACATATGAGTAACTTAGTAAGATAAAGCCGCTGGCAAGTAATAATAGAAAGAAACTGGATTAATATTGTGTAAGGATATTCATATGACAGTCATGTGGTCTGTTATACTTTCTTGTACAGTTAGCTACTTTCTTTCAGAAATATTCACTGTGTAGCACCAAGTCTCTTGTTCAGGGCTGCTGTCTGAGCTACCAGAATGCCTGGGACTGTTTTTAGTAGATGGAATCTCAGATCATTCATATACAGAGTAAGTTTTTCATTTTTGTATGTGTCTTGTGATAGGCTGTTAAACATTACAGTACATTTGCTCTTCATTGCATAGTGACAGGAGGCAGAAATAAAGTTGCACCAGTTCTGTGCTAAATATTTGTGAAGTAAAACCCAAGCATTGGTAATAAATTGTGGCATTGATATACCTAGACAAAAACACTATAGGTTTGTTTTTACTGCTATCTTGTAATATTGAAGTTGCTAAATATAAGCAATTCTAGTAATTTCTTTTTCACTGTCATCCTTTATTCTGAGTTACATGTTCCAGGGCATGGGTGTTCACACCATGTATCTGTGAGCAAAAGTTGCCCTGTTTTTTTTTGGCAGAAGCAATGAAGAATTAAGCAGCTTGGATCTAGAAATAATATTTGCAGGTGAGCCCATAAAGCATATTTATTTATATCACCAGGCAATTTATACAAGTTGAGCCCATATCTTTTGATTAACAGAAGATTATTTTCACACAAATTGTTTCAGTTGGGCAAGGACCATGAAGGAAAACAAATCAGTTCCTGTAGATTGTGACAGTGTTTTAAACTCCCATGGACCCTAAACATCTGCCATTTTTTAGGGTGGCTGAAGGAAACATTTTCAAGCAACTTAGAGCAGCAGCAGAAATGAGATGGCAAATGATGTACCCCTAATGATAACATCACTGAGCTTGCAGAAGAACTCATCTTAAGTCCCAACTTTTTCAGGTGGAAGTTTGGGATTCTTGAGGAAGTAGGGACCATTTTAGAGAGTCTATGATGACAGACCCAAGCCCTTTTTCTTTTCATTATCCTTTATGCAGATAGTAACATACCTGTGGCCATCTGCACCTAATTAGGACATGAAGGGGATCATGAAGGACCACCTCTTACATTAACACCTTGCTGAAATCAACTATGAAAGTCCTCAGCGAGCTGTAAAACTTCACTGTGAATTTTTTTACTGAGTTAGGTGCTTCCATTTTCAAACTTTAAAGGGTTCACAAAACTTGTTCACTGCACTGACTTGTTCAACATGCATTTTGCCGCATGTGTTTGTGCGCGCCTCTCTGCCTGTTTCAGGAAGCAAGGAAGAGTGCTATTCAGATGAAAATCCAAGTTGTTTCACATGGAGCCAGGACAAAGCAGGATTTGCATTCTGTGCTCGTGTCTGGCTCCTTGGCACTGATTAGGAAGGAGAAAGGAGCCAAAAACTGCCTGCAGAGCAGGACAGAAGGGAGTTGGAAGAGACTGTCCAGGCATGAGAGTTGTGGATACTGTGCCTCATCACCTCCTCTGACTTATTTCTGTTCCAAGGATGAAGAAAGCTTGGAAGATCGGTCATTTTCCCATGAAGTAGATTCAATCAAAAATTCTCTTTCAGGGGGTGAACCAGAACTGCTTAAAAGTAGTTCCCTGCTGCACAACCTTTTCTTTCAATAAGCAGAGGTACCACGAGGGAATGACAAATGAATCAAGCCTGAATTTCCATGGCTAACATCTATGCTTTCCAGGAACTGAGGGCAGTTAATAAATCTCAGACAGTTGCTCAGCAACTCTCAGGGTTGGTACCTTCTTTTATGCTTAGCTGCAGAATGCATTGGTTTTGACTAAACATGTCCTTGGAAGAAACATTCTTTGCCTAGAGAACAGACTGACATAACCTCTGGAAATGAGAATAATTGCTGAGGGCTGAATAAACTCAATTTCAGAGTTAGAAAGCTTTTTTGTGTTTTCCTTTTCTCACAACTTCAGGCTCCCAGGAACTCTTTCTTTAGGAGTCAGATGTCTCCAGTTTCCTCTGTGTCCTCATGCAATAAATGAACGCTGCTCTTACAGTGAGTTTGAGTTGTGATAAGCCAGTGTGTATGTCACAGGAAACAGCCTGAGAAAACATGTCTGTATTTGAAACCAGGATTTTAACTGTGTATTTCAATTCAGGTATTAAATATTTCAGGTAAAAATACTTGTAAACAGAAAGAGGTTTACACTGCATTGCCGTTTCCCTTAGATGTTTTTCAAAGCAACTGTTTGTATGGAAGAGATTGCATAAAATTAGTAGCAGTTTCCTGTGTTGATAGTTTCATCCCTGGCTGCTGCTTTAGTTCTGATGTCGCCACCTGAATTCTTACCAAATTAGGCTGCCAGTGTTACATTATTCAACAGGGAATTATTATCAGGTATTCCAGCAGAAAAAACCAAGCAAACATAAAAACAAGCAAATAATGACAGCAAATACATTTTCATTTTTATTTTGTATTTCTCTTTGTAGTTTCTGTAAGGCTCTTCTGTGAATCAGTATGGCTCTATCCAGTTCTACTTACTTTCGTGGTCACTTGAAGTATGTTTTTTGCACTGATAGAAACTGGCAGATCTGTGCCTTTGGCTCTTGCCTGAGAGTTAACTGTAAGTTTATGTGAGATATTAGACTTGGACAGGGCACTGTTGTATCATTCTTAGCCCTGGATGGCAAATAATTGACAGGACTTTTGTAGAAATGCAAGTTAGCTAAACAGCAGCGCACATATGTTACAGTTTCGATCTCTGACAACTGGAGACAGAAAAGCCCCTACTCCATGTTCTCATCCGAGGTTCCCCTCCTCGCTTCTTGCCTGCTGTGGCAGAGCAGGTCAGCCAGACAGCTGGCACATCGTCTTCCCTCTCTAAATTGGGAAGAAGAATGCACCTAAGGGCAGCACTGTATTTGGGGAGGCCCCGGCTGCGGCCCCTCGTGTCCCTTCAGTCCCACCCTGAGTGCGGCGATGCTGAGGTCGGAGGCCTGTGAGCGGTGCTGTGGTCTGTTCGCTGGTGGAAGGACAGTAACCTTGTCTGGGCAGCACGTGGCACAGTCCAAAAGGGCAAGAGGTGGAAGGCAGGTGAGAAGGGCCCTCATGCCAGCCTGGCAGGGCTGTGCCTGAGCCCTGTGACACCAGGAGAGACGTGTCTCACAACCTGAGAGATTGTGCTCTCTGCGAGAGTGAGACCACAGAGAGGACTCTAACACCATCTTGCCTTTTTCTACCCAGTAGCTGCTACCAGTCCACAGGGAGAGGAGGGGAAAAAAGAAGTAAAGAACCAAACAAAAAGTGGAAACTCTTCTTCCCAGACAGAGTTTTGCCTGGATCACTGAGAAAGCAGACAGGACTTTGCTCAAGGCACTGTGTTGGAGGAGCCCAGGTGCTTGGTGAGGAGTGCAGCTTTCAAGCTTACTTAGGGATTTGGGAGTTTCTGGAAACTCCTCTCTTTGTGTATGTAGCTGGTTCTTGCCAGTCTGAGAGAGACAGAATTCATTGTTAAGAGAAACTGAATTTGGTCTTGCCTTTACGTATCTAGCCTGCCCTAACAAAGGCAGTATGTTTGTATTTTAGATGTGGCATCTGTAGTGCAAACACAAGATACTGCTTTGTCTTTTCTTCTTTTTTTTTTTTTTCTTTCTTGAAAAGAAGGTGATTTCAGAGACTGAGCAGTTGTCTGGCCATAGGGCCTGAAATACAAGGTCAAATAAGAGTTATCAGTTTCTTGGGTTTTAGGTGGGTTTTTTTGTTGTTGTTGTTGCTGGTTTTTGGTGGGTTTTTTTGGGCTTTTTTTGTAAATTTTCTTTTTTTTTTTTTGGTACACTTTACAAATATGATGTGCTTTATGCTATTTACGTAGTAACAGGTGAAATCTGTTTCTGACTGTCAAAAATCATCACAAGAGTGTTTTGAAAGTGAAAACGGTGTGGACTCTACAGCTGGGGACATTTTAGAGGGTATCTACTATATATGGAGGTCACTTAAGACATAGGTTTGCATCTGTGTAGGGGAAAATTTAATTGCAGATTTGGCAGGGCATCTTAGGGTCTGCTATTAGTTTGCCTCCTATAGGGTGAATGGATGCTTACTTTGGGAAAAAAATAATAATTAAAAATATCAGTCCTCTTATTTACTTAAATCACAATTCAGAGACTTATCACTTTATATAATCAAAGTAAGTGTAGGAGATATTTTTAAATGCTAGCACAAATACTGAGGAATTTATGAAATAAAAGTGGAACTAGCATTTTAATTATTTCTTATTTCTAAATGTGGATAGCAAATGTTAGTTCACAAGTAGCTAACTTTGTGTTTTCTCAAATTAGCCTTTTAAAATAGTTACTTTTGTAATATTACTCATTCTCAAGTTATATTTGAAATATTGCAGTTTAAATTAGTAAAATGCAGGTCCTTTTTTTCTGCATGGAATTCTAAAAAGCCTTTGCACAAACTTCACGAGACAAAACCGGCTCTGAACAAGAGCAAATCATGCACAAGATCAGAAAATTAAGTTGGAAACACAGAAGTAAAAATACTGGTTTTGTTGTGGCACTGCCTGGCAAGTTCTGCCAGCCTTCTTAAACTGCTTGGTGCATAAGCATTAGTAGAAATCTTGACTCAAATTAATTCATGCAGATTGCAATTGTTCTTTGCACTTAAACCTTGACCCAAAAGGTGTGTCTTTTGCATGTGATAATAAGATCGGCCTCATAAAGGTCTTGAAAACAAATTTGTGCAGTATAAACAGATAACAGAAATTATCATAATGAAACCAACATTTCTAAAAGCAGACGAAGTACCAAGTCCACACAATTTGTGATCATACGAAAAGCTGTTGAATGGAAAAGATCAGTACACGTTTTGGGGCCCTGTTACAAACAGGGTTTTGAGGTTTGCTGGTTTCGAGCAAACAAACCTTTTTTAAATATTTGGAGAAGATTGAGTCTGCTTCCTGAAAAACTGAAGCCAAAGTCTGAGCTGATTGGATTTGAAATGAGGTCATTAACTCTTAAGCAATTTTAATCATAGCAGGTAGGAATTTGTTTCCTTGTATTTCAGATTTCTGTAGTTTCCTTTTTTCCTTATAATGTAAGAAATAATGATCATGCTTCTTCATCTGTTCAAAGAAATAGCTATACCATTACTGCTATAGAAACACTTGTGAATCTGGTTGCTGCCAGTTTTCTTACGACTGTGGCCAAAGAGTTCTTTCTGATTTTGTGGCTCAAAACTAGGTGCAAATGTATGTAAAGAGAGAGGTTTTTTGCTTTTTCAATAAAAATGAGGTATGGATTTTTTTGTGTGTTCAGTGACAAGTATGTCAGTAGGAGAATAAAGGACATAGTTAAGTACCATTAATATGACTGAGCTTCCACTGAACTTTCAGGTGCAACTGACTGATCCATGGGGGAAATGTGAGACTCGAGTTGCTTAGTAGGACTGAAAAATGATTGTGGAGCAAGCACAGGGATTTCTTTGAAGAAAAAGTGGATACCTTTACTAACTACTTCGCTTTTGGCTAAAAGGGGGCCCTGACAGAGGAGAAATAGTTGTTTCACACAAGGGCTGGGTGTTTCACAGGTTCCCTCTCAAGCGATGTTTAAACAATTTTTTGATACCTGTGAGTTGCCAGCACTGTTGTTTGTGATATTACTATGAGTTCTGCAATACTTTACTTTCCCCTTTGCTTTTTTTTTTAACTAAATGTTCCATTTCCTGCAGTTGCATTATATGTGTTAAAACCAAATACAATACAAAAACCAAACAATACTAACTCTGCTAAGATTGGGGAGGGGAGGAGGAATTCAAACATTTTGGCTGACTGCATCCTGAAGACAAATTAGGAATAACTCAAAGTACTGTCAAATATGAAATGACTTGTGGTTTAGCCTCGTGTCATTGTTTGTATGCCTCACTGTGTTTTGGTGATGATTGTATGATTGTATTTTGTGATGATTGTATGATTGTATTTTGGTGGTTTAAAATGATGTCTGAAGAGGAGAGTAGGAAAATCATTAACATTCAAAGGCAGACTGGATTTCTAGAGTGATGTATTAATACCAATAGATCCCTCTGTGCACTGACATGAAGTGCACATCTCTGAACTGATTCCTCTTGTCAGTCTGATGGATCGTTACTTAAGAGTAAGGGTAACTTTTCTGTTGCGTTAAGAGGAAGGAGATTTGGCACAAAATAACCCCCTTTTGTTCCAGCTGGATCTCAGATATCATAGGGACTTGGGACAGCTGAGTGATAGCCAGTTCAGCTCTAAGCATCAGAAATGCAGAGCCAGTGTGGCACTGCAAGTGCAGGCTTGCTCAATAACAAGCACCATGGTTACAGATGCACAAACAGTGCAATTCACCGTAAATCTGGTTGTGCCCGATGAACTTTCGCAGCCAGGTCTGAAGTCTGGTGGCATTCAGAAACTCTCATGGCCAAGTACAAGGTAGTGTCATTTATTGAGCAACAGAAATGCAGATTGTTACTGGATTGCTGGTGATAAATATGCCATCTGAGAAGCATGGGTGAATACACAAAGTATGAATAATACAGCTGGTGACAAAGACATTAAATTTCCAGATGGCTCTACAGGGCTAAAGTATGATCACAAATACAAGCTTGCTTTCTAAATTTCCCAAAGAAGCACTCAGTATAGCTGAGTGCTCAAGTCCTATTTCATAGGCATTCACAAAGGTGGAGTCTGCTTTAGCCTCCTGCCCCACTTAAGCTATACCTGTATTGTTTTCTTTGAGAGAGGGGAAAAGGGAGAAGTTAAAATTGATGTAATTCCATGTTAAAGTGTAGTTTGAGAGACTTTAATCATACGTGTAAAGCATGTACAGGTTTTAGTCCGTTAGCATGTGCAGAGGCATGAAAAGTAATATGTATTTTTGAGTTAGTGAAGCAAAGGTCAGCTTTTGCTCACCATTTGTTAGCTGCATTGTTTTAAACAGGGCATGACCCCAACACCCCCGTGCTGCTCCACTCTTTGTTTCATGCCTCTCCTAGAGTGATACACCAAGCTCCTTCAGTGTTTCTGCTCCTAAGGTGTGCAGCATTTTGTTCCTGGTGAGCTACGGCCAGCGCATATGCTCCTTCTTCCTGAACTTTGTTTTTCACTTTTTTCCTCACACAGATTAAAGAAATATGACGCCCTAACCTCCCGGTCTCCATTTTTTTTTTCCTTCAACCCAAGCATCTCATCTTTCAAGGCATTGTTAAGACTATTTAAGATGTTTTCTTTGGGCACGTAACCAGAGGGATTAGATGCAGGCCAGAATATCCTATAAAGCCAAGGATGAATGCACCCAGGAAACAACATTTATATAAGAACACATTGTTCTTGTGTATTTATCATGCAGTCTGATAATGCAGGTAATAGAAAGGGGAAAACCCCATGTTTTATCAGTTCTGAGCCTTTAAATCAAAGGGATTTAATTTTCTTGGAATGTGCTGTGTTTTCTGACGTGCAAATGCAAACACCTTTGCCTTACCCTAGCAGAAAGCTGCGAAGGCAGCAGGCATGTTTTCTATTTGCCATCAGAATTTCATACTACCAAGCCAGAATGATTCCTCCTGGTGAAAATCCTGCCTTAAACCAGAGTGGTACTGTTATCAGATGAGATGGGCAACATTGCCTTTCCTATTTCAGCCCTAAGTAAAATGCTCACCCTCAGTCTGCAGCTGACACAATTAGCTTAGACTCTAAAGGGGCATTTAATTGAGATAGAATGGAGAAAATAATTTGGAAACCAGTAGCATCCATTGGAGTGAGTGCAGCAGCAGCAGACAACTGCAGATGTTAATTCTGCTTCTGCCTCACTTCCCTAGCAGATGTTGCCAGCCTTGAGGTGCCAGTATTGGATCCTTTCCTGAAGTGTCTCCTGAGCCATGAGAGAGTTGTGCAGTGATTGAGGTGGGGTAGGACCACTGAGCTTTCGGTCTCCTGTATTAATGTAAATAGGAATTACTTAGCTTTAAAAGATGCTTAGTGGTTTCTGCTTTGTGAATGGGGCCTCTTCTCCAAGAGCTGCTTGAGACTCTGGCAGCTGCACAGGTTTCATTTGCCACTGCTCTGCTCCAGCCCACAGCTAAACTAGGTACTTAAAGTGGTTAAAATATATCTTATGTCCCTTTCGTCTGAAGAACTGTAGCTAACTTTTTTTTCCCAGCCAAATCCTTTTTAGTGTGGACAAATATCACGTAAACTGGATTTGCTCAAAGCACAACTTCATGTGTTTCTTCTCTATCTCCAAATCAGTATTCAGGACTCTGCTGAAGGCAAAGGACTGTGGGGCACGAAGCAAGAATTTCTCTCCAGTGCTGTTAGAAACAGATTTTTACCTTAGGGTTGCTCAGAAGTTGTGAGGGGGAAAGAGGGTGATTGAGAGGAATTGGAGAGACGATACTCAACATCTTGTTATTCTGTCAGTCTAAGTTGAGCTTTGCTGGTGAACTTGAGATGAAGGAAAAAAACCCCTAAGTTTTCGTGACATGACAGGGATATGCTGAGATTTTGACCCTGTGTGCTAACCTCTGCATAGGAGTAAATTTGTTACTTTTTCCAACAAGTCCAAGAGATTCGGATTAAATTTAAACCAGTTATTTTAAGGCTTGCATGTGCAGTGATGTCACTGCACAGGCAGGGAGGATGGAAATTGCTAATACATCTGTTACATCTTATAAATTTTATAAATGCATAAATACATGGCCCTGTTCAGTGTTGCCTTCAGAAGTGGACTGCACTACTGTGGACTTGGGAGCAGGAGATACCACTTACTGCATTAGCACTGTGCTCTGAATTTGCTGTAGGCAATCCCAGAGAAATATATTCAGGCTTGGCTCAAGGCACTTCTAGTGGTGGTACCTGTCATGTGTATGGCTGTCTAAATTAGATGTTCCTGTTGTTGCCCAGAGAATTTAAGGAGAGGATATTTTATTTCTTTCCCTTCTGGCACTAATTGCTCATTTAATTTTGTTTGGTTCATTGGTTTTTAGTAAAGCTTGCTGATGGTAAAGAGGCACATTTTAGAAAGTGTAAATATTGTACTTACTCTTTTGTTTTCCCTCTTGAAACAAAGAATGAATGTCCTTGTGCCCTGAATGAGTGAAAGACCTTTGGTCTAGGAGCCTTATCTAATTAGGTAATCGTGGGCATGTATTCCGTGTTAGAAGGGACTTCATTTTATCCAAGAAACCCTCGGTAATTTCACAGAAGAAGGGAAGGGAACAGTGCTTTCCCTGTGCAGGAGCCGTGATTGTGTACATGGCCACAAGGAGCTAATGCCTGTCTGTGTGGGCTGGTTCCGCGCTGGCTGCTGCACACAGGTCATGTTTGAGTAGCTTGTGAAAGGCAGCCTTGGCTGAGCCTGCTGCAACGCCGTGTGCAGAGATCAGCAGTGCCGAACGCAGTTTGGAAAGCACGAGGGATGCCAATTGGTGGGAAACATTTGAACTGGCGGGGAGAGCAGGTAGCTGAGTGCAACAAGCAGCCTACATAAGGATCACAGGTTCCGTCTGGGATTTCGTGATGAATACCTAATGAGCACATGGATTAGACGGGCGGAACTCTTCAAGCTGTTGTAAATGTAGCTGAAAGAAGCGTGGCTTGTAGGACAGCAAATAACTGCTCTCATAAAACTTTTGTTTGGCGGTGCAATATTTAAAGCCCAGAAAAATAATGGAGAGAAAACTGGACAATAAAATGAAAAGGGAACTGTCCTACTTAGCTACTTTAAACGACAGAAACATATCCCTGGTGTCTATTCGTAAGCAGCAGGCAGCTTGTGATGTGCCTGAACTACTGATTATTGGTGAAAAGTCCAAGACAGCATCTCCGGTAAAAGCAAGCAGTAACTTGCAGAAAGAAGAGAAACTTTTGCAGAGTTACTCCATGGGAACGACAGAAGTCAATGCAGTTGAAAGACAGGTCAGTGAGCTGGTGTGTGGGGGTGTGTGTGTGGGTGTGTGTGTGTGTGCATGTTGGGAGGGAAGTGGTGTTTCTGAACTGGTGAATTTAAAACAAAGCATGCTGGACATGGGTTGTATATTAAAGGAGGTTGAACCTTCTTTATCTAAATTGTCTGGATCCCCAGCATAGATGCCAGCCCCATAACAAGCAGTACAAATGCAAAGTCCTCTGGGGATCCTCTGAAAATAATCTTTGAAACAAGACGTTAATGATGACTTACGGTGTAGAAGCTAATGAGCATTGTTTCAGCTCCACCTCTAATAATACTTAGTGGTGCTTCTTAGGAAGGAAACATAATAGTGTTTCTCCTTTTGAACTCCAGTTGCTCGAGTAGTTTGACAGAAGCTCATACTAGTTTGGAATAACAGAAATTGCAGAAACATTAAAAGGTATTGTAGGTAAGTAGTTTATTTGTATCTACTAAGTGGGTGCTAGTGAAGTTCTTGATAAATACATATGTGGCAACTTTTTTTTAAATTCAGTGTTGTATATAACTGTGTTATTTTTTGAGATTAACTGCTGCGGTGAAGAGACTTAGATCAATGCTGATAGAAACATGATGAGGTTTATTATTTTAAAAGAGTTTTGCTTTTTAAAATGTATGTACATTTCAGTAATGTAGCTTGGATCAGTAAATATTGTGGCTATTTAAGGAAAAGAAACTCCCAGAACAAAGCTCAGTTGGTTGGAGCATGGTGTTAATAATGCTAAGGTTGTAGGTTTGATTCCTGCATGAGCCATTTGCTGGAGAGTTGGACTTTATGATCCTTGTGAGTCCCTTCCAACTCAGAATATTCTGTGATTCTGTGTTTTCATGCTCTTTAAAACTATGTGTGCTTAGAATGGCTCAAATAGTGTCAGGCTGGAATGAAATAACAGCCAGAAGAGACCAAATATTCTGAAGGCTTTTTCTGCCTCGAGTTACTTCTTGTATTATAAGTGTTTGCTAAAAAATGATCATGACATAAATGACTTTGTTCTACCAAAGGATCTCTTCTCTGTATTCAGTTCACTGGGATATATATGTTGCTTGTACTGGTGCTGTGAAGAACATCACAAAGAGGTTTGCCTTGTTTTAATTCTAAATTAGAAACATTTCATTTAGAGCAAGCCTTTCCCCTTTCCCATAAACCAAATGTGGTTTATACAGCTCCCTTTAATTTCGAAGTGCCTGTTAAGGTCTCTGAGGTTTGTTGACTCACTGTAGGTGTCATTTCAGTAAGACTGGCTGCCACTGCCTAAACCTTTCCCTATCATCTGTACTGTTAAGAGAAACCTGATGCCAGATGGGGAATAGCAGTCCCTTGGCAGAAGCATTAGTATAATTAGCTTAGTATTTTGGAAACAAAAGCCTCATAAGGGCTGCTTTGTAGCAGTATTCTCATTGAATCTTGATATTCAGGTTTAGAAGGTGTTTTTCCCCTCATTTAAGACTCAGGAACTGTTTGGAAAATAAATTGTGTTATATGTAGTTACTGACTATAGTAGCTACTGACATTTGCTAACCTTTGTTTGGGAGAAAAGGGGACAAAGAACAACCAGTTATGATCTAATACATTTAAAGAATATGCTCTAACGAGATGCACTGAAAAATGTTAAGGAGGATGAAGATTGAATTTCTGGCTACTCTGTGTGCCACAGTGCTGCTGTTACAGGCACGAAATTGAAGACTCGTGACCTTTGATGTTTTTGTGGCTGCTCTGCCCTCATTTTGTTGTTCACTGTCTGCCTATAATAAACTGGGAAACATCTGAAGCGTTTAATTATTAGTATGTGGCTTTTCTGTTGTGTGCTGCTGCCTCCTGAATCCAAAGCCATGAATCAGGTGGTTGTGAAAGAAGGAAGTAGGGAAGGTAAAACACAGATAAGATAATTCTTCGGCAATCGTGTGCTCAAAGGTAAGAGAGTGATAACTGATTTCAGCCCACAGAGCTATAGGGGAAAGAGCAGCCCAAACCTTCTGGACATAGTGGATGAGAGGTTCGATGAGCTCCAGCATTTGCCTGGCATCACCTTCAGGAGCCTGGTGCTTGAGTTTCCAGATGTGAAAGTTGCCATCCCTGCAGGCCAGGCGAAGGGGGGCAGGAGGGCAGTGCCAGTCAAGGAGGGAGAGCCTTGCTGGGTGAGCAGAGAGGAGCAGTGCTGTGCTGGATCTTGGTGCGGGTGATGCTCAGGGAGTTGTGGAGGGCATCTGTCACAACCTCAGCCTTGTGCTGCAGAGGCCAGGAGTGTTATACTGGCATTTTGGGGGTGGCTGCACCTCTTGGGAAGGGGAAATGGGTAGAAGGATGGCTTTCCTGGTGACAAGCCACCCCACAAGGTGACCATGAAACACTGCAGTGGAGACAGCATGAGAACTCAGCCGGGGGTGGCTGGTGGCTGGGCTGTGAAGCCAAGCGGGGCACAAACCTTGTTGAGTTCACAGCCATGGTGTTGCATCTGTTCTCAAGACATGGGTCACCATGTGTGCGTGTGTGAGGGTCTTACCCAGTGCTGTGGTTTCCTTGTCTTTGGGGTTTTTTCTGAGTTTGGTTGTTTTTCTCACATTTACTGTCTATTCCTTCACTGCTTGAACTCTCAGCCTTTGCATATCTGAGTGGGAGTATCCAAAAGAGGGGGCCTGTTTTGGGGGACCATGGGTCAGCATGATGCTGGGCCTCTGAGGACAGCCCTCAATGGGGTGGGTTTTCCCCACCAGCCATACAGACCATGGGCAAGGACTGCCTTTCCAAACGGGCCTTTCACGAGCTCTGGGTGCTATGATGCCAAGAGCTGTATGCCAAGGGCTCGAGACTTGGTGCTTCCAATCCAGCAGCATCTCCTGCCCTGCTCCACCTCTGTGCTTTCACAAAAAGTTAGTCCAGCCCCAGGGCATATTCCTGTTGGATTATCTTCCTGCTGGCTGGAGGGAGTCAGAAGGTGGAGCACGAGCTTCTGCCTCTTCCAGCTGTTCCCAAGCCCTGCTTTGTCCCAGGACAGGCACGAGTGCTACAGCTCCTGTCTGGGACGTCAAGGGTTGCTCTTCATACCTTGTTTTTCACTTTGAAATCCTCGTACTGGGACTTGGGCTTCAAATGCCATGCTCCTGCACATTTGCTACTCATCTTGGGTCTGGTTCAAAGCTGTATCCTGTCGATGCAAGTGTTTTCCAACCACCTCTGGTGCTTCCTTTAAAGCTCTCCCAATCTACTGCTGCTTCTGTGTCAATGATGTCTCAAATTTCTTCTATTTCTTTTTTAAGAAGTTCGTATGAGTTTCTTCTTTGTGTCAGGATTCTTAGCTTTCAGACTAGAGCCTTATTCTGCTGTGCGCTTTCAGTTCCAACTTTTACATGCAGAGCAAAGGAGGGAAAGAATTGTCATCATTTCATGTGTAATTATTTACATATTCTTTACATAGATACTGTAAAAATATGCATGAGACTGGTAGAGCAAACAGACTTGGTGTATACCTGCGCTTAAAAGTGAGCCATTCTCCTTTGGTGTGAGAGACAAAAGAGTAACTACGGCCAGTTCTTTCACACATTCCCTTCTGGATGTAGAGTCAGATGCATTTCCATTATTTCGTTCGTATTTCTCTCTCGGCAGAAACAAGCAGAAGGGGCAATGCCTGAGACTCCCAAGCACCTTTTTTTGGCATTTTTGGTGCTGATTGCTTCTCCGATCCTCTTGCAGATAGTGTCTCTGAATTACTATACAGCCTCATAGATGCCATTTTATGTGTGGGTGTTGGCTGATATCAGGAAACCCTTTTCTGAGACCCAGCATGTGCCTGAGGAAGACTATGGACACATTTCTGTATGCCTCATCTTTGTGTCCTTACGTGAATCTGCAGTTTTCCTCTTGTCTGGTGTAGAAACACCCTTCTAGCAAATACACACATAGATGTATTTCTGCCTATTCAGTTTTTGGGGTTTTTTTGAAGCTGTTAAAAACAATACTAAAGGTTTTGTAAATACTTTGTTTGTACCTGTGCACATTTCTTGGTTTTGGGGGGAGGTTCTTCAATGTTTTGGCATTGTGTGGGTTTTTTTTTAAGGGAAAGAAACTTTTTAGTTTTCTTATATCTACATCCTCTCTCTATTTTTTCCTTGTCATTTAAAAAAATTTGTGTGCAAGGATTTTTCTCCTACAGAGTCTAAACATCTGGTTTCGACAAGTAGCAAACAAAATATGTTTGCTAATTCTTCTGAACGTTGAGATAGCTTTTTATGCAAAACATAAAGCAATGGCCAAGTTTTGAAGTTTCTGTGGCTTACAATGCATTGAAATAGTAGAATCAGTCCTTGCTTTTATGTTTTTCAAAAGACTGGATAACGAGAAATACCCTCTAATCTTTTTACACGATTAATTTGAATTCCTTTTATGTCACGGGGTACCTAGGAAAACTGAGACAGTTAGTGAGCATGGGGGTGGAGGGAACACGCTGGAGGACATAAGGCCTGATATGATTCCTGAGTTTCATCTGCAAGTGGTGGCCGACAGGCAGTGAAGCAGAGTGGAGGATGCTCGTCTCGCCCGTTTCTCGTGCTCTGTTTCACCAAAGGATGCAGAAGGCAAATGCCTTTGTCCTACAAGCCAAAATACACACACAGGGTGAACTTCTGTAACTGTCATATGGATTTCACTGGGTGTTTGTGGTAAGAGCAGGCCACCACGAGCAGTGTCCTTGGGGGACTGGGGACAGGGAAGAGGGGATGAGGGACAATATTCACGTAGCACTTCTTGAGGCAGAGTTTACAATAAATGCGAGTTTGAGTGCAGGCCACATTTGAAATGTGGTGTTTGAGAGAATGTTTTCAGACGGGGATTTTCCCGTACACAAGGCCAGGTTATTATTTCAAATTGTGGGAAGTCACAACAATAGGAGGACACAAGAATGGGGGTGTCTTGGTTGCCTTTGTGTGGTGCTTGAACAGGGAGCCACCTTTGCAGGGAAGTCTGATTAATTGTTAATGCTTTGTTTTGAAAGGAGGTGCTTGTGGCACATTTCCACGTATGTTGGGGATTTCACTGACTTCTGGGAAGAGAAGTGCAAGGAGGGCAGTGTCCTGGATGCTGCCTGGCCTGTGGGAGGAGGAGGCAAAAGGGGATGCCGGGACTGAAATATTCCCGTGACTGTTCTTCCCCAGCATCCCTGGAGTGCAGCCATGAGGCCAAGCAGAAAGTGAGGGAGCAGGAGGGAGAGTTTGCTGTCAGGATAGTTGAGGGGCTGCACCATAATCTCGAAGAGTTGAACTTGCTCGTTCCTCCTCTTGTTCTAACAAGCACAGTATAGAAAAGGCTGAAAGCAAATTCCTCATTTTAAATTTTTGCTGTTTTGGTTGTGACCCCAGACCTCATTATTCCCAAGCTGTCTAAGCGTGAAACAAAATCAAGTTAATGAATTTTGAATACTGCATCAAATGAACTGGATGCAGTCTAGTGTTACTAAGCAGCCTAAATGCTTCTCATCCATGCTGGGGTATTGAGAAGGGAGTTTTCTCGTGGGTCATAAGAACAGGATCTGCAGTACTGAGCCTGATCTGGTGGCCTCTTCTCCAGGCTCTCCCTGCAGTAATGCCCAGCATCAGGTGTTTTATTGAATGCCAGAGAGCCCAAGGCATTGCAGGGAAGAGAATAGATTTATCCTAGTAGCTTTCATCTAGATCTTTAGTATTTAAAGTTACCTTAAATCATGGGCGTGAATTTTCATGTTCTTTCCATGAAATCTGACAGTCCAGGACCTGTCCCTGCCCTTTTCAATCTTCCTCATCACACGGCTCCAGCTACTGGAGACAGAGTCTGTGCTCTCAATACTTTTCTGTGAGAAGCATTGGCACTTTAAAAAAAAAAAAAAAAAAAAAATTTCAATTGAATTGAGTGCATTCAGCTGTAGACTTCCAGTATTGCAGAGCCCGTGATCTGACTGAGAGGTAGTTCACTTCTGGCTGGCTTATTTCAGTACTGGCCATCCTGAAAATCAGTGTTGGATCAAATCAGTGAGTTACTGTAGCACAATTTATAGTCTTAGGTGCCTCACAAGTGGGTAAATAAAATTAAACCATAGTGAAAATATCTGCTTACAGTTCTGTGTCTTTCAAGGTCTTTGGTGGGTACAGATTTCAAGTTAAAAGATCTATGTATTAAATGCAGAGGGCCCAGGCCTTTGTGTGCATGTGTATAGCTCTTCAAATACCTGCACCAACACGTTTCAGGCTTCTGGAAAAGTCATGATTCTGTTTTCTTGGGCTTTTTGGTTTTCTCTGGTTTGGTTTGAACTCCGCCTGAGAAGTAGCAGGTTGGCCAAACTGGGCCAGATTATGACCTTTTTGGAAAGGCAATCAGCACACTCTCTACTGTGAGTGCCATTGTGCCAGTGACAGTGTGCTCTGAAGGGCAGCTCAGGCTGTGTGATGGAAGTGTCCTGTGGCTGCAGAAAACTCAAGTTTTAAATAACTTGGTTGGGGTAGGAATATTGAGTCAATTCTGCTTTTATATCCCTAGTAGGTATTTTCTAAATTGCTGCTCAAGAGACTGTCAGAAGCCTGATTCATCACCATGGGCGTAACTCACTGGTAATATATTAAAAGTGTAAAATAATGTTGTAAAGGGTTTTGGCCATATAGACTGACTTGAGAGCACTTCTCGTATGTGCTTGAGAGCATGTGCAGACTGTTGTTGCTTTTACAGGGCTGAAGATACATGCATTTATTTTTACTTTCCTGCTTTCTCCTTAGGCTTTGTCCAACACTGATTCTCCTCCTGGTTGTGAGCTGAAGCCTACAATGAAACATAATTTTGCATTTGACAACATGGGCTATGAGGAGAGCTCTGAAACCATGCCCTCTCCACCTACCCAAGAGCATACTGTGGTAGTGAACATTGTGGGAATGACTTGCCAGTCATGTGTGCAGTCGATAGAAGGCCGAATTTCCAAGGTGAAGGGCATTTTGAGAATTAAAGTCTCCCTTGAACAGAACAATGCTGTTATCAAGTATCTGCAGCTGGAAATAAGTCCTGAACAGATTTGCCAGGAAATTCTGGATATGGGCTTTGATGCCAACATAGGGGAAGAGAAATTGACAGCAGTGACTGTAAATTTGCCAAGCTTGAAAGAAGCAGTAGTTAAGCTTCGGGTGGAAGGCATGACATGCCAGTCCTGTGTCACCAACATTGAAGGAAGGATTAGGAAACTGCACGGTGTAGCAAAAATCAAGGTGTCACTCGATAACCAAGAAGCAGTTATTGCTTACCATCCTTACATCATTCAGCCTGATGACCTCAAGAGACAAATCAGTGACCTGGGGTATGACTGCACCATTAAAAGTAAATCAGCCCCTTTGAAGCTGGGTGCCCTTGATCTCCAGCACTTGCAGAATGCAAACCCCAGGGAGACACCTGCAGGTCTCGAGAGTGGTGGGCTGGATCTGCTGGTCACTGAGATGGGTAGCACAGCTACAGTGACTGTACAGATAGAAGGCATGCGCTGCAAGTCCTGTGTCAGAAACATCGAAGGAAATACTTCAGATCTTCCCGGCATAAAAAGTATTAAAGTGTCTTTGGAACATAGATGTGCTGTGGTACAGTATATCCCAGATTTAATCACCCTGTCAGCTTTGCAGCAAGCTATTGAATCCCTTCCACCTGGAAACTTTAAAGTGAGCCTACTTAATGGTTCAGAAGCAAACAAAGCAGCGTCTCCCTCACCTGCTTTCACGTACGATCTCGTCAGACAGCCACCACGAGGCACGACACAGACGGCTATCATTAAGATTGATGGCATGACCTGCAATTCCTGTGTACAGTCCATAGAAAGGGCCGTATCACAGAGGCCAGGAGTGCAGCGTGTAGCAGTTTCTCTAGCTGGCAGTACTGGGACCATACACTATGATCCAGCTGTCACTAGCGGAGAAGAGTTAAGAGCTGCCATAGAAGACATGGGATTTGATGCCTCTGTGCTGACAGGTAACTATGTGTTTTCTTCTGTGGGTAGCGTGCCAAGCTGGGTCATGCAGCATCTGCATTGAGATTCTTTTCTGGAGAGAAACTCTTTAAGCATCACATTGGCATTGTCTCTTCTGGATGCCTGGCCTGATTCGACCTCACTTAGCAAGGGAGAGAGGTTTCAGCTGTAAAGCACCTTGTTTCAGCCCTTAATAACTGCAGCAGTGGGTGTAAGAGCTGAGTTACATTATGAAGCCGAAAGGTCTGAGGTGCAAAGTCTTTCAAATGGCTCATCCCCTTACCCCCTGAAGCAGGTTTCCTCCTATGTCTACAGGCTGCTGTAACTAGATCTATCAAACCAATGTTTTCATTTATGTTCCAGAATACCAAAACCTACAAACTTAATGAAATATCTTTCATTTAAAACCAATTTTTACCTAGCTAAAACCTCTTTTTAGTGTCTTTAGCCTTTGACCTTTATTTCTTGAGTATTTTTTACCTGCCCTACTTCACTAAACCTTGCTTTAAGTGAGGTAACTGGCAAAATGCAGGTATTCTGTTGTGGGAACAGTTGCTTTTACATGTTAGCTGCAGCAGTGTGTGCATTTTGTACATGTGCTCAATGTTTAAAAAGTTGTTTTGATGCACAATCTCCTCTCTAGCAAATTCCTAATGTGGCAGTTTTTACCTGCTTCAACTAAACAGATTTGCTTTGAAACACTGATGTAGTTTACCTGAAATTAATTAGTTTGATCAGAACAAACCATATCCTATTCACTTCTCTCATGGGTCCAATCCCTCCGAATCTGTGGTTCTACTACAAGTGAGGAGGGGCCTGTATGTGGTGTTTAATTATGATTTGTTTGGTTTATAATTTTTTGGTAGGAGACCTTCCAATCCACCTGTGGAAAAGGAGGGACCCCACTGTGTTTAACGTGTTCAGAAGCAACTCGTGCTCTTTTACACAAACCTCTGCCCAAGGAGGGTAGTTTGTGAACACAGCTGGAGCTGTTGTGTGTCTGTTCAATGTCTGGCAAAGGATAAAAATGTTTGCAAGAGGCCTGTTTGTGTTCAGGTCTCCTGGGTGCTTCCAATACTCATTTTGCAGTACTTGCAGTGTGAATACTGTACCATAAAGAGAAACCTGTTGAGACACTTGTTGTTTTCCTTGTTTGAGATGAAGTGATATGAATCCTGCATAGATGGCAACAATGACAGAATGGATACGACTGGACTACATTCTCTGTGCTGGATAAGAACCCTCTAGATACCAATACATCTTTTTCAAGTGGAGGTAGCTGGCAGCTCTAGGCATTGAAATTGGAGGGAATCATTTGCCGTCTGAAAGTGGGAAGCTAGTTCTGTAGGGTTAAATGGTCATGGAAGTGTTACTGGTGAATGTGTATTTTTATGAGCATAGTAACAACCTATATTATTTCCATGTAGAGACCAAGGTTATCATGTCACCTTCTGAACAACTATGAGGGTTTGTGTGGTTGATAAATGTGACTTGTTCATACTTCTGCATCATCTAATCACACTGTAAATAGTGTTTGTTCAGTGTATTGTGTATTTATTCAAGATACTGCCACTGGAGAACGCAGGTGCCAGCCTGATGCCAGCAAAGCTGCTGTGCAGCCTCGAGCTCCAGAGCCTCTTCGCCAAGGCTGTGCCTCAGGTGCTCTTCCAGGCAGTCCCCACCTTGATGGGTCAAACCAGCTCAGAGGAGCAACAGAAGAAAAGTGTGTTTTACAAATCACAGGCATGACCTGTGCATCGTGTGTGTCTACCATTGAAAGAAATTTGCAGAAAGAAGATGGTAATAAATTTAAGATTCCTATAATGATTCTATAAGGGATAATGGGATGAAAAAGATATTCTATGGGATTAATAGAGGAGGCTGTCATACAATATCTGGAAGTTAGATAGACTTAATGCTCTTTCTTAGTGCTAACGTAACTATGTCACTGTTTAACTATCCTATAGCACTGGTGGACAAACCTGATGAAAATACTTGTAACAGGTTGTAGGGTGATAAAAAATTCAAACAAGTCTCAAGACAAGAGCGGAGAAATAGTTCTCATTCGTTTTCAGGGCCTTATTGGTTTACAAAGCAATCCATCTCCTCCAGAGCCTTGAGAGCTCTGGCATGTTTGTGACATGAAACTTACCCTTTAGGGCACATTTGCACAAGCAGGTACAAACAAATGTATGGCTCCACTGCCAGGGTAAGCTTAGGCACAGCTGTGTTTACTGGTCTAGAAGTCTGCAGGCTGGAGCTGCCTTTCCTCTGGCCATGTAGAAGATTAACAGATGAGCCTTAGCAATGCCTGATTTCATTTGTGTCAGCATGCCTTTGCTAGGTTTTGCTTATTGATTACTGTGTCCCCAGTCTCCCAGTGGTGGTCTCACTGCCTTGATTTAAAAATAATAAAAAAAACCCATTAGCTCTTCAAAACATTTTTTTTTTGCCTTGGGATTTTTGTGTTTTGGTTTTCAATTCTAAATGTAGATTTCTGTGGGCTTTTTATTTATTAAAAAAATAAGGAGGGGTGGAGAACAGGAAAATAAAAAGGTCTAGCACTGTGCTGTGGGTTCCAAACTACAAGAGTCTGGGGTAGATCTTGCAGCAGTGGATGTAAAGATTGCTTCCAAACACCCTTTTTGTATCATTAGATCACAGCAAAGCTCACCTCCTTCCATGTGTAAATCTTGCAATTCCTCTCATTGCAATTCCTTTCATTGCTAAATGAAAACTCAGTGTGGCTGGGTCTCTGTAAAAACTTTGCTGTTGTGACTAGGGAACAACATTAGAAGGAGGCAGAGAGAAATCATTAGGCGTATAATATCTCTAAGTTGTTACAGTCCTCACTGACAGTCACTTGTAATATTTTATTTTTCTTTCTCTCAAAGGAGCTACTTTATCTAATATTTTTGTTATTGCCACTGCAGGAATTGTTTCAGTGTTGGTAGCACTGATGGCAGGTAAAGCAGAGATAAAATACAAGCCAGAATTCATACAGCCTCTTGAAATAGCACAGCTGATCCAGAATTTGGGTTTTGAAGCTACCGTCATGGAAGATAATGCAGAAACAGAAGGGCAGGTGGAGCTTCTTGTAAGTCGTGTATATATGAAATTATATGTTGGTTTTGGAAAAGTCAGGTCTGGAAGACTCATTTTTTTGCAAATACCTTTGCTTGAGCAGTTGTGGTTTCAGCAGCTCAGTTCTGGCTGGCGACACTATCTTTTTCATAATTGCTGAAAACAAAATCAACTTGTCTTAGAAGAACCTATCTAAAAGCACTGAAATAAAAAGTTATAGTTCTATGTACAGATTAGACTTTTCTTAGCTAGCAGAAATGAAACAGAAGTTTTCTGTTAAGGCACTTCAGTACAGACTTTGAGTAACTGAGAATGTGTCAACAAATATGTATTGCTAATGTTAAGGGCTTTGCATAGAGGTCTAGGAACTTTGGGTAAAATCAGTTAAATTAGTAAATTGCTTATATGAAGGATGGATTCCTCAAATACTTATTTTTATTCTCTGACAGATACTTACTGCAAGACAGAGAACAACAGTCTGCTGTTGTGTTAATAGATCACAAAGTGGTAACATGCCTTGTGGAAGCCACAGCCACATAAGCGAGCTGAAGCTGCACACGCAGAGTTCGGATTTGGCAATGTTAATATAGGTGTTGATAGAACTGCATTAGTTATACTTTTACAGTTAATAGCATGTCTGAGTGCTGCCGTGCAAATACATAGCTGTGACTATATCTGCTGTCTGCACAATTTTATAACAAAAGTGGAGAGTTGTGTTCTCAGCTTTGTGTCATTTAAGACAGCTCTATAAAACCTTTATGCTGAGGCCTTGTCTCAAGTACACCTACAAATATTGGGTGAATGTGGGGGATTACTAACTACCCAAAATTGTCTTTTCTTTAGATTACAGGGATGACTTGTGCTTCTTGTGTTCACAATATTGAATCCAAACTCATGAGAACAAATGGCATATTCTCTGCCTCCGTTGCACTTGCAACTAGCAAAGCTCACATCCAGTTTGATCCTGAAATTATTGGACCTCGAGATATTATAAAAGTAATCAAGGTAGGCTTTGGAAATTTTTTATGTATAGACAATTACATGGTGAAATTTAGAAGGAAATAAAGCAGCTGATATTTGAGAGGTTTCACTGATTTTGTAGATGCCATATTTATTGCCATGTTTTTGTGCTCTTGTGGTGAGGCTGCTGTGCTCTACAGGAATGCACAGGCTCCCCAGCTATTACTCTAGAAACACCACTAAAAACTACAAAAAGAACCTTTTTTTATCTGTATCTGGCAAAAGTGTAAAATATTCATTTTTTTGCAATTCTGTGTGTAGATTCACAGTCATTTCAGTGAAGCATTGACAATTCAGAAAAAAATACTTCTTTCTGCTGACAATGAAAAAGGCTGTAAAAGAAGTTTTGCCACAAGTATTACATATCTCTGTATACACTTGCATCTGTTCCCACATCTTTTTGAATGAAAACAACTTGTGATACAGCCTGATACTAAATGAAAAAAATCCTGGTTTACCAGTAATCACACAGATCATAAAGTCTGCTGTTATCACGGCCCAGAAGTGGACAGAATTGTTTCTATTTTTGTCCAACCAGAAGGGAAGAGATCCTACTGTATGAGGTGCATGCAGTGAGTAGTCAGGAGGACAGCAGAGACTGTTTGCCCTCCGTGCTCTAGAGTATTTACTCAGAAAAGAGCTCCTAGACCACAGAACTGATGCAGCAGTAGTTCTTAACATAGTAACTAGTAGACTGTTCAGGCAGGCAGAGTAGTTCTCTAAAGCATATTTTGCCACAGAAGCAGGTGATGTGGGTAGGAAGTTTAAATGTATTGTTTTTGCAAGTGTGCTTTGGGTTTTTAGGGTGTTTGGGCGGGAGGAATGGTTCTACTGCAGTAACTCACCCAAGTGTCAGTCAAAGCTGGATTTTTGCTTATATTTGTTTCTGGGATGCTTTGCCCGGCAGTTTTTTGTCCTACTGGTTTAAACTAACTTTAGACACTTTAATTTTCAGTTTCAGGTGTATCTATTAAACTGCAGTGTTAGGGACTTGCTCACAAGGTTGTCTAGCCCCCAGTGGCTTGTGCATTTTTACTTCCTTTGTGGTATGTCCCATCTCTCCTAATTATTCCAATGGAGGTGAAAGGGCATATATTTTCCTTCAGGAGGAGTGCATCAGAATTCTGCCTGTCAGTGGATGCTTCCCATGCATAAGAGCTTGGACACTTACTGCATCTATACACTGTGTTCATGTCCAGGTGCCAAAAGTCCTTTGCAGTCCAAAATTTGAGTACTGACTGAAATATTCTCTCATTTTGGCAGGATCTAAAAATAAATAAATAAGGGGTTGGAATTTATTAAATATGGAACAGTGTCCTTTTCTGACATTTCTTCTAAATGTAGTGTCATTTAAATGTGTTGTAAGTAATACAGTTAGCTTCATCAAAACTAACTTATCTTTCCTTCCCTTTCAATAAAAAGGAAATTGGCTTTCATGCTTCTGTGGCTAAAAGAGCTCCAAATGCACATAACCTGGATCATAAAAAGGAAATACAGCAGTAAGTATTTCTTTTCCCTCTCACTAATGAACGTGTCTAGATCATATCTTGTAACTCTACTCCCCTCAGCACTCTTCCCAGTTAATTAGATTATTCTTGTGTAAAGCATATTTAATTTTACCATTCGCCATTTGGTTCAAGTACTTTTACTACTTTCATTAGTTTTAGTTTTTAACTGGCAGAAGTCTATACAGTTAAAGATGTTGGAGACACTGAAGCTGTTCCGAAATACTGGATCTTTGAAAATATCCCAAAACTGTGTGTTAGTACAGTGCTAATAACCCCAGCCCTGCACTACCAGCACAGTTGAGCCTGAGTGCTGCAGGTAGTAAAAAACCCACGGATTTACAGTTTTTCCTTTTCAGGTGGAGGGAATCTTTCTTGTACAGCCTAGCGTTTGGTATCCCTGTCGTAGTCATAATGATTTATATGCAAATACCCAGTGGTGAGGACCATGGGTCTAAGGTGCTGGAACAGAACCTCATTCCTGGATTATCTATTTTGAATCTTCTCTTCTTTGTCCTGTGCACTTTTGTTCAGGTATGTCCATACTACTTCCAAAGGGGTTGCTTTCTATTCGTCTCCCATTTATGTAATGTGATGTGATAAAGACGGGCTAAGGGAAGGATTTAGTGGATTAGGCCTGCCCTCTTGTCTGTACCACCTATGCAGAACAAAGTGGCACTTTTCTGCAAGTTATCCATTCTGTACTTACTCATAGCTCTTACTCCTGCCAAAGTTGCATCAGATAGTTTCCAAGTGGAGAAGGTAATACTAAAATAAAGAGATACCTGATCATCTGCAAACTAATTGGGTAGCTATAGGTAAATCCTTTCATTTTTTATGCCTTGTTTACTTTGAATTGCTGAGGAAAAGGATGATTTTTGCTGGTTTTGAGAACAAGGCAGTGCAAATGATAGGATGTCAATGGAGTCAGTCTCCTAGTAGACCTGAAATTATATCAGTATCAAATTTTCTTGGGTCAGCAATGCCTTCCCTTATGTACTACATGGTTTTAATTCTGCTATGGGCAGTATTATGTATTCTGCAATCGCTGCTGTGGTTACTGTTGTGATCTTAATACAAGTCTGTCCATGCTTACACCAACAGTTCCTTGGTGGATGGTATTTTTACGTACAAGCTTACAAGTCCCTGAGGCACAAGACAGCCAATATGGATGTGCTCATCGTACTGGCCACAACGATTGCTTATCTGTATTCCTGTGTGATCCTGATAGTAGCAATCATTGAAAAGGCAGAGAAAAGCCCTGTCACTTTCTTCGACACTCCTCCGATGTTGTTTGTGTTCATTGCACTTGGCAGATGGCTGGAACACATAGCCAAGGTAACTAATCTTCACACAAGTGTTGTGTATTTATGATAGGAGGAGAATAAACTGTTCAGAGGAATTCTGAGTCTGCTGTTTCTGGTGTAGTCAATAGTATGAAAGGTGGTTTAGAGTTCATTGTGTTAAGTATATATCGGGATTTATATATTTCAATGTATCTTAAACATTAATCACTCTTTCTTAGGGTAAGACCTCAGAAGCTCTTGCTAAACTTATGTCTCTTCAAGCCACAGAAGCCACTGTGGTGACTCTTGGACCTGACCACTCTATTGTCAGGTATATATTCATGAATCAAAATCCCTCCAGCCTGCCTGGGTCACAGACTAGGCTTGATCCAGCTAAACTGAAAGCTGATGGCATAAGTAACCTGCCTGTTCTACTTGTGCCTTTTTCAGGGAGGAGCAAGTACCTGTTGAACTGGTTCAAAGGGGTGATATTATAAGAGTTGTTCCTGGTGGAAAGTTCCCAGTGGATGGAAAGGTCATTGAAGGCAATTCTATGGCAGATGAGTCTCTCATTACTGGTAACTTCCCTTATCTTACACAAAGAAGTGAAAACTTCTGGAACTCTTTATTACAAGAAAAGAGAGCAGACCCAAACCAAGCACTGCTGTCTGAATAGCCTCCCACCTTAATGGATGTTGGGGCTTGGCTTTGTGAGCTTGAATTCAAATTCTGCATCTGTGCACACCCTAAAAAATGGAAGCTTTCCCTCTCAGTTTGGCCACTTACTAATCTACTGATGGGATGGGTAGAGTCATAACAGGATTGTCATTATTCCAGCAATCTGGTTGGAGTTTCCACTGGAATGTATTTGTAGAGATGGTACCTTCTCAGAAATAAGTTCTAAAGGCTGATGTGGAAATATTGATGAGATGTTGGGGTTCATATGGAAGGGCTCTCCCAATGAGCAAGGACGGGGAAAGAAGGCCTCAAAATTTGATGCTTATTAAGGGTCATGGGACTTTTTTACATCTTCTGAAATGTTAATTTCATTTTTTAAATATAGTAAAGATTCAATGCATTGTGCAATTCTTATAAATAAAGTAAAGGATATAAAAATTTTACATTGGCATTGGATTACTTGTTCTAGTTATGTTTTTACTTTACTTGGGAACAGGGACACCCTTAGCTTCGGGGAACCAGTTGTTATCACTACCATTAAAAACAGAGAAATTAAAGATGTTCTGGAGCTAGTATTCCTGAAGAGGTAGCAGGAGAACAGGAGCTTTTCCACAGGAAAAACTTCCTCGTCTTTGAAAACTGAGGGTTGTGGAGATAAAGACAGATTTCTCAGACTCCCATTGCTATGCAAGTTGTTCATGGAGAAATTCTTATAAGTACCTTTTCCAACCAATTTGCTCCTTGCCCTTTTGAGGGATAGTATATTGAAAAGTTATGACCAAGGAAGCAGCATTTGCTTTGAAATTAATCCTATAAAAAGGTTTATAGAAGTATGACACTACTTATCCATGTCTTCACCAGACAGAGATATCCAGTATGTGATTTCTGGTCATTATTGCTTAGCATACTGATTTTTCTAATATACAATGAGCTGTGTGCTAATGGATTATGCCGTTAGGGGTATTGGCTCATTTATTCTTACCTTTTCTTTCCAGGGGAGCCTATGCCAGTCATTAAAAAGCCTGGAAGCACAGTGATTGCTGGTTCTATAAATGCACATGGCTCACTTCTTGTTAATGCAACTCATGTTGGTAGTGATACCACTCTGGCACAGATTGTGAAATTGGTGGAAGAAGCTCAAATGTCAAAGGTGAAAATAATAGAGAAGAAAACCTTATTCACAGATTTTGATTGAATAATAAAAAGATTCTATGTTTTGATACGTGTATACTTCAGCAAACTGTTTTTCCAGACTTCCCAAAAGAATCAGATAAAGGCTACTGTGTATTTTCATGAACTTTGCATATGTATGTGTTTCAACCATGAACATGCAAATAACTGGTTTTCTTTTTTATAGGCACCCATCCAGCAACTGGCAGATAAATTCAGTGGATACTTTGTTCCATTTATCATCATCATTTCAACTGTGACATTGATAGTATGGACCACAATTGGTTTTGTAAATTTCGATATTATTAAAAAATATTTTCCTGTAAGTAGTTTTATTATTATGACTGGATTTTTGTGTTAGGATGTCTTCCAACGTAATTAACATACTTTCTCTGCAATGTAATTAACATACTTTCTCTGCATAGGGGTTGATGTTATAATGAGAGGAGCTCAGTTGGTTAGATCATGGTCCTAATAACATCAATGTTGTGTTCAATCCTTGTATGGATTGTTTACTTAAGAGTTGGACTTGATCCTTGTGGGTCCCTTCCAACTCAGAATATTCTGTGAATCCTTCTGTAAAACATAGTATTTTCTGCACAGAGCAGATAATTATGCTATCTAAAATCTCTCTGCAGGTATAAATATATCTTTGCATTTACCCCTTAGTTCTGCATGGGGTTCTTACAAATGGAAATTATTGACAGCCTGTCTGGACTAAACATGATCTATAGCTGCATTGCAAGGAGCTGAGCCATTCCTGTCGTGTCTGAAATTTTTGTGGGCATTCCTGTTTCTGATGGCAGATAGTGGTTTTGGCTTGAGAAAGAAGCTGAGCTTCTGTTATCTTTAGCATGTGTGTTTGCTATGCTCAGCAACTGGGGGGATCTGTGTATCTGGAAATAACGTTCTTTGCTAAGCTTTAAAGGAAATTCCAACAAGTTATGTTTATATCTGGAATCCTCAGAGCAGAGGCAAACATTTGTATGCTTGAGCAGCAAAAAATCCAGAAAATACTGCCATAAACAATTCACAACATTGGCCTTTCTTTAACATTACAGTAACAACAGTAGATTGATTTCCTATACTGGAGTTTTCCAGAAAAATGTGTTTTCTGAAATGACTGTGATTGATTGCACACCTATGTTATCTGCTGTCAGCAATCTTACACATCTTTCTTTATTTTTTTCCCCTTCTCCTCCCTCTTCTTGCAGAATCAGAGCAAAAACATTTCAAAAGCTGAAATAATACTGAGGTTTGCATTTCAAACCTCAATCACTGTGCTGAGCATTGCATGCCCTTGCTCTTTAGGCCTGGCTACCCCCACAGCTGTAATGGTGGGCACAGGAGTGGCTGCACAGAATGGAATTCTCATCAAAGGTGGAAAACCCCTGGAAATGGCACATCAGGTGAATAGTTCATTCTGTACTTTTGTAGCTTACCCAGCTATTACTACATGAAATATAATTTCCCAGAAAATCCTGCAGGTTCAAAGAAAGATGGTGGAAACTTGTTCTTTTTTTTTTTTCTTTAATTCATTGCTGCTTGTTAAGGTAAAGAAGACAAATCTGACCTTCTTTCTTCAAAGTAGTCACAGCAAAGTGCTGAGAGCCAACAGATCCTACAATCTCATGACTGTGAGGCTGTTAATCCTCTTCATGGCCTCAGAGGTTTCTGACTTTTGCACTTTCTTTACCTCTTCTGCAAAAGAGCCTAATAATCCAGTGGTGTTTTTTCTTTCCTCTGAGAGCTGTTGTGAAATGCATATTGTCCATGATCAGTAGTTTAAAATGTAGAATGCAAGAAAAAAAATACAATTATTTGAAGCTGTTTTAGTGTACAGACTAAAAAGATAGAAGGGAGGCAAAACAAACCTTCAAAGACACAAAAATTATGAAAAGAGGAGCAAGAGGTTAAAGGAGAAAGAGTTTTGACATGTCCACAGCTGTTGAAAAGAATATGGATCGAAATCCTGCTGTGATAGACTATATCAGACATGTGCAGAACATTTTAAGGGAGAATGATGGTAACAGCAAGTTAATCAGACTGATAATTCTTGTTCTTACTGGACCAGAAGTTTTTCCAAGGCTCTGTGGGGAAAAAAAAAGAAAAAAAAAGACTGCTAATTAATGCTAGGACTTTTTACCTTTTGGATCCAAGCAAGGCTATGGCCAGGGCTTTGAAAATTATGTGACCTGTTGGAGTCTGCAAGGTTGGTGTGTTGGAATAGCTGGATATGGAAGAAGTGCCTACTTTGTGAAGTTTTTTGGGTTTTGTGTTTCTCTCTGCTGTGTTTAATTTCAGGATTAGAATTGACTTTATCTTTGGGTTCCAGTATATGTGGGGCTGTGTTTTTTGGTTCATTTCTGATTCCTCAAGACCCATTGGCCTGGCTGACGAGTGATGGCTGAGTTTGATGAATAGCATGACATCAGTTTTGCTTAGGTTGTTGTTTCTTGAGTTTCTTGCACTCTTTGCATCTTGTCTATCACCAAATCACCTCCCGAGTCCTCTTTCCTCAGTGTTATTGTTAACTGTTTAGACCTGCATTCATAAAAGCCCTCTTTGCATCACATACCTTGTGGTAAAAGTGATTAAGGTGCCATTACGTGAATCCTGCATGTGAATGCATGTATTGTCCTTTGTGTATGCATCTCAGTCCTACAATTACACTGTTGTCTGAGATCCTGATATGGGCACAGGAGGATCTTGTAGCTTTATGAGGAATGAATAAGAAAGTATTCAAAGACCTGCTGTACAGATAGTTCAAGGTACATACAGGGGTCCCTGCTTCTGTAGTTTTATTCTGTCTTCGTGTGAATATAGTCATCTGTTTATTAAAGTCTTGACTGTATTTATGTGCCATAAACACAGAAGCATCCCTATGCTTGCAGGGCTTAGGCAGTAACTGTGGTTTATTTCTTGCAGATCAAGACTGTGATGTTTGATAAAACTGGGACCATCACCTATGGAGTTCCTAAAGTCACGAGGGTGCTTTTGATGGGTGACACAACTGTGCTCCCCCTGAAGAAGGTACTGGCTGTTGTTGGTACAGCAGAAGCCAGCAGCGAGCATCCTTTAGGAATGGCCGTCACTAAATACTGCAAAGAGGTACTTATCCTTCCTATTTCATCCAGGGCCTGAAGGCATCTGTGAAAATGCAGCAACGTTGTATAAAATGATCAGGTCCCAGAAGAAAAGGCCTGCCTAAACAGTAATAGGCTGGAAAGCTGGGGGATTGTATGGTTGTGCATCTTGGTCTGGACATTACCAGAAGCTGTATTCTAAGCTGTACTTTTCTGGTAACACTGTGGAGTTCTGAAGCAAGATCTTGCTAAGTTTATCTTGAACTGATGAGAAAATAAGGAATATATGCAGGAGGAATACTTAACCTTAAAATAACATCATGAAGCAAATGTGTGTGGTGACATTTCATATGTTACCTGACTGTAGTCACTTCTATTAGTCACTTGCTCATTTAAATAAATTAGGCAAAAGGCTTTAAAGCTTGAATATTAAACTGTGACATTTGTGAGTTTCACAAATGAAGTAATAGATTACTCAAGTCTTTGCAAATTTTACGTATCCTCAGATGTCATTTATGTATTTCATGTGTTCCTCAAGCTTCAGGAAGAAGTAAAACACAAGTCATAATGAAAATAGGAAGCCTGTGTAAATAAACAATTTATGCTGCTAAGAAAAGTCATTAATTGATTTAGGGAAAAATAATTTTAAAAATCTATCAAACTTACTAGATCTTTCAGTGATAAAATTTAGAAGTAAAAACATAAATTTAGAAGTAAAAACATAAATTTAGAAGGAAAAAGAGAATATAAGCAATGAACGAATTGCCTTTCTTGTATTCTACATTTTTATTTAAAATTTGTTTTAGTACCCTGACAGTTCTGTAGTCATCCCATGCAGCAGTTATTACTGGATCATGGCTTATGTGAATTGTAATGCTACACTGTTGGCTGATGTTCTTACCACCAGCCTTATCATCCCTGTGTTTTAAGGTCACGGAAAGGTACATATAGTTTCAACTTCCAGAGACAACCCAGAATAAATTGCTTACAGATTATTATTTTCTCCATTCTTTTTGTAACTTGTAGGATCCTGATAATCCCTTTTCTCATCTTGAAGGTACTCACTGGCTTCTCTCCCTAACTCAACAGAAAAACCCAGTTTCCCTAACATCCAGACAGATCCCTCCAGGAATTAGATACAGTTTTTCACTGTACTTTTACATATGTACAAAAGGTCTGATCCACCCCAGCCAGTTGTCTGTGAGGTTAATTAGAAGTTGCATCTTTTAGAAGCTGCTTGGCTTAATGTTGTGATACTTCTCTTTCATTCCTAGTCTTGGCTGAAGTCATGAGCCACCAATCTAATTTTTTCATCCTTGGACTACCAGATAAAGCTGTTCCTTATGGGTTGCTGGTGCTAAGGCTGAGACCTGGCTGTATGGCTGCCTCTTTCTAGAAGTCTGCGCCACAGCACACCCAGAGCATCCTTATTTTTAGTTCTGTGCTCCTGATACTCCAGGCTAGTTTTCAGTTGGTCGGTCATTGTCAAGAGGAGGAATGAGGCCTCTTTTTGGCAAGAGTTCTCTAATATTTGTACCCATGTGGGCAGCACAGACTGATGATGGCCTCTGGTTACATCTGCAGGAGCTTGGCACTGAGAGCCTGGGATACTGCACCGACTTCCAGGCAGTCCCAGGCTGTGGTATCAGCTGCAAGGTTGGAGGAGTTGAGGCCATCCTTGGCATGGCTGAGGAAGGTCCCGATAAGCTGGATGCTACCAGGAGTGGGGACAGCAGTGCTCTTCTGGGAGATAATGCAGTGATCACACTTTTGGAATCACAAGGTAAGTGACTATCTGCTCCTGTGCCAGCTGCAATGTGAGAGAGAATGAATCAACAGAACCAACCACCTACCAAACTATGTACAGGAGAAAGGTGGATTTGGGCCAGAAGGAGGCAAACAACAGAGGGGACAAAAATGTGCCTTAATAAAGATTGAAGCTCTCTCCGCAACTCTTGATCTCTCTGCAATTCAGAAACTTAAATGAGAATTAGGTACAGTGATGGGTACTTGAAAATTCCATACAATACGTAGACAATAAGGCATACTCTGCAATGTTTCTTTTGGACAGAAGAATGGTCCAGCAGACAGCAAAGTTTGCCATTTAGCATTATCTCCCCATTTAGAGCAGTTACCTTTAACATATATTATCTTACTGCAACTTTTTATATCCTACCCTTTAGTTCCATATTAACTTGAACCTTTTGTTTCCTGTTCATATACCTCTCAAGGCACTTAATTAAAAAAAAACCCCAAACCCAAAGCTATTCAGCAGATGCAAAACAGAATGTGCTATATCTGAAAACTGATTTCAGTGCCTGATATTTTTGATTAGGCCAATACATTCAGGTTTGTTTCAGACTCTCTGGAAGCCACTCTTTGCTATTTTGTAGTGTAGGAGAGAAAGAAAAGGTATTTAAAGCCTTCCTTAAGAAGCTCATCAGTTCTCTTCAGAAGGCTGTGGTGCTCTTGACCTTTTTGAGAAAGCTATTAGAAGAATTAAATAGAATGAGAACTTCAATCATCAGAACTGTGCCATTTGTGAATGGTGCTAATGTAATATTTTCTCAGCTGCTCATATGGTTCTTGTGAAGTTGGATTGAATTCATAATGAGGTGCATTGTTTGTTAGAACTACACTACTTTTTTCTTGTCAGAAATAGCCTTTGTATTTGAAAGTCATTAGATGTGAAAAGCAAGATGGCATTTAATAAATGTGCATACTGCACTTATTCAGAGAAACAATGCCAACTGGCAAAGGCAAACACTGGCAAATACTTCCATTAAGTCCATGACGCAGTTCTGTGTATAAACAGGCACAGATTGAGTCTTGAAAGAGAAAAGTTTTGTGAGGCTGCCTTCAGGCACTGCCTACGCCTAACTTCTCTTCCTCAAACATCTCTGCTTGTGTACGCTGCTTTTGAGATGTTAATTTTTCTTTTTGTCTGTGCACAAAGGTCCATCAGCTTCTCAGATATACTCGGTGTTGATCGGAAATCGTGAGTGGATGCGACGCAATGGCTTGAATATTACAAACGATGTAAATGATGCAATGACGAACCATGAAATGAAAGGACAGACTGCCATACTAGTGGCTATAGATGGTAACTGCTCTTCCTTAGAGTGTCATAATAAATATGAGTCAATCCTATGGTGGAAAGGATGAAAACAATCTGGAGCAGTTGATCACTGCCTTAGTGTCAAGAAACTACTAATCTTTTAGTGCAGAACTGCCTGTGAACTGTGAAGTATCAAGGTGTTCTTAAAATAAGCTTTTGCCACTGACCAGTGTTTATAAGGTTTTGTTGTGTAGTTTTAAATTTAAGAATTAATTTCTGAACCCCCTGTTGTCTAGGATCATTGTTCAAACAGCAGTACCAATACAGTGCCATGTCTAATCCTTAATTTACATCAGTCAAGGATCGTGAACCAACCTATCACATCGCTGGTTTCAAAACATGCAGTGAATAAACATGGTGATTCATTAGATCAGTCAAGTATAATAGATTAGACTAAATTAGTTTTGCCGGTGGGGTTTTGTTCTGTGCCATGCAGAAAGAGATCCCAGACAATACCTTGATATGAGAAATGATTGCAATGGTGATAGATTGCCAGCACACCTGTGATCTTGGAATGAGGCCAATGATTCATTTACTGAACAAATATTCTTGGTGCTCCTACAGAGTAATTTTGAAACGCATTTGCTCATGAAGGAAGCACCTTTGAGTCAATATACTGGAAGGCAGATGCAAGACTTCTCAATGAAAGTACTTAATTCAAATAGAGATCCAACCCCGAAAGACTAGGGGACACAAAACCAGACTCTATATGCTTCGTCTTGGAGGATTGGCTTCAACATCTGACCTGGGCACAAATACCAACACTTTCTCTGACCCACTATCATATTAGTCCATACCATAAAATATAGAAGTCAGGCTTGTTTAAAAGCTACTCTCCTCTTCTCCCCATCTTCCTGATCCCTAAATATCAAAGGTGTTTACTGTTTGATCTGAAACAGGCAAATGATAAAAAGAAGAGACCAGAAGTGAGAAAGCTGCAGATATGAGTGTCAATATTGCCCAGAATGTGTTATTTCACAAGCTGCCACAGTGTGATGGAGGGGGAGCCCCGTTCTCTTGCTGCCACTTTGCCTCCCACAGCCCTCTCTGACAGAGAATGTTTTTATTTGTGCAGGGATGTTGTGTGGAATGATCGCCATAGCAGACACTGTCAAGCAGGAGGCGGCCCTTGCTGTGCACACACTGCAGAGCATGGGAATTGACGTGGTGCTCATAACAGGAGACAACAGGAAAACTGCAAAAGCCATTGCTACTCAGGTATCTGCTTCTCTGTGTTTCAAAAAGCTGCATGATGGGGTTCTGAAACTCTGGTTTGCCCCAGTGAATTTGAAGCAGGGACTTCAGTTTCCCTGTACAGCTTCCCTGGATACATTAAATGAAGACTAATTTTTCTTGAACTGGACTGAAAATCAGGTCCTAAGGCATAGCAGAGGCCAGTGGCTGCTTTAAGATCCCACTGAAGACATGCAGTCAGTACTTCTCCAGTGGAATGGAGTTTCTTGCAGTAATTAGTTGGTTGCTGAACTGAAGCCTCCTGTTTCCCTTGGCTGAAAGGCAGACCTGTTTGCTTAGTGATGAAGGAAAGTTCCTTGAAGGTCAAGTCCTGGTCACAGTTAGGGAGGTGTGGATTTGTCATTATCTTAAAGGGCAATATAACAATATGAATTACTGTTAAGAAGCACAGCAATCTAAAGAAGGTTGGGTTTATATGAGATTTCCTCAATCTCAAACTATAAACAGAAAGTCAGATTCTCACTCTACCTTGCTATGTTTCCACCCTCTCAATCTTCATTTCCCTCTTTCCCTTTGCAATGGTCTACTTCTAATCTCACCGTGTGCCCCTTTGCTTCCCTCAGGTATCCCACCACACAGCTGACTCTGCCAGCACTGTGGTATGCACGTTCCTCTGTGCTATGAGGTCTGTTTTGTTTCTCTGTGTGATGCTTTAATCCTCCTTCTATTGGGTTTCATGCTTTTGCTTTTGTGTTCAGTTATGGTAAAGGGCTTTCCCACTCAACTTCCTTTGTCAAGGGAAAAAAGTCTTTCAGAAACAATCTTGAATTTATGGTTCCAGGAACTCAGATGAATGTTTTAAACAAGCTTAGTCTGTGTCAACCTATATTTTCATTGAATTATTGGAACGTACTTTCAAAAGGAAAGAAATGGCAAACATTTCTAAAAACGTTATAAAATGTTACTTTTTAAAAAGTTAAAAGAGAGCTTCTATGTTATGTGGTGAAAAGCTGCTTCTTCCTGGTGAGGCAGCCAAACAAAGGGCATTATCCCAGCGCTATTTAGGGCACTCACCTGCTTTTCAACTACAACACTAGAGCCATTGGTAGCAACTCCACATAAGTTATGATGTGGATGGGTAGAAGCATTTTGCCAGCCATCTGCTTTATTTTTATAATCTGCCTGAGACTTGTGCATACTTGTTGTCTCTGTGTTTCCCCTGCTCTACCTGCTTCATCATACATTGTTGCATTATCTGCTTGAAGGTTCTGCAGAGAGATCTGGACAGGCTGGATTGATGGGCTGAGGCCAGTTGTGTGGGGGTCAAAAAGGCAAAGGTCCAGGTCCTGCACTTGTGTCACAACAATTCCCTGCAGCACTACAGGCTGGGGGCAGAGGGGCTGGAAAGCTGCCCAGCAGAAAAGGACCTGGGGGTGCAGGTCAAGAGCAGCTGAACATGAGCCAGAGTGTGCCCAGGTGGCCGAGAAGGCCAATGGCATCCTGGCCTGGATCTGCAATAGTGTGGTCCGCAGGACCAAGGGAAGTGGTGGAGTCACCGCCCCTGAAGGTATTTAAAAGACATGCGGATGTGACACTTGGGGACATGGTTTAGTGGTGGACTTGTCAGTCCTGAGTTAACAGTTGGATTCGATGATTTTAGAGGTCTTTTCCAACTTAATCTATTCTAGGATTCTTTGATTTCACTGAAACTTTTATTGGTGCATCATGCAGCATGATTAGCTGAAATCTGCCTCTTTTAACCATCAAATCTTTATTGCTAGGGCAGTGGAGCTCCAGAAGCCATGCAGAGCATGCTGCTAAGGGCAGAGTAAGGTTTGCCAGCATCTCTGCAGTAGGAGGGGGCTGTAATCAATCCCGTTCTTATGCCAAAGGCATGTTACTCTTCATTTTTCTGTGTAGCTTGCAAGTGTTGCCTTCACCAGAATCAGTTTGGTTGATATTCCTGTTTTCCCTTCACCTAGAACAGCAAATGGCTCTTCCTTTCAGCATGAAGCATGTCACCAACTGGGTGTCTTTCTTTGTACGTAGGTTGGGATCAAAAAAGTCTTTGCGGAGGTTCTTCCTTCTCACAAGGTTGCAAAGGTCCAGGAACTCCAAAAGGGAAAGAAGAAGGTTGCAATGGTTGGTGATGGAGTCAACGATTCCCCTGCACTAGCCAGGGCCGATGTTGGAATTGCAATTGGAACGGGCACCGATGTTGCCATTGAAGCTGCAGATGTTGTTCTTATCCGAGTGAGCACTACAGTTTTGACCTGTCCTCTTTTATCACTGACACTCTTCTTTTTGGTTTAGTGTTCTGAAGACTGCATGTGGAAAACTTTCAGTGCTCTTCTGTCTTGCAGAATGATTTGCTGGATGTAGTTGCCAGTATTCACTTATCCAAGAGAACAGTTCGAAGAATACGAATAAATCTGATTCTTGCCTTAATTTATAATATGCTTGGAATACCCATAGCAGCAGGTACGTGACTGCCAGAGGTCAGCTTGTTAAAGAAAACAGCACAGCTGATCTCTGTGGTGTCTCTTGTAGGATTGATTCCCTGCTCAAGGAACCAAAAACTGGTTCCTAGATTATTTAAAACTTGGTAGAAAGAGGGCAAAATACATACGTTCTTTTTTTTTCTCCCTTTGCTTGCCTCTTAGGAATAAATACTTCTAGATGAAATTAAAACCATGCTCTTACTTCATATAGCAGTACTTGGGGATTAGTTACTGTATATTCAAACCCACCTCTAATCAGATGTACTATCCTACTTTTGGGTGCTCCTTCTTTTATTCCCCCTGAACCACGTATTTTCTCTCCTACTGCTTGTATTCTCTATGCCTCTGTCAGACGTCTTTTCGTGCTCCAAATTCCTGCTTAAAACTTACTTCAAGTATACCTTGTTTTGTTTATGAGTAACTTCTCTCTCCTTTGCCCGTACTATTGCCTTGTCTTTCTGTTGCCTTTGCTGTGCTTTGTACGTGCAGAATACCTGGAAGGGACAAATAGTCTCACCCTGTGGCTGCAGTCTTGTACCTGTATTGGTGCAAAGGTCGTCCCTTGCAATGGAAGGGACACGTTTAGTAACAAGTGAGTAAATACATATATTGATCTAGCTGTGTTTGTAGAGGTCTCAGCGGGTTGTGTTGTAGAGCTGCTGATCTGTTCTATGATGTGCGGGGATGGAAATGCCTGTGCTGGGATGAGCAGCTCTGGCTCATGTCCGTATGTTTTTTTGCTAGGTGTGTTCATGCCTGTTGGCCTCGTGCTTCAGCCTTGGATGGGATCAGCTGCAATGGCAGCTTCTTCTGTGTCTGTCCTGCTGTCTTCCCTGCAGCTGAAATGGCAAGTTGTCTTTGTTTATCAGCTGGGGAACTGTGGCAGTGCTGAGGCTGGGACTCAAGCGAGACACTACTTTGGGCTTTCTACATCTAAAAGTACCTGAAAGTCCATTAGCTTGGGGTTGTTCTGTCTCATCCTTGGCTCCAAAGCAGACAGGTGTCACTATTATGGACTTACCTGGACTAAGACAGTATGGACTATTCTTTAATTAGCAGCTAGAAGTGTGACTGGGTGTCACTTGGGCCCATGTGGTGGAGATCTAGTACAATACCAAGTAAAGTAATGATCAGGAGGTTTTGCTGTGAATGTCAAATGAACAATTAGTTTGAAAGATAATTCTCCATGATGTAGCAATAGATTTTTAAAAAAATATTTGTACCTGTTTGGTTTTTATTTTTGTCTATTTAAATTAGCCAGAGAGAAACAGGGAAGTGGGGTATTTATTCTTTTGCACCTTGCTACAGATAAGGAATCTTTATTTTTTGGAAGCAAACTAATTTCTGAACTGTAAAAAGATTTTTCGAGTTATATTCATTTTAATGCTACCTTTTTGGGAGCCTTTTTTGGCAGTTACAGTGGACCTGGTCTTGACAGCATAGAAAGCAAACACCTTTCAAGAATAAGAATAGCTAAGGTGTCTGAAATTGGTCCAAACTTTCAATATTTTTACTGTAGCTGGGGTCTTCTGTACATTACAGTATAGTACAGTACAGTATAGTATAAACTAATGTAGGAAATCTGTTACTACATCATGTTTCTAATCCTGCAAATGCTCAATGAGACTACAATATAAAATACAAACTACATACATACACATGTCTGTTTGCAGAACCAGCCCTACCACTACAGGATTTTCAAAGGATGAAATCCTTTCTGTGTATAGTTACCCAAAGGATGAGAAATTTCTATAAAGGGATTCCTTGATTCTCCATTTCTTTTGACCTTGAGCTGATTGCATTAAGTGTCACACACCATTCTGGGTAGATAATTGAGAACCCCCTAAAAAATATTTGGCTTCAGACTTATGGAAGCTATATTACAGTGTCCTCTTTAGGACAATAATCTTTCTTGAAGTTTCAGATCAGGTGAATAGAACTNATTCCTTAATTCTCCATTTCTTTTGACCTTGAGCTGATTGCATTAAGTGTCACACACCATTCTGGGTAGATATTGAGAACTCCCTAAAAAATATTTGGCTTCAGACTTATGGAAGCTGTATTACAGTGTCCTCTTTAGGACAATAATCTTTCTTGAAGTTTCAGATCAGGTGAATAGAACTTCAGGTTCCAAAGAGCACAATAGTACATATATATATATGTGAAGAAGACCATGCATACTTGCCATTGCTGTGATTTGACCTAATATACATTGAATCAGAAAGTGATTTTTGTGTCATTGAGTCCATTCACCTGCAATTGTCTTCTGTGAACCTTCTCATAATTCAGCAAACTCATAATTTTTCTTAAAGAACCTTGCTTTGAGAGGCCCTCTCTTTTACTATTGAAATGTCTTAATGCCATGTGACGAGTACTCTTAGCCATTAACACTGTGCCTGAAGTGCATGGAATGTGATTCTGTGTGTGAATCATAGAATCATCTGGGCTGGAAAAGACCTTTAAGATCATTGAGTCCAACCATTAACCTGGCACCACCAAGTCCACCACTAAACCATGTCCCTAAATGCAACAGAAGAGTGCTCAATCAATGGTATGTGATCTTGAAAGACTGAAAACTCAGATCAGAGACATCTTGGGCCGTGTTCTGCATTTCTCCATCATCCTCCCATATCCTTCTGTGCTTGTCTTGGCTTGAGAGAATTGACAGGCTCAAAATTCAAGTAGTAATAAAAATTATTATTTTGTAACTGATTTTTGAGACCACTACATTCTTGACACCACACATTTTAAATTAGTTGTTTGTGAGCTATTAGATAGGAGACTTAATTTAAACATGTGTAATTCATCTATAAATTTATTTTTTCTATATAAACACTTTCAATACGTTTAGGGTATCAGAAGTTTCTGATTTGTTCTAGTGTCAGATGCTTCTACACATTGACCTCTTGTTAACATCTTTTCTCTTTCTCTTCTTAGTTACAAGAAGCCAGACACGGAAAGTTATGAAGCACAAGCTCAAGGCCGCATGAAGCCACTCACTCCTTCTCAAATCAGTGTTCACATTGGAATGGACGACAGGAGGAGGGATTCTTCCAAACTGTCTCCTTGGGATCAGACCAGCCAAGTGTCCCTCTCTTCCTTGGCTTCAGACAGGCTGCCGAGACGCAGTGGTTTGATTGAGGAGGAAGGGGGAAAGTGGTCGTTGCTCATAAATGGAGCAGATGAAGAACAGTACATCTGAAGCACTGGACTCTTAGTACAGGGGGGAATGTTCCTCCTCCCCAGTGAGGGGAGGGACTGGGTTATTTAATCAACAGCTTCAGTGTTGTAAGTGAAGGATTCCTTCAGCTCATAAGACAGTTGCAACTCAGCTCGGTGTTGGGTTGTATGGATTGTGGATTTTTTTTCAGGTCACCAGTTATTTCTGATTATGGAAATAATCTGTGGCACTATAATGAACTGGCATGTTTGCACACAGCATTTAGTGAAATAATGTAAAATTCTAATTTTCAGAGTCTAAAAGAGTTTCTTTCTCTATGACTCTTTGCTAGGAACCAAATTTCATACTTTTCACTCTTTCAAACTTTATTACTTCAAGACCACATGAAGCAGACGCATTTTCAGAGCTGCCAAATATTAATTTGTGTCTAAATGAAATTAGCAATGGCAGAAGGAACTCTGTGGTCAGAAGTTGAATTTTTACACAGAATCCTAACTAGTCATGTCACTATGAGAACACTTTGTATTTAGGATACATGGCATCTCCTGGGACCAAAAATGTTTTGTTGTTTCTCCTGCTATAACTCTCTGAAAGGTGTTTTTCAAAGGTTTTCACTTGCTTTGAGGTATTGCATCCTTTTGATGCACATTTCTACTGCTCTCCTAGATTTTCTCTTTTGCTCCATATGAGCCCTTTTGCCCTTTTTCTTGCACAAGAGATCTTCTATGAGTTATCATTATGTTTACAGATATTCCTGTCTGGGACAAACTCCTGTAAGTCACCAGGAACTGTTCCATTCCTATCGAAGTCCTAAAAAGCAGAACAGTTCCTGGTCCCAGTTATCCAAGACACCTTGCAGGACCCCGGGAAGCTCCTAAGAGTTGGGCAGTTGTCTGTCTTTTTCCTCTGACAGAGTGAAGAATTTATGCCAGTGTGAGCAGAAGTGGCATTTACCTTGGCATGACTGAGCAGAACTAGCACTGATGTGACTCCAGCATAGCTGAACAGAGTGAGTTCATTGCATAACTTAACCCCAGCTTGCTGGTTGCTTAAAATGCAGCTAAAAGTTTAAATTATGAAGGTGGAAAAATGGCCTTAAAGTGGGCTACTATTTGCCATCATATGAATAAATGACAGGACTTGAACTAAGAAAGTTTGTAATTTAAATTTGTATTTTATGTTTTGCGTTGGTTTTAGTTCCCCTCTTTACTTCAATGAGAAATCAAAGTGCTGGACAACCCTTTTTCTTGCTTTAACATCTTTACCAAAGCTTGCAGTAACTTGATCCCTGTGTATGTCAGATTCACCCCTTAACACTTTTAGAGTCAGGACAGTAGGAATCAACAGTTTTGGTGCACTGATCCAGTCCCAGAGCGCTGTGTTGTCCAGCTGTGGGACTCTGATGTAAGCAGAGTTTTATAGTCTAATTTAGAAACTGAAAGAAGAGGAAATACTGTGCTAAACAACATGAAATAACTACTTCTTTTCATTGACTGAAATATAGAGCTGTTTCCAACACAGGTTCTAATCCTGCTTCTCCTAATGTAAAAATGAAAAACAAGTCAGAGAGGAAAAGAACTGTGCTTAAAGCATTGGACAGGTCTTCCTATTTTCTCAGCACTGTCTTAAATATAATTACAAATCAGTTTTAAAACTCTATATAAGTAGAGGTTGCTTTGACAGCACACACACTTTTCAAACATGCCATAGGTGCACGTCCCTGTGGGAAAGAGGGTCTGAAGTTTTACTATTCTGTGTTTTCTTACCAGTCCTTACAGTAAAAATATGGTTTGTTTTTTTTTTTAAAAAGCCAAACAAATAACTGTGTTTGCTTTTCTTTTTTTATTGAAGGGTTCAGAATAAAGAGAGCATAAACAGAGATTGTTGGATTGCAGGATGCATATGCACGAGGTTTTGTGACTGCTTTGTGATCTGTTTCAGGCAGGATATATAGGAGGGAGAAAGAGACAGTGTTGTTTTATGTTGAGACAGGTGAGGTTGCAAGCGTGTTAAAGGGTGGAAATAGGATTCAAAGTCATCTTGGGAAATTGGACAGAACCAGGAAACTTTGCAAACAGAACAGAGAGGAATTAAAGGTCAACACAGCTGAAAAAGGTCAGGTAGTTGTCTGGCATTCATTTTGTGACCCATTCTAACAACACAGCGATGCTGCAAAATGAAGAGAAACATAGAGAGGTATAAAGACTGTATCACCCATACGACAAAATACCTCATTCTGTTTAGCTCTGGAGAGGCATCAGCTGAAATAGCAGGTCTAGTTTTATATGTCATGCTTGTTAGGAAAAAACAGAGACAGTTCAGAAAGGAGCAATGAGATTTAACAGAAATATAGAAAACATGAGAATGTAAGTATATGAGAATGAGAAACATGAGAAGATCGAAGGAGTTTGAGTAGGTTTGCCTACAGAATACCATAAGGAAATACAAGTCTCAAGACAAGAAGAGAACAATTTATTCCTTTCATCTTTTCAGTGTCTTTTATGTTCATGGTGACTAGAACAAGAAAATAATAGGTTTATTGAACGAAAGGATATTTAGATTAGTCACTAGGGAGGAACTGTGTAACAGGAAAGATTGTGGAGCACTGGGAGAGCTTGCAGAAGGGGGCTCTTCAGATGTGCATGGCAATCAGGTACATATTTGGTAATAATGTGTTAGCCAGAGGTGGATCCTGCCTTGGGGCAGGCAGCTGCCCTACACCAGCTCCTGACCTTCTCCCCACGTGGGCTTTCTCTTATTTCTGTGAAAGTAATATGAACTGGAAAATTATTGGAGTAGAGGACTGACTGCACTATCCTGCTCTCAAGAAGTGCTGAAGAACCAGAAGAAAGACTGACTTATTTTATAACTTGAAATGAACTGGAAAAGGTTTGCTAATTATATTTGCATAATGTCTTAGAGTTTAAACTGCTGTGAAACTTGCATAAATCTTAGAATCATATAATGGTTTGGGTTGAAAGGATCCTTAGAATTCATCTAGTCCAACACCCCTGCCATGGGCAGGGACACCTTCCAGTAGACTGGGTTACTCAGAGCTCCATTCAACCTGTCTTTGAACACTGCCATGGATGGGGCATCCAGAACTTCTCTGGGAAACCTGTGCCAGTGCCTCTCCAGCCTCACAATAAAGAATTTCTTCCTAATATTTAATGTAAACTTACCTTTTGTCAGTTTAAAGCCATTCCCCCTTGTCTGATCACTGCATGGCCTTGTCAAATGTCCCTCTCCAGCTCTCTTGTAGCCCTCTTCAGGCACTGGAAGGTGCTCTAAGGTCTCCTTGGAGCCTTCCCGTCTCCAGGCTGAGCAGCCCCAACTCTCACAGCCTGTCTTCATGGGAGAGATTCTCCAGCCCTCTGTCCAGCTTTATGGCCCTCCTCTGTACTCGTTCCTGCAGGTCCATGTCCTTCTTATGCTGGGAGCTGGATGCAGCACTCCAGGTGGGGTTTCAGAGCAGAGCAGAGGGGCAGAATCCCATCCCTCGCCCTGCTGCCCACACGGCGTTGGATGAAGCCCAGGATACAATTGGCTTCCTGAGCTGCCAGCGCACATTTCTGGGTCATGTTAAACTTCTCGTCAACCAACACCCCCAAGGCAAAAATGTCTATGAGAAAGTTAGAACAGCTGCACATAGTCAAGAAAAAGAAATAAAGGTGATAGTCCTGACACTTGTGATCATCCCCTTTTGTTAAACCTGAGCCTCCTGATGCACATCCAGTCTCGCTGGAGGGGTGTATGAGGTGGAGCTCAGCATCTGCCTTTCTGCATAATGTAATTATGATCTTTCCTTGTCTCCATGGGGCCCACCTGCCTGCAGCCCCCAGCAGAGTGAGGTGCTGGCCTGGGAATGCTGCCTGTGCTGCCCCTACAGCAAAAGAGCTGGAGGAAGGTGCCTGAGAGGATGGACTCGTGGACTCCCTAAGCTCAGTGCCCCAGGTGCTCAGCAGTGTGCCACACTTGCCCTCTTTCCTAGGACTGAGTATTTTGATGGATTAGACAGTACGGAGCAACTTTTCAAATCCCAGTTTTGATCTTAGGTGTCTGCGCTGTGCACGCTCTCCCAGCACAACTCAGCTGCTGCCTATCTGATGGTAAGTGTTGATATATCTGATGATTTACAGTGGACATCCAGTTATTTTGCTCTGGGAAAAACTCGTGAGTCTTTTGTTGTAACTTTCTAATTCTTTTTTAATGAACACAGAAGACATCTAATGAATCAGATCTTTGACTTTCATGTTATTTTTAGTGCAATAGCTCAGGAGTACTGTTGCCTATAAAGTTTTTCAACTATTTTTCTTTTCATGTTATAGTTTTGCCATACAATTTTTTGGTGCCCTAAGTTCACAGGAAAGAAATTATTCCATTTCATTTCCTCCTCTCCCCTTTTTTCCAAGCAAATAAGCTGTCTAATTTCTATCCAAGCTGATTACGACCTTTCTCTGACTAAGTATTTGTTCAAGGGTTGTATTTTCTCTAAATGCACTTCTGTGAAGAAAAAGAATGAGTAGGTGGTGAAATTATACAATGGTGTGCAGGGATGTGAAATCAGATAACACTGAAATGCTGGATTTAATTTCCTCTACTAAGATGCCAACAGCAAGCGTGTTGCTTTTCAGTGGGGAATTGTTTGAGAGCCACAACAAAAGAAGTGGTGAAGCGCAAAACATCCTGCTCACATGTGAGTCTCAGACAGACATAAGCACAGGAGGAGACAGATTACCTCCTCTCCTTGTCTCGAGTTAAAAGCACCGAGGCTTTGCAGGCAAGTACAGCCCACCCACAGGCTCTCTGTGCAATGATCTGATTTTCGTGACTGATTTACCTTCAGGCTTAAAAGGATGATTTCTGAAGTCTCCCCTGGTGCTGCCGGTGAAGGTGAAGGGATGTGGCAGGGGGAGGTGTGTGCTGTTTTCCCCCCGGGGCATTCAGCCTCCCCAGGTGGAGGTGTGTCCCCAGGGAGGTTTGTGCTGGCCAGCGCTGAGCAGTGCTGTGCTCCGGGGGCATCGGGGTGAGGTTTGGGGCGGGGGGCTGTGCCACTTAGCAGCCTCACCTCGTGGGGGACCACGAGATGTCACTGCAGGTCCAGCCCAAGCCACANGCCACGGCAGGTCCAGCTCAAGCCACAGAAACCCCTTAATCTGCAAAGCATCTGAAGATCCAATACATTCACTGCTGGTTACCAGCAAGGGGAAAAATGCAAAGGGCATAGTTTAATTCATGTCTAAAATTTTGGTCTGACAATATTATATAGCCCAGGAATAGATTTTAGGCTAGTGTGTGCTTGCCTTGAACTCTGAATTGGTACTTTGTGTTATTTGATGCTTAAGTAAATCGAGTTGCACAGATGTGTCTGCTGAAATTGCTTTATTTTTCCTTTGACAAGCTGAGATTCAAGAAGAAAAGCTGCACTGCAGGAAGTCAAAGCAAGGCGCCTGCATCCTCAGGACAAACCTGCACCTTGTGGTGTGAGTTTAAACTCCCCAGGGAGCTGAGGGTGCAAGACTGCTTGTTTGGTGGGGTTGTTTTAAGCAGACTCTTACCTTAGGGGAACTCACAGCAACCCTTGGCTTCCCTACGGGGCACCGCATCAGACCCTGCAACATCAACTGCTGCGGGCTGAGCCACTCGTAACCCAGCAGCAGGTTGCCAGCAGGGTACGTTCTGACAGTGCTCACATCCACCACACCCAGCTCACCCAGGCAGCGCTGCCAAAATTTTACCCTCCAAGGCAAATCAGCCCTTGCTCTGAAGCCTGCCCGTGCGTCCCAGCGGCACAGGGAAGGGTGTGCAGTGCCAGTCTCTGAGAGCCTCGCCTGCATCCTCGCAGAACGGGGCCTCCCCTCCAAGGGTTAATTTTATTTTAAGATACCTCTGCATTGCAGTTGCAAATCTGAGCGGCTGGGAGCAACCTGCTGAACGGGAAAGGGCTCATTAAATATATACTGTCACAGATTTATAAGAGAGTGCAGAGACAATATAATTACAGTAATTATGTCAGAATCTTGCTGCAGAGTTGCCATTTGTGTTGGGAATTTTATCCTCTCTCCATGGCAGGAGGATTTAAAAACCCTATACATCTGCCAATATATATTTGAGCCACAACTAACTTACTCAGAAGCTTTTGTTTGATCATTCTCTTTACAGACTGTGGAGCTTTTTAAATGTATCATCATCTTAGGGTTAAACAAGAGGTAGGCAAGGCTTTTGGGTAGCATGCTGCTTTCTTCATGTCCATGGGGGAGGCAAATTTGGGCTGTAAATGGGACCTGGCCAACACTACTCTGGCCAAGGCCATGTTACAGGGGGAAAGTTTAAACCAGTAACTCACAAGAAGCTGCTGGAAGGGTGGTTTGGGTGCAGGATGCCTGTACTCACCTGCTTCTGCTGGTGCAGGTGCCCACAGATGGGACAGGTGGGCTGACAAAGAGTGTGTAAGGTGAGGTGTAAGCTCTTCTCTGGACTCACTCCAGCCCCTCAATATCTTTTGTGTAGCGAGGGGCCCGGAACTGAACAGGATGTGAGGTGTGCTCTCACCAGTGCTGAGTATGGGGGCACAATCCCTGCCCTGGTGCTACTGGCCACACTGTTGCTGGTACAGGCCAGGATGCCATTGGCCTTCTTGGCCACCTGGGCACACGCTGGCTCATGTTCAGCCGCTGTTGACCAGCACCCCCAGGTCCTTTGCTGCTGGGCCACTTTGCAGCCTCTCTTCCCCCAGCCTGTAGCACTTCAAGGGGCTGCTGTATGGGGCTGAGAGAAACTGTGACATGAAGGTTGCTTTTTTTGGGAGGGGGCACCTGGATTTTCAGGCCACCAGGGCACTTTGCTGGAGGATCCCAGAGAGTGAAAAGCCTCAGTCATTCAGAGGGATGCCAAGGTCTGACCAGCACTCACCACAGCCTATGGATGGAGACAGGAGCACCCCAAAACCTGCAAGTCCAAGGTAGGTTTCACACAGCACCTCTGCACTGAAAGAGATGTCAGATCAGGACTCCTTTCCCCAAGGAAACCATTAACCAGTTATTAATGGTTACACCAACAACTTCACAAGCTTGAATAGAAGGGAAAAAATGGGGATTTGGCAGAAAGTTGTCCCTTCTGAACACACTTAAGCTGTAGAAAAATGTCCTCTTGATTAAATAATAAGCAGAAAAATAGGCTTGCTCTCAAGATGTATTTAAAGTAACATGAAAATCAGCTTTGCTTGGGAAGTTTTGTTCCAGGATCTTAGGCCAGAGAGGGCCAGGGGATGGGGAGGAAAACAAAGCTGAGCGCAAAGCAGCCTCACTATTTTCTTCCTTTGAAAAGTGTTGAATTCTAAGGAAAAGCACACCACTGATTTGATAATGCTGTCACTGCTGTTGTTAATGTTGTTAAATAACTCCCTGTGCATTTATTAAATGTAAGCCCTGAGATAAAGTTGCTTTACAGCAATGAAACATCGAGCCACTTCCACGAGGAAAGCTTCGATTGCATCTTACACAAAGCTGAGCTAAGGCACAGGTGAAGTGACCTGAGTGGTGTCTGACCCCAGCAGGAACAAGGGTGTTTTGCATTTCAGCTCTCTCTTCATCACCATCTTGCTTTGCTCTCCTGATTGCCTGACTTGTTTGTAAAAAAACCCAAAAGCCACCAATAAAATAAAAACTGAATTTGAAAAAACTAACTTCTATCTTCATAATAACAAATGAACAAAAACATAACTTGCCAGCAGACAGGTTATTGGTCTCTGATTCAGATACGTATGACTGGTTTCCCATCTTCCTCACCCTCCCCGTTCTCACCAGCTCTTCCGTCATTTTCAGCATCTTGTATGAGTAAGTCAGAAAAGAAATCTGTTGGAAACCCCTCTAACAAGAGACCTGAAGGGGAATGAAATGAGCAGATTTAGGGCTCTGCCAAGGTGAGTGTATTTCTGCATCACGTTTACCATCTGCATTGACGCCAGCATTTCCTCTGCGTGCTCTCCTTCAGCTTACTTCTTTATCAATCAAATGGCATTTGGCAGTGGGTGTGACAAGGATGACAGCATCTACACCAGCATTAACACGCTCCCTGTTTAATTTACTCTGCTGTACACACACATCAGGTGCTGTGAACGGCCGTGGCATTTTTGCAATGCATGCACTGCCTTCAGCAAAAAAGAACTTTTAACACACAAGAACAAAAAGGACAGAGACAGAAATTACTTTTTTTAGTTTTCTTTGATCTGGTGATTTGTTCAGACAGATGCTGGGGCACAGAGCAAGCCACTAGACTCCGAGACTTTTGTCTGCCACTCACCCTGCTATCCGTTCCCTGGTGGCTCCATGTGATCAAGCAGTTCTCCCAGCCTTGGTTTAGTGCTACTCTTGCAGGTGGTTGTAGTGTCAAACCCATTAGACCCTCTCATTTATTTATCCTGTGACCAGTGATGACAGCACAACTTACAGCCCTACATGCCCCTGTGTACCTACATCTCTTTTTCTACCCGGGCTTGAAAAATGTTAGGCAGTCCCTCTTGCACAGGTTTCTTTACATTTTGCTTTTCCCCCCATCCTATTTTCCACACTAAACAAGTTATCTCAGACATTTTTCAAAAACCCCATTTTTCATTCATTTCATTAATACTTTCAAGTTCTGTTTTGGACTTTCCCACTGTATGGCAGTCTTTAATCTTAGTATTAAAATACTAGTGCAGGATTTAAGTGATGCTGTTTGCAGAAGGAATGGAAAACTCAAGTGTGAAAAGTGACTGCAAAGGGCAGTATCTGTCTGGTTTTGTGAATAAAACAATACAGCTCTTAATCTGCTGGTAAAGCTTTTTCATTGCTCCAGGAATGGCCCAGCTTCTATTTCCCTCTGGCTTCATTAGCATTTGGCTGAATCCCAGTTCCTTTTGAAAATAATTAATTGCAGAAAAGCTATCTTTTTTAGTGTTATTCAGTCCCAACTGTATTTACCACAAAAGCAATTACCAGGGAGCTGGGAGATGGCTTTCCCACTCAGAAAGACCGGTTAGTCTACAGGAAGAGCCAGGAATCAGAATTTCCCATGGCCTCAGAAAGCTGGGGAATGCATTTCAGCCACAAAAGCCTATGTGGGCATCCTGTCTTTCTGCCCGTGTCAGATATGCTGTTCCCACCATCGCTGGTCCTGTGCCAAGGATCACGTGGCACCATGTTGGGAATACGCATTTCCTGTCACCCTATGGGAATGCACTGCTTGTCCCTGGCTCCAGAAGCTGAGAATTGGGAAGAGGTCACCTTTTCTCCGTGTCACTTCATTGTGAACAAAGTCTGGATGTGAAAGAACAATGTGCTAAGAGCCCACAGCGGTGGGAGCAATTAGGTTCACAGAGTCACAGAACAATTGAGGTTGAGAGGGATCTCTGGATATCACCTGGGCCAGCCTCCCGTGTTCAAGCAGGGCTACCTAGACCAAATTGCCCGGGATCATTTCCGGACAGCTTTTGAAAACTGGTAACCTACATCAGTGCTCAGTGAACCCCACAGTGGCAGTTTCCTGATGTTCAGGGAGAAATTCCTGTTTCAGTTTGTTCCCATGGCCTCTGGTCCTGTCACTGGGCACCAATGGAAAGAGCCTGGCTGTGTCCTCTTTGCACCCTCCCTTCAGGTATTTATACGCATCGATGAGATCCCTCTGAGCCTTCCCTTCTCCAGGCTGAACAGTCACAGCTCTCTGAGCATTTCCTCCTAGGAGAGGTGCACCACTACCTTCATCATCTTCATGGCCCTTCGTTGGAATCTCTCTCCTACTGGAGAGTCCAGGACCAGACCCAGCACTCCAGGAGTGGCCTCACCAGAGCTGAGCAGAGAAGGAGGATCACCTCTTTCAATCTGTTGGCAACACCTCTCCTAATGCAGCCCAGGATACCATTCACTTTCTTTGCCCTAAGTGCACATTGTTGGCTTATGATCAACTCGGGGTCCACCAGGACCCCCAGGCGCTTTTCTGCCAAGCTGCTTCCCAGCTGGATAGCCCTCAGCACGGACTGGCGCCTCCGGTTGTTCTTCACCAACTACAGGACTTTGCACTTCTTCCTGTTGAACTTTATGGCTACCTTCCAGCCCATTTCCCCAGCCTGTTGTGGCTCTCTGGATGGCAGCACAACCCTCAGGCGCATCAGCCACCTCTGCCTGTTTGTCCCAGCAAACTTGCAGAGTGTGCACTCTGCCCCAACACCCAGGTTAACCCTTTGCAGAGTCACTTCAGTGATACACACTTGGCGGTCTCAGGTCTTTCCAGCACGCTCAGAGGAAGGACTCTCTTCCATCAGAGACACCCGCTTCCTGAAAGCTTGGTGACCCTGCAGCTTAGCTGTGATTCTCCAGATATTTTGTCAGACTCAATTAAAAAAGAAAAAAGACAATGCTGATTACAGTTTAATAAGAGAGATCCTTTTCTCCATCTCCTTGTAGACTGTGGCTGATGTTTAAAAGCAACAAGAGAGTTATTTTTTCTCTCACTGCTGTTTTCTTCTGGCTGTTTCTGGGGAATGAGAGGACAGCCATACCATGGATTATCTCTACCACTGATTGCAGTTGCAGTGCTGGACATTTAGAGGCCATGATGACAACCACAGCAGAGTTGCTCAGTGAGTTAAACTGGCCGGGTACATTTTCATTACAAACATTAATTGATAAATGAGGAAGACAGAATTACTGACATCATATAACACAAGAAATACTGGCACCAAATAGGTTGTTTAGAACATATAATAAACCAAAGGATGAGAATTTACTGGTGTCAGTGTCTGTTTCTTCCATATGAGCCCATAAATTTGGTTTGGTATTGCTGAGAGTGGGAATGCTTTTGCTGAGGCAGTAATAAACTAAGCTCCTACAAGACTCTAATAAAAACTTGTCTAGCAGAGCAGCAATGAGAAACTGGGACTGCTGCATACCCAGGCTGCCCAGGAAGGCCCTGGGGCAGCCACCAGCAGGCTGCTGCCAAGAGTTTCTTGTATTTCTTGTGTTCACTGTCCTTGTGCAGCCGTGCTTCATGCCGGCCCTGGGAGCGGTGGGGAAAGGTCAGAAAGAGCCCTTTGGAGCAGGGACATGGCAGTGCACAACAGGAGCATGAGGCTGCATGGATGCTCTCTTCTTCACCTGCTTTGCACTGGTTTTTCTTTTTGTGGATTCACCTTGGAGCTGGCTGTGGTCTTGATGTCCCTCGCAGAAATCATCCTTTAGCATGGGAGGATTTTCACAGAACAGAGCCCTAAAAATCGTGCAGGACCTTTTTGATGGATTTGTAGGTACTAAAATACTTCTAGTCCCTTGGAAAAGCCTGGCCGACTGGCACTCAGCACAAAACCCCACAGAAAACTGTGGTTAAAGGGGAATTAAGGTTGCCTCTGGTTTAAACATTTACACATTATGTTTACGGCCATGTACTCCAAACCTCTGAAGACTTGGAAAGGGCCAGCATTTAAAACTAAATTTCTGGAAACTACGGAATGCTGACCACTTAAAACAGGTAATACTGTTCATGAAAACGCAGCTAGCTTCTTTTGATGCCTCCTGAATTTTGTAGAAGTGGAGGCTAGTAGCTTCATCTGTGCCCCTCAGGACTTTACAGACCTTTTTCATCTGTGTTTCCACTCACCTCTTTTTCATGCTGAGCTGTACAGGACCTGTCCCACATTTTCTGTTCCCTGGCTGGTTGGGTTGACCACTCCTGCTCAGCCCACCCATGACCCTCCCTTTGCCCTGGCTGGGGCTTTTCCTGACTTCCTGGCCCCACTTTTCATCCTCGCAATGGGTGAGTTGCAAGGAGCCAAGTGCTGCCCTCCAACTCTCCTGTGGCTCCTTGGCCCCAGCCCCCCGCAGGGCTCAGCTCAGTCCTTCCAGTTCCTTGTGGAAAAATGGCATTATTTCTTGAACAACTCAGCACTGATCTCATAGGAACTGTGAACCCACTGAAATCTAATTTTCACAGGTTTTCTTTTATAATGAAATTAAGGCAACTGGGTGCAATTGTCATTGTCCTAAGGATAGTATGTCTTCAGGGAGCCTAAGGGAGAAAACCAGCCCCATCCTAAGTACCTGTGAGTGAAATCATCCTGCAACCCCTGAGCAGCATGTCCCAGCTTGGGGGCATGGTAAAATGGGCAGAGCTATGAAAAATATTTCTGGCTGCCATAACAAAGTCTTTAACATGGAAAGCAAAAGGGAATGTCCGTGCAGCCTCAGAATTGCTCTGGACCTGAAATAAAAACAGAGTCACTTGGCCTTTTTTATTTTTTTTTCCACACTGGTCATTATATCCAGCTAGCTCAGGAAACCATCTTCATTCCTGCTGGAAAAACACATGAAAAAATCATCAAGGCACTTTGAAGCGACTACAAACGCCTACAAGAGTCTAAAAATACACAGCACTGACAATGTGTGCAGCAGCAGTTATTGTCTCTGTGCTTGAGGCTGCAAACTGATAATTTCACATGCCAGCATTAAACTGAGGAGTCCAGCATCTCTACCCAAAATACAAATCATTTTAGCAATGAAACTTTATCTGTATTTGTCACTGTTATTTGCTGTTCAGTGGGAAACTGGCACATGATGAGGAGGGTTGTGCTGGCCATAGCTGCCACCCACTTGGGATTTCTGGCCATGTCCTCTCTTTCCAGCCAGCCCTTCTGCCTTCTTTATTTTGGTGTATTTTCTCTATGCCTCAAAGTGCCTAGGTGTAGGTTATTCCATAGTCTGCTGCTTGCCTCCAGGTAGGCTGCCATGAACCAGGAAATCCCAAGTGGAGGAGGAAGGCTTGGGGCTGAGCAGGGCTGGGCTGCTACAGCACAGGATTCAATGTGCGGGATGAGATCTTGAAATGACAATTAAGATCACATGGAGGACAACCCAGAAGGAGGACAGTAAATTCCTTGCATGCTCTGTAGGGCCAGTTATGTGTGGGGACCTGAGACAGAGCGCCACAAGCCCCTCCTTGCCAACCCCAAACGCCCCCAGCCAAGGATTTACATGAACTCCATGGTCCTCTCCACAGCTGGAGCTGCAGGAGGTAAGTGTCTTCACTCACTCAGGATCAAGAAAGCTGTGTTCTGGAAAGCAGGGCTCTCTGGAGGACTCCCCAGGAAAGCCATGGACCATGACTCCAGAGGGTGCTGGGGTCAGCTGTCAGCCCCCCTTGGACTGGCAAAAGAAAAGTTCAGGTGTTGAAAAGCTGATTAAGTCTTGTGAAAAAGTTGTACTTTGAATCAGTGGTAGTAAGTGGCCTGTTTAAATGGAAAATAAGGATATACCATAACTAATGGTCTAAACACAAGACTAATGAGATGAAACATACTCACTTGTGATTTAACGTAAGCTCACAACTGATAGATATCTGCAATAGAGCGGTCAAAAGTAAAAAGCACCACATTTTGATCTGTCACTGAGATATGTATGCCAGGAGCCATAGGAGACAGTGGTGTGGGTTAGGATGTCCAGTCGTCACCACACTTTTGGAAAGCTGCTATCTGTGAGTGCTCTCAGTGCTGTTGGCAGGCTGGTGCCATGGATGGAGTGGAATTCTGCCACAAAATCATTTTTCAGCCTTAACCTCTCAGTCCCTCTTTGTGTTCTGTTCCTTAAAATGGCAACAGCATCCTCTGCACAGCTCTCGAGAGAACAGCGGGGTCTGTGCACCGATGTGTGGCACCCTGTGAGACCTCAGAATGGAAAACACCATGTGCTATATCAGAATACAGTGCCTGGCGACAGGGGTTAGTGGTGAAAATGGCAGTTTTAGGTTCATGGTTGGACTCAATGGTCTTAGAGGTCTCTTCCAACCTATGATTCTATAGAAGTGTACCGTATAAGTACCATGTAAGTGGAAAGCACCCTGCTGTGCTGCTGCTGCTGCTGCTTTCCAGCAGGCTGGAGCAGGGCTGGTGGTTCCCTGTGAGGGGATCCTTGCAGGCTTTGTTGTTTATGCCTTCATTAGAAGGAAGATCAGTTAACATAAATTTCCTCTCCCCATCCTTGGAAAGGGTGGATGCTTCAAGTGGTATCTGCCCTGTAAATCAGTTCCACCTCTATCAGCCCTCGGTTGCATCTGCTCTCAGGGAAGTGCTGCCCCCGAGTGAGCAGTGCAAAAGCTCAGGTCACAGAGCGTTTCTTCATCTCTTGATTTCACAGTACTCGAGACTTTCCATCAGGCTTGGCTGTTTTTTTAAATTAAACATCACTGTTAACTGCATAGATGCAGATCTGAGTGCCACAGAGAAGAAAACATTGTGTGTCTTGGTACGATGTAAAGCCAATGTAGGTCACTTCATACACACATTTGGTGCATGCATGACAGGTATGAAGCAACGGGGGGATGTATAGCTCTTTCTTCAGGGGATTTGGTGTGTTTGGGCTGCAGCTTGAAATTGCAATCGAGTATGCAGGGAGAGCTGGTTGTTTTTGTTGTTAAGTCAGCAGAGAGAGAGCATGTTCACAAAAGATGCACTTGTTGTGCTCCCAGAGAGACTTTACCTTGGTTCACACTTTTTTCTTCCCTCCTGCAGTACAACAGTCAAGCCACAAATCTTGAGGAACAGGAAAGAAAATCCATACACGAACTGAAAATTTACTGTCAGGCAGAGCAGCCAAATAACAGCTTTTCAACCCAATTTCCATTTAGGTGCTCTCAGGCTAGCTTAGCACAGCTCTGGAAAGGTAACATTCACATGAAGATGAAGAATAATAACAGTAATTCTTCTTGAAAAGCTCCCACGCCAGAACACTCAGAAAGCTGTGCTGCAGGATAGCAAAACCATGATGCTGTAACTCACATTAAAAACGGGGGGGAAGGTGAACAGCTGTGTTGCCATTTGCACCAAAAATTACCATTCTTAACTAATTTTTTCACGCCGTTCTTGAGAACTGTGGTGAGGCGCAGGATGCTGACAAAGGCGGTGATGGCAGGGAAAGTTTGTTGTCACAGACCCATGCTGAGGTTGCCTGTTTCCACAGCCTTAAAGCTGAGATTTGGTAAATCCACAGCTGCACAGCTCCTGCCCTTAGTCATTAACACAACACTTCTACTATCAGGGGCAGTGCAGGGAGGCGACAGTGCTTTGCCTGCACTGCGCACACAGACTGGTTCCTGGCCACTTTTTCTCTCTTGGTGTGTCTGTGTCTGCGTACACACACACAGCGGCACACACTCAATAATCACAAGGAAGAAGAGGACAATCTGCACCCCAGGGAAACTGGTTGCTTGCTTGGTGGTTCTGTGTCACGTGTTGCAAACCTGAAGAACCAAGATACGACCTGTGCTTATGTGTACAACTCCAGGGCTGCCGCGGTGGTTTTTGAAGATCCTGGCTGCAAATCTGTACTGTCTTTTATTTTGACAAAAGCCCACATCACCAAGGGGACGTGTGCTTGTGCTCAAATTCAGCACTTCCTCTCAGTGCTCACCTTGCCTGCTTCCCATACCGCCTGGGAACCAGTAAGAGCAGAATCCCAGTTGTAATTGTGAATATGGATTTGTATGGGACTTTGGAAAATTTAATGGATTTTTATGGGATTTCAGATCCTCTGAGGGACTGTGTAGATTGAGTGAATCACTGGATCAGGACGAAAACCTTCCCAAAAATTCCCAGATGTCAAGAATCTGGAATTCCCTCTCTCTCTGCAGATCATGCTCTTAGTTCAATCAATTAATAAAATATTTTAAAAAGTAGAAAAGAGGGGAGAAACAGAGAAAGAAAGGGAGAAATAGAGAGACTTGCAGCATTATAGAAATGCTTTAAAAATACAGTTTCCTCGTGGTTCTTCTCTTCTTTAACGCACATTAAATGCTAATTTCTGAAGGAATCAAGTGTGGTTATTTTTTCCCATCTGGTATTTTCAGTCACAGTATTCTATCTTTTCCTTTAATTTCCGTGGAAACTCTCTGCACTGACTTTTAACAATTCAGTCAGATTTACTGGAAGAACAGCAGCAGAATTTCTATATGTTCTGGAGGTCTCCATACCTCCAATTTCCCATGATTCACAGGACTGCCTTACAGGTTTTTTACATTCCTCCTATGCAATGACTGACACATAGAGTCGATAATTACAGCTAAATATACACACACGTACACTGAATAAATTTAATTTTCTTCTGTCACTCTTACCACTCTGGTTTGCGACACATCTCGATGTGTCAGTTGACCTAAATGACTTCTTCCCATTTTGCATGTTCTGTCTGTTCCATAAGTTAGCTCCACAGCTGTGTCAGGAATACTTTCTGATGACACTGCTCCATTTCAAAATTGTGCAGGTGAGCTCAGGAGCTATTTCTTTCTCCCATTCAAATATTTAAGCTGATTTGTCGCTACTGACTCAATCTCTTTATTGCTTTGTGCAGGAGTGCTCATCCCTCTGTAAGACACTTTGGGCTTTGGGATGTTCTGTGGTTTTAGAGGAAGAAAGCTGCAGTCCATAATTTCCACGCTTGTTGTGGCCTGCTGTGAATTTCTTGAGCAGAAACTTTGAAAGAAAAAACTACATTACATTAATGTAAATAAAATCCTTGAGGTAAAGTGATGGTTGTGCAACACCAGTGCTGGGAATGAAATAAGAAAAACAGCTCAGAGAGTTTACACAGAGCACTACAGGTACAGCTGCTTTTGAGGCACAGGTGGGCTTGGCAGCTTCTTTAGATCTTTCCACTCTAGGTGAGTTCTTCCTTCAATCAACTTCAGTTCTTTAGACATGAACAATTTTTTTTCTGGTCCCTCCAGCCAACCTGTGCCAGATCAGCAGATCTGCTCTTCCAAGAGGGCAGTATTTTTTCACTCTGAACGTCACATCTTGACAGCCTCCCTGTGCATGTTGCAGAGCTGAAAAATGTAACTGTGCTTTTTTCTTTTTTATCTATATAGGAGTTACTTTACTTGTTCCTTTCATTACTTTACCACTCCAGGGAGTTAGCAGAGATCTCCTTCATGACTGAAATTCATCCTCAGCCCAGAGCTGCTGGACGCAGAGCAGGTGCCCTCTAATTTCCTGCTTCAAACACCCAGCCCTGGAAAGCCTTTTGCACGTGGTCTCTCTCCAGCAATGCCGCCCAAGCAAAGGCCACTCTGAAGCTGCCAGGTGGATGGAATATTTTGGGGGGAGCTACCAGTAGCCTAAAACCATACAGGTTTTGCTTTTTTCTGGCTGAACTTCTGGCTCCTCTGTGCTGCACTGTGTGATGCCTTAAACTTCACACCAGTTGTGCTGTCACCAACAGTGCCAGGGGAATGCTGCTCTGCTCTGCCGTGACAGAAGTGACTCGCAGCTCTCCTAAGAGCACTTCATGTGCTTCAAGCTCTTTGCCAGAGAGAGCATGCCTAATTTTAGTTTAAATGCATGCTAATTTGACGTGTGGATTTGAATAACTGAGATAAATTCTTGGCTTTTTGACATTAAAATTTATTAAGTGACAAGCGCTTTTTGAATACCATTATTTTCTGAAAGGTTCTTTTTCTTTATAGCACCTAATAATAAAGCTCTAACACGTAAGAGCCCTGCATTTGTAGGAAGTTGCACTGAATGGTCTAGTAGGTCATTTTCATCTCTGCCTTACATGGCAATAATAGAATAATAATAACCAAGGTTGAAAAACATTCCTACCCTAACTGAATCAGCTGGCTTTTTTAATGGACTGGTTATTTGTTGAACAATAAATATCCCTGGATTTGACAGGAAAGACATAGTACATAATTTAACTTGAGCAAAATTAAACAGAACAGGCAGCCTTATCCTTCAGTAGATCACAAAGGACTGAACTTGAGTGACAGCCTTGAGTGACAGCCTAAGAATGCCTGACAGTCACAGAAGTATGAGATTCTTTAACAGCAATTATAAAGGCTTCTTACATTGTGTCCTTGAGTCTATTCAGTGCTAAAATCCTGTATAGAAGGAGAATGAGCTACTAATGCTACCATTCCTGAGAAAAATTCAATACCTGGTATTTTCACTGTTGCTTTTGCCCTCCATGTTCTTCCTGGATATACGGACAGTCAAATGGAGATTTGTCTCTAGAACAGCCTGTACAGCTCAACTTTTGAAAACATAAAACATCTGAGTTTGGTTTCTCAAGAGGAAATAAAAGCTGCAGTTGCTGTGCCAGAGCTTGGCAGAAGGCTCTGGTTCTGTACTCACATCACATAAAATCACAGTGGTTGGGCAGTGGAACAGGTTGCCCGGAGGGGTGGTTGCTGCCCCAACCCTGGAAATATCCAAGGTCAGGCTTGGCAGGGATCTGACCAACCTGATCTACGTGGAGATGTCCCTGCTCATTGCAGAGGGGTTGGACTAGGTGAACTTTAAAGGCTCCTCCCAGCCCAAACCATTCTATGATTCCATGAAATATTGCTAAATATTGACCACGTGCTGCGTTACAGTTGTTGAGGATTTTCTGTCAGAGGCTCCTGTGTCTGCACTGGCAATATGAGCTCAGCAGATAAATAATAATCCCAGTCCCCGTGTGCACCCTCTCCTGCTCTTACACACACACCAATATACACAAACTGATAAATTTATTTCCCTCTTGCCGAGGGACTTGCTGCCAACTTTCCCTCCAGCTTGCATCTTTTCCCACGTACTGCTGATTTCTGTCATCCTTCCCACTTCTTCCCTGCCCCTCTGTCCATGGCAGCAAAGCTGATAGCAAAACTTCTCTCAGACAGACACGGGATGAGGGAGGGTCACCCAAGAGGGTAAATGTTCCCATCGTGCTCCCTAGAGCAGTGGGAAATTAAATGTCCCACCACACCTGGTGGAACAGCACAAGTTGCCTCATTAAGACTCAAATGTGAAGTGTGACCATTTAAATACTGGGGATCTGACTCCTACCATTTATCAGGGTCTTATTTAGTTGATATATACTGCACTGAGTTAGGCGAGCTGTTCTGAGTTCCAGAAGATGATCTCAGCCATGAAGTTCTCGCCTTTCATGGCTTTACCCACCCATACATGTCCTGTTGACAGGCCAGGAAACCAGAGGTGTACCCCATTCCTTAGGCTGCAGAACCTCAAAAGAATGAATAATGCCCTGAAAACATGAGTGCAATGGCTTTAAAGAAAATCACACTAAAAACCCTCCTCTGATTTACACCAAGGATGACAGATGTTATTTTAGAGAACTGGTTGGTTCATCACTACTTAAATAAAGTATCCACTTCAGTATGCATGGCTTTCCACATGTTTCTGAGCCTAGCAGAAAAATTCATGCTTTTTCCCTGTGGAGATATCCTCTCTCAGGACTAAAGACCTCCACCCAAAATGACATTTTATACTCCTTAAGGCTATTTCATATTCCTGGAGGGCCTCCTTATCTTCTCCAGGAGAGCAGTTTTATCTGTCCACAGAGTTTCTTTTTCTTCCCATAAAATGCTGTCCTCATCCAGAAGGGCCCTGTCTTTTTCCCAGAGGAGCTGATCTTTCCAGAAATCCTTATCCTGGGATTTCTCTGTTATTTCCCACCATTATTCCAGGTGCTGCTGGTTTGGACAGGGGTGAGGAGCTGTGCCAGGACCAGCCTTTTGCACTGCACTGCTCCCCACATCCCAGATCAGCAGGTTCCCATCTGAGGGACAGACACCACTGCCCTTTTCCCTCTGACTCTTGGCAGTCTCCTGCCCCTTCACAGACTCCCCCAAAATATTTACAGCTTCCAAAATCACACGCAACCTAAACAACAAAGAAACCACAAAAATCTAATTTTCTGTTCACTAGTCTACCTAATAATTGTACAGCTAGGATTCAAGGGGCTTAATTATTTATCCTGCTTCATTAGATTTATTATGACTTTTTGCACAGTGCCTCCAGCTCCACAGAGGGAGTAGGTTGCATAATAAATAAAAATGTGCTCTGTGCAGCAATTTCAGCCTGGTTTCTTCGCAAAAAAAGACTTGCTCATGAAAGCATGGCAGAGGAGCAACAACCCAAGGCAGGGAGAAACAAGGAGTAATTTCTCCTTCCTTCCTGCTCTTTCAAGGTTCAGCTGGAAAATTTCTTAGGAAAACAAATTTGACTCAGGCATGGAGGAAGGAACCCAGGTGCCTAAACAGAAGCATCCAGTGCCATTTTTAATGCTGAACCCCTCTGCAGATGGTCTGTTGGAAGACAACACATAGGAGACCTATGTCCTTTGGGAGCTGCAGGTAGAAGCTGAGGGAGATATCCCAATGCATACTGGGCATGAGGCACCCGGGTGTATGAGTGAGTCCCACCTCAGAGTCTGCCTCTAATTCATGTGGCTAAAGTTTCCTTTGGATCAGAGAAAATGAGGAAATCACTTTGCTTTTATGAGGCTTCCATCACCTGAACATGCACGGAATTATACAAATAAGACTTTGAGAGCCTTTTCTCACATGATACAGTAAAAATATTGCCATTTGTTCTTTTACCGTGCTCCTGAGCCAGGCTTATAAAGATGTAGGGTAATTATATCAGAGTATATTTTTCAATTAAAACATCATTATTATCTCTCAGAAAACGACTAAATTATATCATTTTTGTTCCACAAGTCTGCAAACACTCTTTCGGTTGCTATCAAAGTAATTTTCTGCAGACAAATCTAAGAGTGCAGAACTAATGGCTAACAAGTCTGATGCTAGTTTAGAACTATTTTCTGACTGTAGAGAGGCCTTATGTGAACAGATGTAAAATGAATTTGAAAAAAATTGTCTTTACTTGTTAAGACTCTTGTTATTCTTCTCTGTTACCATCTCTTACCATAAAAAGAAATAAAGAATTGTGTCACACTGCTGGAAAACTTAGCATTTTGAAAACTTTAGAACAGGGACATGCAACACGTAGAGAAGTGCAGTCCTAATGCCAGCTGGGTCTCTGATACCCACTGGTGACTGTGATCCATTGTTCATCCACACTGACAGAATTTCAAAAAGTTTGGAACCATTGGTTTAAAGTCCAGTGATGCTGGGTGGAGCTGGAAGGAGTCACTGGGCTCCTGGCAGGCCATGAGCCAAAATGAGTACTTTGCTCCATATTGATGCTGGTTGCTTCTGAAGCATAATAAAAGCCATCTGTGGGTTTCATTACCCTCACTAGCTCCCTTACTTAGGAAAACTGTCTGGAAGACACAAACGGCACACACACGAAATGTGAGACACATTCTCAGATTGTGTCATTACGGTTGTATGACTAAATTTGGCAGCCAAGGGAAGTGCTACTGTATCCTGTGTTATTTGAACTAAAGCAAGCGATGGAGCAAAAGCTGAGCACAGATACAGCCAAGACCCGATGGTTTTCAAAAGAAAAATCCACCTGAAAGCTTGCTTTAGGAGAGTAGCCTGACTTTTAAACGGGTTGGTTCCACTAAAGTCATTGGGAAGAAGTGGTGGATGAGTGGACTAGAAAATCAAGTCTGTCTTTAGAGTAGATATTTTAACCTGAGTTTATGTTTCTAGTTTTTGAAATTTTGGTAATTTGAACACTTTCTCTTTGAAAGTGTGCAGTATTTTCATTAAGTACATTTTAAATACAGTTAGTGCAACTCAGCCACTGATCCTTCAGGACATGAAAGAGGCACTTTACTGACAGAAGTTGTCTCTATTTTTCTATTGAAATTGTATTAAAATTTAGACAGGAGTGTTCAGTTTCTGTTTGGCTGAAGAATGTTTCACTGAGTCACAGTGACCTCTTTGTGAGACCTTGAGCCAAATTCACCCAGATTCTTTGCTGATAAAATCAACCATCCAGCCAGCAACTGAGGACAAGCAGAAAGAATGAGGTGTTTCAAGAGGACTGTAGGAGAAACCAAAATTAAAAACCATCATGATTGCTAGGAGATAACCCTTGGAAATCTGTTCCAGCTTTTTCTGTTTCAAGGCTTTTTCAGATGTCCCAGTACTTCAGTGAGAAGCAGCTTCTACTAAAATATTTCCTTGTCTGAACTTCAGAAAATGGTTTTTTACATGGGAATAGTTCAGATAGACACAATTCTGTTCATTAAGAAAGTCTCCCTCTCTGGGACAGCCTCTCAGTCTTCTTCCCAGGTGAGATATTTTCTTCTTTGTAAATGGTTGTAGAAAGGATTTTCCGTCTTCTCTCAGTTTGCTTCATCCCGTCCTCCAGGAGCTGCTTCTTCTTTCCAGAACATTTTCGTGTTCCTGCTGCACCTCCCTGGTTGACGCTATAGCTGGGAAAGATGACGGAAAGAATGTTGTTTAGTCAAATACATTCTGAATTTTTAGCAAAACACTGCTTTTCTAGACAGGAGGTTTTGGTGGTGCAAGTGCAGCGAACAGCACACTAAACACTGTGTGCAGTGGTGAATGAAACCTTTGGGTATAAATTTTTGATGTTTGAGCACCTGCCATGAATTTGTGAAGTTGCAGCAGCAGGACATACTATTTCTTTCTCTTCTGTTTTTCTTCTTTCCTTCTCAAAAAGTAAATCCTGTTACCAAAAATGACAAAGAGGTTCTTTCAGCTTTCAATTCCTCATCCTTTGCCATTTCAACACAAATTTACTGGTAACGTGTGGAGATGCATTTCAGAAGTGCTTTCAAATCTCTGCTACCAGCAACATCCTTCCTGGGAAGGACTAGATGGATAAAACTTTGTTCTCTGGCACATCAGTGAAAAACTTCTATTCTTGTCCTTTCAAGGATGAAGAGTGGGAAGGTCTCAACACCTTTTTTTTTTGTGAGGAACGCATAACTGGAACTTGGATATTTGGATGGATTCAGTGTATGGAGCATTTCTAGGACCCTTTTCACCTCTTGAATCCCACTGCAGCCCCCACGGGCTGTGAACAGAGCAGCTCTCCACTGTCCTTAATGACAGCTGGGACATCCCAACAGCAACATTTCAGTGTCTGCAGTTTGGAGCAGATTCCCAGACAGGAGCCCAGTAGCAGTGGACACGAGAGCATGTCATACCCAGGTCGTGAGACGCCACCTAATGTGTGGCACTGCCACTTCCACTGTGTAGCAACGGGCAAGGACCTCAAAGTGGGTGCTCTGCCTCAGTGCTCCTTCACCCGTCACTAAAATAGCAGCAATCACTTTCTAACCAATGTATGAGCTGTGTGGAAAGAGTTCCTCACCTGTCCAGAGGCTTCGATTTCTGCCCATGTGGAGGTAAATCCTTCAAGGGAGCATCTGCGTTCCTGGAAAAGTTACTGTGTGCAGGAGGGACCATCTGTTGGTGCTGCAAGGGCTCAGGTATCTTTGGATTTGGGAAGTAGGTATTTTTAGAGAGAAAATGAGATGGCAGGAGTTACGGAATCCCAAGATATCTTCATTGACTTTAGGCAAAGCTCTGTACATGCCATATATGCCATATGTTTTGTGGAAGGAACTTTGGGCACCTTACAGTGGTGAATCAAGCCAAGTTTTGGCTACGATTCCATTTTTTAAGACTCAGCTTTAGCAAAAAATACCCCTTGAGTTCTCAGGTTCCGCGTCCTTCTTTCACAGTTGCTCCATCACATCATCACCTCACAAAAGCAGTAATATGATGCAGAGAGACCTTTCCATGGCAGCCTTCTGACCCCTGCACACAACCCTGTGAACACTGTGTGGCCTCACAGCTCCAGAAATAATGAGAAATCATCTAAACAAGCCTACCCCAAACACATCAATGCCAGCAAAAAAACCCCAACAACCAAACAACAAAAACAAACCCCAGAGTAAGACTTTCAGTTGGTTAATTTAATGAATTTAAACTTAGAACAACTGTAGATGGTCTGAAGTTTCAGACCAGTGTTTTTCAGATCAAATAAAGAGCTTGTGCATCTGGTAGTCCTCTCAGCCTGGTAAAAGACATTTTCTGTAGGCAATGTTTCTGTAGCTGTTTCCTACCCTTGCTGCTCTGATAGTTTAGAAATCAGATTCTATTTAATGGCCCATTTATACTCACTTAATCTAAATAATTTTTAATTGTTATTTTGCATTAGTAATTCTTTATCCTTGGTATATTTATATAGATTAAATCCATGTCCTTAGCCTTCATCTTAGTAGGCTGAGCTAACTGAACACTGTAGATTGAGCCAAGAAAACAGATTCACCATACCTCTCTTTTAAATAATCTTTCTTTCTTTCTTTCTTTTTTCACTCTCTCTTTCTCTCTTTTTCTTCCAAACTGCTGCTATAATTTTTAGCAAAATATGTTAACATTTTTAGCAAAGATAAATATTGTCATTTTCCTAATGCTACTTACATTAAAGTCATCAGCGTCAATTAAAATGACTCACCATATGTTTTTATTATTATTATCCATTAAGTTAATCCACAGGGGTCCCACCAGCCTTGGCAACTCAGGCTTCATGTTGCTTGTACAAAACAGGGCAGTGATCATGCTGGAGAATTCAGCCAAAACAGAAATTCAATAGAGGGAAAAAAGTGCATCATCACCTTTATTTCACAGCTCAAAACCAAAGATCAGATAAAAAGTGTCTTCACAGCTACCAAATGACCAATATGTGCTCATGCAAGACTGAGCAGCAAAGCCCCAGGCGCATTAAGAAAAAGGTTAATATATATTATAATTTGTGTGGATCTGATATTCTTGAATAGCAGATTTGCCAGGTCAGGTAAAGCATGGGCGAGCTTTCCTGGAAATTAAGCATTAAATCTTAGGCTGTAAGTAACCTGAAGTAATCAGTGAACTGAGCGAAGAGATCACTAAAACCACCAGAAGGAGCTGTCTTTGTGGAAGTCTTCCAAAGCGGTGGTTTGGCTCTCAACCCTTCAAACAGGAACGCACAGAATGGTAAGATTAAAAAAAAAAAACAAACAAAAAAACTACCAAAAAACTACCATAATTTTTTCTGTGTTTTAGGCCGAGGTCATAGAGGTACCTGTTACACAGAGGCAGGATTTGAGCCAAGCAGACTCCGAAAAGAGCACAGAGCAGCCCGTGGGACACAGCCGCGAGGAAAGCTCTGTGGTGGGCTCTGCTCTGGCAGCACTAATCCACTGCTCCTCATGCTACCTCTGTGAGTCTTACAGCTCGTTCCAGTCGAAGAGGACTTAGGGAAGTGCTGCCCCAAGGGGACGGTATGGAAAAAAAAGACACCTTGTGAATGGCGTTGCCCTCTGGTGTGCTCAACGCACAGGACGTGTTGCTCCCCTGCTTCCCCCAAGGGCTGTGCTGGAGGCACTTGGAGCCCACCCAAGGTGCGAGGGAACACGACTCAGTTTCAACACTGTCCCCAGTTTCGAGTGGAGTCTCATTTAGGGCATGCGAAGGCAGTGGACCGGGAGCTGCAGCCCCCCAGCCGGGTCTGGAAACCTGCTTGTGTATCTACACAACACATGAACACGTCCACACCTCCTGCTTGGACGCTCGTCCTCCTGTCCTGAGCTTCTGTCCTGAGCCTGTGAGCACAGTGCCATCTGGTGAGACACGCCTGCAGCCCAAATAGCCCTGCCTCTCACCCACAAACCCCGTTGGGTGGGGAAACCTAAACCTGAGCCCAAACAGCCCTGCCTCTCACCCACAAACCCCTTTGGATGGGGAAACCTAAACCTGAGCCCAAACAGCCCTGCCTCACACTCACAGACCCCTTTGGATGGGGAAACCTAAACCTGAGCCTAAATGCCAGCACACCTCTGAGGCGTAATTTCTTCAGGAGAAGCAACGATAGGCCTGAATTTCACCAAAACTGGCTCATTTGCACGAGTCTGCTTGCCCAGGTATCAGCCAGAGGCAGGATTTACTACAGCCCCAAGCTGAGCTAGCTCCCAACCCAGCCTTCATCAACTGCAACTAGGTCTAAGACCGAATCCTTTGGAACCTGAAGCCCAGGATACGAAGAGTCCTTGAACAGACCCAAAGGGACCCCAAGACCTTGGATTTGATCTGCCATTGGATTTGTTATATTGTATCAGCTGCCTGGAGAACTGCTCCCACTAAGCTCTCCTTCGTGGTCACTCAACCGTTCCGTGGTATTCCTACTTTTTCTCCTTTTAATTCACTGTAATTACTCTACAGCAAACACACGGTTCTGTTTCCCATGAGTTAAGGCTACAAGTAGGGGTGGTGCTCCTCCCTTTTGGAGGGTTAGAATTTTCAGTTCTGTTGAAGAGATACTGGGTTAAATATGGTTTACTATCCTCCAGCTGAGGAGGAAAAGCGCACTGAAAGGTGGCAAAAGGCATATCTCATGAGTGAGAAAGTGAAACAAGAAAATGAAAACACACAATGTTCTCTTCTGTTGTCAATGGAACAGCACTTTTTATTGTGTCTGTATGCAGTGGGAATATTAACTCTGATATGCGGAAGTGCAAATTAAACTGCTGATTTAGATTATCATATTTCAAGAATATTAAGTTTACAGGGGTTTTTTTGCTTTTTTTTTCCATTCCTTGTAAAACCTCTGTGAGTTATAAGCCCTTTTAGTCAACTATATCTTATAAGTGAGAGGTTTATATTCCTGCTGTTATATTAAAGGAGGCATTTTGCTGCTAGGAGAGTTTAGCATTTTATTCAGCTGTGGTAAGTTTCCCCTATACTCTAGCACGAAGCACAATTAAGACAGAAATGTTCAGTAGCTTTATTATGCCCTTGTGTGAGGAGCTAATCTTTTTTACCCCTACTTCATTTTTCAGGGATTCCCAAAGGGTTTTGCAAACTCTACATATTTGTCTAGCACACTCTGTAGTGGCATAAACAAAGATCACATGGACCTCAACAGAGGCTTTGGCTTTGACATTTTTAGTAATTCCACTTTCTCTTATTGCAAGTTTCAAGAGTACTGGTATTTCCCAGTCAATATTCTGGGCTTATGAGTAAATTTTGCTCCCATTAATCTGGGCAATTCATTACTTTGGTGGGTAAGCAGGGGGACAGAGGACTGGAATTTTTAAAGAAATGTATTTATTATTTAAAGGAAAATTTTCTGTACACAGAATAACACACAGGTTTACCTCCTGAACTACCAGTGGGAGAAAATCTCTGATGAATGCCATTCAAAAAAGATTAAATAAAGCTTTTTTTTTGCCTTTTTTTTTTTTTTCTACAGGAAACCAGCAAACATTCCTAAGGAAGCAAATCCATTAGTAACTTTTCAAGCACTGGAGTTTTGGTTTAGCTTGGCTTTCCATGGAAACACACCATGTGCATNCAATCTCTGATGAATGCCATTCAATAAAAATGAAATAAAGCTTTCTATTTGTCAATTTTGATTGAATTTGATAGAGTAANCCAGCAAACATTCCTAAGGAAGCAAATCCATTAGTAACTTTTCAAGCACTGGAGTTTTGGTTTAGCTTGGCTTTCCATGGAAACACACCATGTGCATTTGTTGTCCTGGGTTCTGCTGTCTGGTTGTTCCCTCTAATAACTTGCAAATCTATTTGCCAGTTTTGATTGAATTTGATAGAGTAATTGAAGACTCAGTGATACAAGCAAATGAGGTGAGGACATCTGGCCCATCACCATGCCTTGGATGGACAATGGCTATGGACCCAGGGAACTTCTCTGGTTACTTTCCTAGGATTATCCCCCGGCATTTGGGGCTCGAGGTTCACAGGTATCCCAAGCCACAGCTGCTACCTTTGCGTCTCATAGCCTTTCCTACAAAAACAAGGCAAATCTCATCCTATTCTGATGGTGTGATGCATATTTAAAGTAGAAAAAGAGACCCTCTGGATAACCTGACTGAGTGAAAGCTGCAACACGAGCAGTTATCCCTTGCTAGACTTTAATAAAGTTACTCTCCCTGGAGATTATCCAGCACACTTTGTCTTTTGTCTCTCCATTCCTTAGGCTTCAATTACATTGTGATAAATTATCCTGAGTAAGGGAAAGTGTGAAGCAGACAAGTCTGATATTTTCTCATTTTCTGCCTTACCTCTTGGGCATTGCCAAGTAAACTGCAATGGACACTGGCACATAAACATCCCTTCCCTGAGACATTCTTGTGGGAAGAAGCCGAGGAACTGAAACATCCACAGCAGCAGTTTTTACCTGGCGCTGTAATTTATAGCGATAGCCACACTAAACATTTTCTCAGTGATGCACGTGAGAGGAAGGTGCCTGGTCTGATCTTGTGTGTGTCAGCAGCCTGAAGCGTTTCACAGCTTCTGCCCTGCACTGAGCTCTGCAGCTTCCAGACCATCCCAGGGGATGGAGATGGTCACCTTGTGGCTCTCAGAGCTCAGGGTACTTTAGGCTGGGCACACAGTGACTCACTGCACCAACTGCACTCCCAGTCCCAGTATCTTCCTAAGACTGCCTTAAAATTTTCCTTCAAAAACACCAGAATCGAGCAGTTTATCGGTACTGCTAAGTGTCACTGTCAACACTGGCTGCACTTGCCACAGGAACTCTTGGTCGCTGTTATTTCTTTCTATGATCTTCTTGTGATGACTGAATGTTATAATTTCCAGGATTCCCACAGGCGATCATTAAAATGCTGGCAAGTTGGTATTGATGATTGGTTTCCACTGCAGAAGCAGAGTATTTCTCAGCAGATAAGTACACATTTTTTGCCTTGAACAGTGAAAGAAATGTACACTGAATTTCTTTCCCGCTGGCTGTTTACATTTCAATACACAAGGATAATTTATACAAAAAAATATAACATTCGTGATTGCATCCAGCATTTACGAAAACAGTCAGCCTCTTCCAATTTGAAAATTAAAAATTATGTAGGAGATGGGGGACTATTTCTATGTTGATTTCGACTTCTGAGTCATCAAATTAGGAGAAGGCCCTATGGCAGAAGTGCTCACCCTATATGGAGGGTGAAAATAAACTGAATATGAACACAAACTCTACATGGCCCTTTCCCCCACAGAAAGAGCACAGAAAGCCAAGCTGTCCAGTTTGGCCACTTGGACAGTGTGCCTCAGTCTCTTCCTGCTGTGTCTCTTCCAGCACCGGTGGAGAGCACCAGAGTCTTCCAGAAGTGTCTCCCTGCCCCCTTCACTGCCTATACAGAGTGCGTGGCTTCCTTGTCTAAGTGCTCAAATAAACCCCTGCTTCGGTGCGATGGATAAAGGTCTCACCTCCTGCTTCACCGCCAAACTTCCTCCACCAAAATGTTCGCTCTGCAAGGCTGTGGCAGTCAGGCAGTCACACCACCATGAGGTCAGGGCTTCTTCCAGCATATTGGACCTTGCTGCAGGGAAAAGCACAGGGAGTATAAGAACCAGCCCGTGGCTGTGCTTGTGCACGTGCTGACCCAGCAGCGTGCAAAGCTACCCATCAAACACCATCACCTTCCTTCCCTTGGCTGACCCAGTGTGGACCCATTTCCTTAATGCAAAACGTGTAGCAGTGGGAGTTATATTGGTGATGAACTGTGCAAACCTGGCAGCTGAAGGCAGATTTGCTCCTTCTGAGCTGGAGCAGGCACTTTGTCAGCTCCCTGCCGATGACTAATGCAGCAGGAAGCCTTTTCTTTCTTGCGGGGCCTTTCTGAACGGACTCAAAATACACATTAATCTTTATTAACGCTGTCACTGCTCCGCAGAGGTGCTCTCCCTCAAACCCACTTTTTCTTGCGGACAAACACGGGCTTTCCAGCAGATTATCCATACCTGTAATTACACCTGAGATGCCAGATGGTCACCTGCTGATGGGAAGGCGACCTAGCAGGTAACCACCTAACAAACAGACCTGTGCCAGGGTGACACAAGACACAAACGAGCCAACAGCTAAGGTGATACATGTGGCAGTTTGCAAAGAGCTCTATCAGCTGCATTGATGGGGGGTGGGGGGGACTGCATGGAGAATGAAACAAGTACTTACCACTCTACTGATTTCTGAATAAGTATTTTTTTCCCCTCTAAAATAAAAGACTTAGCAAAACAAATTTGTTAGGGTTTTTTTCTTTTCCTTCCTGTACAGTCGCAGTCGTGTGGGGTCCTTTGCTTCCCCCTGCTGTCACCCTGAAACGGCACAGGGTGGGCTGTGGCTCCAGCCGGCCGTGGGAGTGGGGAAACTCATGAGGATGGGCTCCGCCGGCAGGCGCTCCCGCATCCCACAGCTCCCACGGTGCTGCCGTCGAGAGCTGTGAGAGCGGGAGGCCGGCAGCAACAAAAGCCACCAAGCCGCCCCTCGGTGCCTCAGCGCCCACGGGCACAGTCCCAGGGAGCCGAGCGGAGCCCGGGGGTCCCAGCGGAGAGGGCTCTCCCAGCTGGCTTCCCCCGAAGGCTGGATTTTGCCGTTCCTCTGCCCCATCTCCCACACGTGCGGGTGAACGGATCTGGCACCCAGAGCGCTCTCAGGTAAGAGGGGTTTGCAGGGAAGCGGACAATGGGCTGGCGTAAAAGCCAGTGTGGGGCTTTGTGGTTTGTTAGGAAACCGGATCTGGAAGAGGACTTCGCTCTGAATATTTCAGAAAAATAAAAGGAAACCGTTCCCTCTAGCAGTCCTTAGAGAAGATCCATTGCTCCGGAGGGGTTTGCTGGCCCATGTACTCCTCCTGTGTCCCAGCAGGGACCCCCTGGCAGTCAGAAGCCATCAAGTGGGAACTGGGATTTTAGGAAGTCCCACCAATTCTGCCTGCTGTGTCCACCAGCGCAGAGTGGGGCACCTGCAGCTGGGAGGGAGAAGGGCTCCGTTTGAAAAGTCTGAACACCACAGCACAAGTGTGGACATGGCTCTTGTTTGGACTGACACGTGGTGGGGCCAGCCTGAAGTTGTCTTTTGGCTTTGCTGTAGGTCAGGTGTGCACCAGTCAGTGCTCAGCTTCTTTTGACTCCTATTTCCTAAACATTTAGGATGAGAATAATGATCAGGAAAATAGTTTAAAGCTAAAACTAGCTGAAATCACAAAGGAAACAGGCTGGAGGGTCTGTGCTACGCACACTTATCACTGCTGCTTGTAAGGGACAAGGAAGTGAGTTACAACAGGAGGCAGCAATGTGGGACACAGCATGTGCTCCGGGTGGGCAAACCTGGCTGCCGACCACCAGCAGTGAGGGCACTCAGTGAGGAACATTGCACAGCCTGGAAGAGGCACAGGGGGGCTGTGGCTCTACTGTGGCTCAGTTGAAACCCTTCAGCCCGAAAAGCAGCTGTACGGAGAGGCTCCAGCCTCCTGCAAGGGGTTCAGAGACTTGTCCCCACTGCTTGCTGGCCTTTCTAACCCAAGGGCAGGTCCCTATACACTGGGGAACAAACACTGGAAGGACTGGTGGGAAGAGGTCCAGAAGTTGGCTTTGGTCTTTAACTTTTTTCCTAGTTGTGTCTGAGTTTTCTGTTTTGCATATGACTTTCCCAACTCACTATCAAACTGGGAGCAGGCACAGTGGGGCAGGACACCTTCCTGTCCTTGTATGCCACCAGTCTTCATGCTGCACCAATTTCAGTTTCCTGTGAGTTTCAGTGACAATTTCCCTGTTTCAGCTGGGAAACAAAACTATTCTGTAGCTGCCTGGCTGCTGAATTGCACTTTAGCACCCTCATGCATTGGCACAAAGGAAAATAATTCATCCTTAACACCCACAGAAGCTTCTGCAGAATCACCAGAGGTGTGGGGGAAAGGGGCAACACCTTTTTATCTGGCAAATACGATGACTTCTCTGAGGGATTTTTCAGTCCTGGAGAAGTTCAAGCTGACGTCTGAGGAAGGACTGAAAGCATTACCTGGTAGTTACGTGTGTTGCGTTCTTGTGTGAACAAGCTTTATGTACAGCCATCATGAAATTGCTTCCTTTATCTCACCTGTTAGAACTGCACACACAGAGCTCTGATTCACTGTCACTTCTGGGCTCCGTCACTAGATGGTGACACGCTTCCAGATACCGAGTCCTCCTTCAGTTTGTCTTTTTTCTTTTAGTGTAAAAGAGCAGTAAATAAAGAAAAAACGTCTGTTTTACCCTCTGCTTATGGAAATACAGCATTCTCAGCCACAATAAATTCTGCTTAAGATAATTTTATATTCAACTGATTTTTAATATAGCATTGGATTGATTAATATTGTTTCTGCAAGAATTACTGCTATAAAAGTAATTTTAGTCATAAACATTTACATAAAGACTAAAATTCCTGATCTCTGCATAATTTAGAACATCTTTGTCAGCAGCCATTGCCATATTCAAAATGAATGCCTGTTTGTGCACTTTCTAGGAATGAACCTGCACTGAAAGTTTTAAAGTTAATGTGTCATTTGGTTGTGAAAAATACCAGTTTCCCTTCCTCCTTTCTGTTCTCCCTGAGCATGCAACAGTGCTAATTTTTTTCCTTAAAATGCTCATCAATAGCTGCAGCCCAAAGGCACAGTATTTGCTCTGCTGAAGAAGGTTTGGTGGCTGGTATGAGACACACGCACTCACCAGAGATCAGGCACTCATACGTGATTTCCATTCCAATCCATCGTTCAGTACCGACGAAGATGTCCTCTGGGCTATGAAGATGAGGGCTGGAAAAGGAGAGTTAATTTCATGAGAAATCTGATGAGATGAGGCACACTGGAAACCGGGATATACATGTTGGTGGCTGGCTGCTACCTGCAGGGGTTACTGACTTGGTGGGATGTCTGTGAGTGCCTCAGTCCCTGACTCTTGCTTGGTCACTCATCCACAGGTAAAACCACACCTGCCTCTACTGCTGCCAGGAAACAGAATCTGCAATGCCTTTGTGCAAGGAGCAAACCCCATCCCCTTCCCCATGGCAGCAGAGGGTCCTGTCTGGGCTTGGAGACAGCCACCTCCACTCAGCCGTGACCAGTAGGGCTTGGACAGACTTTGGAGGGGGGTATGGCCGTGTATTAGCTGGTTGAACAAGTCTGTCTTTATCTTCAACACATGCCTGGGACCCTGTGGTCCCTAGTAGGCTCTGGGCCAAGCTGGACACGGAATGGCGTGAGAAAGCCCTAGGGTGGATTTCATGTCAGCTGAGAACACAATGAGGCTAAGCTTAAAATACTGCTCTTTAACCATTAGGAAATCTAGAGGCTATTTTGAGGTGTGTGTGGGAATGCAGCTTCCCTTATCGTGGCCTCCTCCACACACACCTTCTTCTGTCACACAGCTGCTGGTGGTGACAGACTTGTGGTGACCCTGGCCAGGAGCTGAGGCTTGAAGCGTGTGTGTGTTTGTGTGTGTGTGTGAGCTTTCCACGCTCGCATTGATGTTGGATGCTACTTAACTGTCTGGTGCTGTCTGAGACCCGACCTTGGATGCCTGGCTGATTGCTCATCCCTCACCCCACCTCGTAAAAATTCTTCTTTACAAGGAGCTACTTTCTAATCCAGCTGCTTTTCTGTCGAAGGCATGTTCTGGGCTCCCTGTGGTTTGCAGTTTTTATTTTATACTCTTCTTCAGAATCCTCCTCGACCTTAAAACTCTTTTCACCCTCTCTCCTCCTTTTTAATTCATTTTTGCTCACTAGTTAATTCTTGCTGAGGTTTGTGTAGCAAGCCCCACCTGTTTCACTGGGTTTTCTCACAACGGTTAAGTACACTTTGTTCTGCCTGAAACCCAATCAAAATGAAGATAGAACCTTCCACAGTTTTCAGGAAGACAGCATTAATACTTCTCCCCCAGCCTCCCTGTGACCCCAGAGCTCAAGCATCACCACCAGCAGGCAAGCCTGGAGCTGCTGGAAGGCACACCTGCCTCTGGGTATGCCACACTGCTGGCTGCTGGCCGGGTTTGTGCGTGCTTGGAGTTTTTGAGGGTAGCGAAAGCCTGCCAGCGTGTGCGAGTACTCCGAGTCAAGATGCTTAGTAAGGTGAAGACACTTCTCACAGCCATATTAATTTCTCTGTCTCCACAGACACCCCAAAAGGCTCACCACAATGGCTGCCGGCCTGGAGAAAGCCTGCCACCGGTGCATATCTAAAATTGCCAGCAATGGTAAGGCACTTCTGGTAGCAATCACCTCATGTGTTTAACCAGCCCTGTTGGTAAGCCAGGTATATAAAAGAATCACGATGGCACAAATCCCACCTGAATCTTTCACTGAATTTTCCTTTCCTAGACAATTTTGGGTGCTGATGGAGTGTGCAGCCGTAACTCTACCCGAACAGCAGCTGCCTGCTGCAGTATTTGAAGTATAGCAACCAGCACAAAATTTCAAACAAACACCAACACCACCATGTACCTAAATATGGGCTGCAATAGACAGCCTAAGCAAAATAATGTGTTTGCCTCCTCTTTGAGGTGTTACCTCACACATAGTGCAGCAGAAAGCATCCACAGGGAAAATTACCTGGTAAAGAGCAGCGCAGCCAGCTTGGGAACAAACTCTCCTAGGAGCAATTCCTGCCAAGCAAAACTGCTGCCAGCCTGTGTGATGGCACAGGGACACAAGTCTGGGGACGGAATACAGTCAGGAATATCCCCCCTTTCACCCAGTGAGGTTTGGGACAGGGTATTCTTTCCTCTGCTTGCCTGCTCCCTGGTCCAAGGGCCACTGCAGGCGTGGGTATCCCGCACTAGCAGCCCCTTGTTGTGGGTTGGAAGCAGCAGTTCTCTGGACAGAGGTTCTTTCGCATGACAGCCTGGGCTCGCTCAGGTTTTAAAGCAACTGGTTGTTCCCAGCCAGGGTGGAGGACGCAGAGGGCTGTAATGAGCTGACAGCTGGCTGAACAGGCTGGTCCTTGCTCTCTGAGGAGCAACGCAGCAGAAAGTCGACCTGGGCTGAGGCTGTGCAAGCTGCACAGAGGCACAGGAGAAATACACGTCAGAGGTGGGGTTTTGTAAGATCAGGGAAGCAGTGTCCTCGGCAGGAGGTTAAAATCCATGGGTTTTAAAGCAGCTTACTCCCACTGACTGCATCTCCTTTTCACTCTGAGTTGCAGGTGCCTTTTGCTTTCACTTCTAGGCAGTAGCAATTTTCAATTCCACTCAAATACAAGAAGCAGCAAACCCCTTGACCATTCATCATAATTGATACTTTACCCACACTAATTGCTGCATTTGCCAATCTAGGGTGTTACCTCAGGGTCTTCTATATTCCTGACCTTTGCTTTGCTTGAAAGGCTCTCAAAGCTCAGAATGAACTTTCATTAATGATTAAACCCCTCAAGGCTTTGCTGCCTTACAACCTGGCAGAGAAAATCAGGCCAAAGGGACAGAAAGATCAATCCAGGCCTCCCTGCAGAAACCTGGCACAGGTAGGGAAGGAGAGAACATTTTCTGGCCCACTTTTTCATGCTCATCATTGCCCCAGGGAAAAGGAAGGCTGGGGAGTGATGGAAAACAAGGGGTGCAGAGCATGTGGCACTCTCATTACACCCTGACAAGTGCCTGGGAGTGGAATTGGGACCCAACTGGTCCCTGTGGGATCCCTCACATACTGCAGAAAGGACATACAGGGGGGATCTAGACTCATTGGTGAATATCACGATTTAAGAAGTGGTATTTTCACTGATTTTTGTTCCTGGTGGTTACAAGCAAAATGTCACTGTTCCCTGTTATTGAATTAACATTAGAACATCAATGATGACAGAGAAAATAATTAATCTTTCTGATTTTTTTTTGAAAGACTGCGATTAGTTTTCATCTCACCTATGTTCTCCTATACCAGAAGAGTACCTGGGTACACCTTCTTGGGTACCTGAAAAGTTACCCATGAGAAGGAACTCAGAAATACCATTCCAGAAAAGTATCTTCAGGTTTTTATCATGCTTAAGTTCAAAATCAGCTCAACTTTAGCTATGGATCAGCTAGTGCATCCAAAATTGATTTTATATTCATTAAAATGCAAGCCCTCATGAAGTGCAGTGCTGCTTAATTTCAGTTTTCCTCATCATCCTGTTTATATTTTTCAAAGAGCTTTTCAGCACAAACCCACATTTGTAGGTCTCCTGGTATTTAAATAACTCCCAAGAGCCAACCCACCTGTGGAGCATCTTTTCATTCTTAGTGTAGCAAATTAAGTTCAGTCTTCAATCAACTGACCAAAATAAAAAAGCCTAATCCACTACCCTGGGTCTACTGCAAAGCAGACTGAATGGCCCTATATGTAATGCCTAAATATTGTTTTAAAAGTATTTCCGGAAATTATTCACAAGGGGCCAAATCCAGAATTTAGACCATGGCATAACTGTAGTTCAGTATCCAGAGGCATAATATAAAATTCAGACACGACACTCTATGATATTGCTCAATCCCCAAAGCACCTACACCTAGGACTTAAATTTTAGGTGATGTGATGCTGATATCTGGGTACCAAAGTTATATTTTGCAGTAATTCAACCTTGCCTAAGCAAAGAGTGATGGAACACAGCAAACAGCTGGTGGCCCTGAGCTTGGATTTGGTCGGTTTTCTCACACTTCCCCTGCCTCAAATGGTGGCCTTGCACTGGAACTAGAGGTCTCCATGGGAATGGCTGTTCCTTACCCTGAATCCTCCAGCTGCTGAGTATCCAGTTTAGCCAAGGGATTAAATCACCCCAGGGATGGGATTCCTGCCATTTGTCCCTGGAGACTATTCCATCAATTTATCTCCTTGCTGTGGCATTTAGCCTCATGAACAGAGCAGCCTTTGGTTTTGCTCAAGTTTATCTCATGTCTCTACTCTTTGGATCACTCAACAGGTCTGGTTTTGAGTGCTCAAACCTTGCTGTTATTGTCTCATTTGGTGATGGCTGGCCAAGCTGAACAGATTTAATGCCTTTCCTTCATTTTACTTCATTCAAGTCTTTTCTGCATATCCCATCTGAGATACAGTGACATTTTCCTGTGACTTGAAAGCGCAGAAGGACAGCCAGTATCCACAGCTACCAAAACCATGGGCAGACTCATGCCTGGTTTGTAAAACATACAACCTTACTGGGGCTGGTTCCTCAGAAAGATCCATCAAGGCTTTCTCTGCCACCACGACACCCTCACAGGCTGCATTCTTTCTTCTCTGCAAGTGCCTATCAGTACTGCAGGGGATGCCTGCAGACACCATGAAGGAATAAAACATGGATGAAAATACCTGCTCCCCATCTGCACTCCAGCCTGTTACACCACCCATGCTGCAGTGCAGCATACTGTGACACTGCTTGCTAAGCTACTCCACTACCATCTGCATCTGCCTCAGGGCATCAGCAGGCACAGGGCCCTGCCAACTGAATTTGACCTGAATTTCCTAACACCCAGACTGCTGGGAGTCAGCCCCCTTCAGAGCAGCATTCCCACAGGCTGTCCAAAGGGCATACTGTGAGTTTACACAGAGTTTTGCTCCTGCAGATAAATCCTGGGGTAACTGCAGAATTTGTTTGGAAGCTGGTAGCATCTCATTAAAAAAAACAAAAATCGTTTTTTATCCAGAACCTGACAGGCTACAGAACAAATAGCACTTGGGAGTGATGTTAATGTAACCAACACTTCATTTATGACTGTATTTATTATCAGAGAGCTTGTCACTCTACTGAGCAGCTTGCACTACAGCTGTATTAGCATACTACTAAGAAGAGTAGGTAGGTTGAGATTTATATTCATAAATCACTTCTGAAAATCCTGTGAAGACTCTTACCTGAAAAGAAAGAAACTTTTCTCTCTCTTCAAAGTAAATAGGGACAGCCTGACCTGATCTGAAACTTCCAAGTGCTTGGAAAACTCGTGGCAGCAAAATCAAGTCTGAGGAGCCCACGGGTGAGCTGGTGTCACCTCCAGATCCCAAGCAAATGCCGGAGCACAACAGGCTGTGTGCCCTGGGGCCAGGCACAACTAGGGAGTGGCAGAGGCCTGGGAGGAGAGCTGCAGTGCAGGGCATGGCTGTAGAAGATGCAAAGGCTCAGGCATCAGACAGAAGGGAGACCATGACATACAGCCAAAATGTCAACAGTGATCTCAAGTGCGTTTACTTCTGTGGGGAAACCCTGGCAAGAGGAACTCAGCTCAACAGCAGATTTATATCAGCTGGGCAGGAGACACAAAACCTGCGCCCACTGATCTGATTTTTGTGACCACAGATTTCAAGGAATATTCAAGATATTCAGCCACTTGTTCTCTTCTTCCTCTGTTGTAATCCCAGACACGAGCTCTCCCCTTCATCCACTTCCCGGCCCGTTAGGATTCCCACAGCAGGACTTCACCAGTGGCCCAGCAGGCGCTGCCCTGCTGGTACAGAGCAGGGAGCTCTCCTGCCTGATGCCCTGGCACCAGCTTCATGGAGCAGATACCCTTTCGAGCCATGCCTGGAAACGCTTCCCTCACTGTGTTGTGTTTGTAGAGACTACCAACCCTTTTCCGCTCCTTGTTCCAGGAATGGGTCCAGGGGCTTCTCTGACCAGCCAGTGAGGGGACATTGCCGACACAAAAATACCACAAGCCCCAGATGATGACCTGCCTGCGCAGCAGCGTCCTCTCTGCCGAGCTGTGCTGCCCTGCGGCAAGTACCATTTCCTGGAGCAGTTTGTCTTCGGACCAGAACGGGGCAGCACAGCCCAGACAAACCCAGGCAGAGAATGCGTATATCCCAGCTGAGCAGCCTCTCTGTGAAACCCCCACACATTCGGGGAAAATCAGTCTTTAGTGCTGCTAGCGACACTGAGAGAGGTTGCAGAGCCCTGCCAGTTGTGTAGGCAATTGTTGAAGAGTCTCACTTTGTTAAACATGGACCTGGAAGCCTTCCCAGACTATGCATCTGCCCCTCCAATTCGAGACCTAAGAGGCTGTAGCTGAATGGGGAGATAATGAGTAAATACATTCCCAGCGACTCCTTTGGGAGCGGAATTAATGAACCATTATCTTTTTCTCTTGAGCTCTGAGTGGTCTCTACCTCCCATTTCTCCCCTCCGAAATCGGGCTATTGGGTAGATGTCAGACACAAGCAAACACGGACACCTGTGTGCCAGATGTGCAGCCTCACGTGTACATGAGCCCCCTGAGCCTTTTTCAGCGCTTACTGCAGCGTCCCTCCCCGGGGTCAGGCAGACCAGGCGCCGCACAATTAACAAACAACAAGATGCCTCCTCATCCTCCTCCCGGGCTCCTGAGCACTTCCCATGCAGCACGGGCAGGGACAGGAGGCGGCTACGAAAGCACAGGCGGAGGGGTGACGTCGCTCCGAGGGCTGCGCTGCAATGACAGCACTTGTGGCAACAGCAGGCAGTCGGTGCAATGCCTGCAGACCCGAACTGCACCCCTTTGGGCACCAGGTAAATGAGTTGCCCAGCCTGTGGGCACTGTTTGCCCACAAATGATGTTGGAAGCCCAACACAGCTACAATACCATCGCTTCTTAATATGACAGAATAGCCCAGATAACATAACAGCAAGAGAAGCTAGCACAAAATGTGACATGCAGTGAAAAGGGAGGCTCTAGGCTGAGTCGTTCAAATGAGAGGCTGTCAGTAGTTGAAAGAGCTTAGTCAAGTGTAGGACACTATTCAAGCAGAGGAAGAATTTCTGTACTGTGCAGCATTCAAGAGATAGGAGTCTGAGCAAAAATGAGAGAGAGAGAGAGAGAGGGAGAGAGAGAGACTGGTTGACAGGGAAAGGAGGAGGGGGCTGCGCAAAGGAACAGAAGTGCTTTCTTCAGCTCAAAATACCCTCAGTCGCTCCCAGTTTACAGAGATAACAAACATGCTACTTCTTAGAAAGATGTCTCCCAAGCGCTGAAGTGTAAGATCCTGGTTCTCTGTGGAGAAAACACAAGCAGTGTTGGGGGATGGTGTGTTCCCATGAAAAGTGTCTGCGAGTCAGAAAGCCTGGTGGATCTGCTCTGAATTTTGATGCCGCTCCTATGTCCTCTCTCTGTTTCTCCTTCTGTAAAAACGGAGGCAGTGATGCTGCCCTTTTTCTGTAAGGCAGCCTGAGGGTGATATTTTGGCAGTGCTGCAGAATTTCCCAGAGTGGCACTGTCCGCAGGGTGCTGGCAGTGTCCCTGCTCCTGCACGGCCAGGAGGACATCATGAGCCTTGCAGAGGTTGCAGTTCTCTGGCATTGGGAACTGCAGGACACAGTTTATCTGGGGAAAGGGCTGGTCCCAAGCCAACTCCAAATACTTGCTCCAAGATTTTTTTCACAACCCTCCAAGGAGATGTCCTACTCCTTTTCTTATCCGTGCTCTTCTCAGCCCCTCTGCAGTCTATGTCCACCCGCGCTTTGGCGTCCTTAGGCACCCACTTGCAGCCTGAGCCACTTCTGGAAGGGCTCTGCAGGGACACTTGCCACAGAATGTCCTCATATTTTACTCTCATTTGGCAGGGCAGCGTTTCACTTTAATGTCGCCTAGTGTTCATGATTAGGCACAGAGGTGACAGCTCTTGGGACACAGGCTGCTCGCACTGTTCTTGACGCTAGTGTCCCTCACCAGGCTGTGCTGGGAAAACATCAGGGCTCAGATACACCAGCAGCTCTCTAGGGAGTAAACACCTCACATCCACTCACCTGCAGGGACAGGCTGTGCACCCGTGTGAGCATCCTTCCACGCAGCTTAAGCTGATCTATCCCAATGACAAATCCCACTCCTTGCAGCAGGGCTGCTGCCTTGGCGGTCATGAGCTAAGCTGGGTCAGGGAGTTAGACCAGCCAGAAACTATTCACATCTGTGATAAAGACAGTTTATTTAGCTATCAGTGAAAACTAAGTGGAATGGCATTAAAGCTGCTATTTGCTTAGCAAACAGATACGGCTCATCAGTTGCCATGGATTAGCTGATGCAAAATTACTTGTTACAGCACAGTTGCCTGGCAGTGCCTCTGAAAAGGATGCAGGATGAGGCAGCAGTGGCTGACTCCTTGCCCTTGCTATAAGACAAGCTGCAAGTAGTAGCTGCACAAGCAGTTTGTGTCTCTCACTGCACCCTGGAAGTGATAAAACACGTGCTGGTCCCATCACTGCAAATGCTGCACCACAGAGGTGATACTCCCACCTCATCAAGAGCACTGCATTTCTTCCTGCACAACTGTGTGGATACAGAGCATCTGTAAAGAACTGGATGGAAATGCTGGTCTCTAAACTTGAACTATCCCAAATAACACCGTCTTTATTTTCTCCTTCACAGCATGCTTTATATTTGGGCTCCTCGCTTTCCTTGCCTTACCACTGTCCATGACTTTTATAGGTAAGTTGACTACTAAAGGAAGTTGAAAATATAAACTTCCTGGCACTGTGTGGCAGGTTAACACATCTGATGGAAGGAAGGAGCTGGAAATTTCAGAGTTTCCAAATGTTAAACCTCTGTCTTGGTACTTTAGCTTCAGACAGAATCCCAGCCCACACTCCATATCACGGAGGAAAGAGTACTTGAATTCTGACCCTGTTTATCTTAAAAACCCCTCCAGTGTGTTTTACCTCAAAACTCAGCTTTGTCTGTGGGAGGAAGCTCAGAATCTGACACATGAGAAGATTTCATTAATCAGCATCCCTCTGTATTAACTACACTGCAAAAAATTGTAGAAGCATAGTGCTGGAAGGGAAAAAGAAATGCTGTAGGCTGCTATTTCTCCACCTTTTTGAAAGTCAGACGTGGTTTTTGGCTGATCTGCCTCTGTATAACCCCTCGAAAGCTGGATTTGTGAGCAGCATTTCAAAATCAAATATTTAAGAAAGGAAAATCCTTTGAGCTTCAGAATTTTACATATCTTTAAACTGCATAAGACTCCTCTTTTCTTAAGCATCACCTTTCCCTTGCCATTAACATAGATTTTTATTTTTTATTTTTAACACTTCATTGCTCCCTTTGGGGATTTCACATCCTCCATATGGGTTGTGAACCCCACTTGAGAAACATCAGTAGAGACACCAGTCCACCTCCACTTTCAGACAGGCTCACATGCTCACGGCATCCCTGACAGATGTCTGACTTGCCCTTGCTCAAGGAAATTCCATGGCTTCCCAAGGAGGCTATTTCAACATTTTATTGCTCTCAAAGACAAAATATTTTTCCCCATATCCAACCTAAATCTTCCCTACGGCAAATTAAACAGATTATAGCCTGTCCTGCCCACTGTGGTCACAAAACAGATTGGTCACTGTCCTACTCAAGAGATCCTTTGAACTTTTTGAAGGCTGCTATTATAACCCTGCTCCATATTCTATTTTTTTTTTTTTCCACAGAGGTCTTAAAAACTTAATTCTTTCATCCTGACCTCACAGGTCACTGTTTCTGTATTTTTTTTTTCATTTCTGCCTCCCTCCTTTGGCCTGTGGCCAATGTAAGTATTTTTCCTTATTAAAAAAAAAGATGTAACACAGGTCTCCAGCTGAGACCTGAGGAATGAGCAGTGCAGAGTAATTAGCTCCCCTGTTTAACATGCAGCATTTCTGTAAACATACCTCAAAATGAAACATGGTCTCTCTGCACCAACCCATTTCCTCCCATTTAGTTTATGGTGCATCATAAGCCCAGATGGTTTTTGGCAGTGCTGCTCCCTATCAGACATATCTCATTTTTTATTTACACTGAAGTTTCCTCCCCTACACACAGAGTTCAGCTCTATCAGTTTTCATCTTGTAGGTTTTGAATGCCTTTTTCCAGTGTATCCAGATCACTTTGAATCCAAAGTCCTCAAGAGCCCTTGGCTTTGAGAAGCTGCTCACCTTGTGCCTCGCTATTCATGAAAGATGGTGCAGAGGAACTCTATGTGCAGATGCTGAGGGCAAGGTGCATCCCACCTGGACTCATACTGTGTGCATCTGCAGCCAGGCTGAGCGCCGTGGGCTGTCCTTGCAGGCTGTTAAGGGAAATGGACGTTCCTGACAGGGAAAGTCCCACACCCTCTGTTGAGTGTCTGCCTTGAGATGAGGTGACTTTTAAGGCAGTTGAGACACCTGGCCCGTTGGCATGGATAGTTATCCAAACCCACATAACAAGTGTTCAGCTAAAGTTTGGTGCTATTCCCTTTATCTGGGGCTTTCAAAGTACCATTGACGACTATGGTGGGATTCCAATTAGGATGTCCTAATTAGGAATTAGGGAGTTCTAACGAGGGATCAAGGAGCAATTAGGAAGCAGGGAAATGGACTGAACTGTTATATCTCAACACTCCTGCTCTTATACTTACCCATGACTTAAGATTGCTATTTATCCCTTAAGAAGATTCTAGCTTTAGCTTTTCCCCAGGCTGAATATGCCTGAACTGTGAAATAGGGATGGGAAGGTATAACACAAAACATGGCACAGCTTCCATGCATTTTGACATCCTGCCTTCTGGAAATGAATCCAGGCCTGGAATCTGACCACTTGTAAATACCATTTCTCAGGAATATTTCATAATATCTTTAAGATCAGTGAGAAGTGGAAAGTGTATGGTAAGATATTAGCCTGGAGCCCTGGATATCTCCTGCATCAGATACAGAGCCCTTTTTTCCCCCACAACTCACTGAAATTAAGAGATAATGTCACTGTAATATAGTGTTGTCAGAGGATACTGGTTTCCTGCAGCTCCATATCAGCAAAGGCATTTTTAGGAAAATGAAATGTCAAGGAAAATGCAGATATTTATTATCTAAGCAAAACCCTATGATTTTCTGATAATATTCTGTTACTATGATCTCAGAAAAAAACTTGCTGATGTGCCTCCAGTCATTTTGGCTCTTGCTTCCTACAGAGGAAAACTGTGAGATACAATACGTGTTAAAACTCAGAGATGAATAGCAGGCAGCCCTGGTAATAATTACACGCTAACATTATACACTCTTAAAATTCAATAATGCTGTAAATCACAGTATAATTCAAGATACATGAAAAGGACTCAGCATATTTTCCAAGCTGCAGACTTGTGACATCATTTAAGCCATAGATTGTTTAGCAGCTTTTTCACTTTTACTGGCAGAGATGATCCCTTTTTTTCATTAAACACCCCAAAAATATAGAGATTTATTTTCTTTTTTTTTTTTTTTTTTTTTTTTTTTTTTTTTTAGTTTCCGGGACAGTGAAGGATTACTCCCAATAACACATTCTTGTATGTTATCCAGAGTACCTTAATATACAGAATTCCCCAAGGGTAGCTAAATCACATTTGAAAGCTGATGACATGGGTTTTTTAATAAGCAGTCTAAATTGCCCCTGTTCAAATTTAACCCAGAACTACTCCTCACACTCATAATCAAATAATTCCTGAAATCTCAAATGTTCCCGAGAATTGTCTGAAGCCTATTCTCATAATCCGTGCCTTTATGTGGGAACCAGTTTTGTTGTTTAGCACAATCTTTCCTTGCATTTCAGTCCTTCAGCCAGTCCTCTGATTTGCTGATATGCTTTCTGATAAAATGGTGCCCAAAAGCAACTACTTTGAGATAAATTCTCTGCAGCACCTAGATCCAAGCATAAGGCCCACAGTCAGGGCTTGACTGAGGTCTCTGCTAAGTGGTGACAGCTGCAGCCATCCACGAGGAACACCTGAAAATGGCCTGGCATGCTGTGTCCTCTGCCTCCCATTAGGAAAAAAGTCGTGGAGAGGGCACCAAACAGCAGATCACCCTTGCCATACAGCAGCCCTCCTTTCCTACGAGTGCACTTCAGCCATTTTCAGCTGAGAAGAGCAAAGCAGCTAAAAAGAGGCCAATGCTGTATTGATTTTCATTTGTCCTGACCCCTCATCTCATGGATAATTGCGAGTCACAAGGACGCTTGGTTGGCAGCAACCCATTGAGGGCCACGCCAGAGCACTTCCCCAAATGGTGCCCCTAGAGAAACTCATGTCCTGTTTGCTCACAAGTGCTCTTTCCACTTGCTGGACCCTGTGTCCTGGATCACACTGCAGTGTTGTTCTGTGGTAGCCAAGAGGTAAAATGTGCAAGTACCTCTGCTTTCCCAAGCCTCCCATCTCTTTTTTTTTCCCTTTGGACACTGTGCAGGCTGGGTCTGATCTTGCAAAGGTCTTTGGTTCATTCCTTTGGACTCCTGTGCTGGTCTGTGTCGTGTTCAGGTTCAATTGCTTTTCACTCTGAACCACAGATTGCTCTGGCTTGCAGGGAGCAGTGCAGTAGAAGCAGACCTTTGATCTCTCATGGTCCATATGTCCCATCTCCAGCAGTCAAAGGAGAACGTATCTGTTGCTTATGGGAAAGAAGAGCTAGCACTGATTCTTTCCTACTAGTTTTGGTGTTCCCAGATAAACCAAACACACGCTGTGTGAGAACTGATTGGCACATTCACTGATTTCACCGTAACAAATACCAGTGCCCATCTGTCAACTGTAGGTCTATATTTCCTATTCACACCTTGGGATGTATTTTTAAAGTTACTACTGTATCACCCGCTTTGACCTACTCTTTTGCTGTCATATCTGTCTGCAGTATTCTCCCAAAACTAGAGTGCTGCTGTCTGTCACTCAAATCCTTCCCAAGACTGACTGATATCATGTTATATATATATATGAAAGGACTCCATAATAGATTCGTCTGGGAAAGAGAACCGTAGCTCCATGAGAAAAAAAAGAAAGGCATTTTTTTCTCTTTTTTTTCCCCTCAAATTGAAATCTCAGTTAACGTATTGGAAACAGAAATTGCCTAGGTTCCTAAACTGAAATATATTCCCACTGATCCCTGCCCAGCTGCTTTTGTGGAAGGCTATTAGATTGCCAAGGACTCTGGAAGCCTTGGCAGCAGCTTTCTGATGAACATGATGTAATTTGTGACAATTTCCCTGCTGCCCACCCCTGTAAAGCTGGGAGTATGAGCAGGTCTCAGAGTTATGTAGTGGCAAAATGGACAAAAAATTACAGCTTTGTAATAAGAATGAAAGGGGAGAGAGTCCAAATCCATCTAAGTGCAGCCTTTTTCATTTATATAAAGGTTGGTAATAAATAGTATAGAAGAGTGCACCGGACTCCACAGCCCTTACACACAGGGGATCATGAAATTGCAGATCACAAAATACTGCCCTGTGTCCTATGACTAAAGTCAGACCTGTAGCAAGCAACCACAATCCAGAACACCTGTATTATGCTATGCAGAGAGTGCAGGAGAGGTTGAGGACACCAGCAACGCTCTGGACCAGCAATAGCAGTGGATTTGGTGGGTAAATTGACAAGCTGAAGAGGATTACAGCTGTAGAAAAGGAAAAACAAAACAAAACCCCAAAACCTCCCAAAACAACAAAAAACCACCAAACCAAAACTCACCGGTACTTCTTTCATAATTCCTCCTATTCAGTGTAGTTCTAAAAATGGAGGCAAGGCGTTCCACCTGAGAGATGTTTAGCACTAAGTCCAGCATATTCTTTTCAGTATCCTGCAACTAGGTAACCTCAATTATTCAGAGAAAAGTCAAAATATCTCCTTGAAAACTATTTATACAGCAAGAAGAAAACAGAAAATCCTTTCTACCCTCTGCTTCTGAACAGTCAAAGCCCTGAAACATGGGATCAATACCAATAAAATTACAGTGTAATCAGCTGTTTAAAATTTCTGAAGATGCCATTGGGTAAGAGACTTGGGCAGAGGATTCATCCCAGCCAATTTATAGGTATCTACAGCTCGCTGTCTATATTCCTCGTATAGCCATGGAGAGACAGAAGCGCTTTCAGGGACCAACTCACCCGACCCATTTCAAATGCCTATGTTAGGATAAATTAATTGAATTTTACGAGTGTCTATTTCTCCCTATTGACTACAGAATCTAGAAAACTAGTTCACATATGGATGCCTGCATTGCAGACATCTATATTTGGACAGATGATTTTCACTGCCACAGACCTGTATCACAAGCTTCAGTCTCTACTGCCAGCAACATCCTCATGTAGCCATACACTCTCTTCCTAAAACTTACCCTGCTTTCCCTATCTTGCAGTAGATTTGAGGGTTGCCAGGAACCCCAGCTCCCTAACAACCAATGCTTTTATCCTCCAGCAACCCAAACAGCTTGGAAACTTGAGTTTCTACGGTTCCCTATCAGCTGCCTGGAAAGCTAAAGCAGTTCCAGGTGCTCCCACGGGTATTGGCTCCCAAGCTTCCAGGCATCTGACTCAGGAACATGCCACACTTACAGGAACTAATGAGCAGGAAAATCCTGGGGGAAGCTTATCAGAATTCCTTCTTTTCATAGTTTTGATTTTCAGTGAATTTTCTACTGCTGATGAAAATTTCCTATCCAGTTCAGTCAATGGTTCATTTAACAAAGAGATGTGGCTGAAGCTAATGACCTCTATACGTGTCTCCAATTAGTAATGCCAGAAAATAGTAATGTTTTTGCATTTGTTCCCTCTCTTCCTTCTCCTGCCTTTGCTTGTTCACGACCCTCACTCCAGTAGTGGGAGGTGCAAACTGCTTTTCATTCAGCCCCTATTTCAACAGACACTGGATACAAGTCTTGGGTGTAAGCACTACATTCCACTTACAGCATCTATAGTTTTCATGGTACAGCTTGTTGCAGTATCTGGTTACTTGAGATAACAGACATTCATTTTTGCCATTCAGGAATGAAGTTTTTGGAAGACTGCCCAGTTCAGCCACTGATTCCCTTATATCTGTTGGTGGGTGGCGTGATTGGCAGCTTAAAGGTAATGTGCCTTCTGTGTGTGAAAAATATTTTGTGTGATTCAACTTTGACTTGCCAGTTGAGACATAATGATAGCTCCAGACAGCCACATGCACCCAATACTGGAAAGCTACCAGGGATTGGACCATGCTTGTTCCAGCACCAAAAGCACCCGTCAGTCAAGTGAGTTGCTAATGAGCTCAGCACTGTCCCACACATTGTGGTGTGACTTTCTCCTGCATCACAGCATCTGTGCTACCATCCCTGCTGAGGGAAATGACTACTTAACATGGATGCCTGTTGTAAATGGGGTCCTTTTTCCACAAGCAATGCTCCATGCATGTCAAATCTTTCTCCATTATTTTCATACAGACAAGACAAAAAGTTATGTTACTCTCCTTGCTTTGAGAATACTACAAAACTACTTCTGTTTGGATATAGTCCTTCACAAGTTCAATTTACTCCCACTCTGACCCGGCCAGAAGTAAATGACTGCGGCAGAATCACTTCCTTCCAGAGTAAATATATCCCTGCAACACAGCAGGGCTTCTTAATCTAGATGCAGCATTTTCTAACCACAACTATCTGTCTTCTAGTGGACTGTGCTCACTTAGATCTTTGCGGAGGCAGAGTCTGGCAGCTTGACAAGTAGAGACACCCTCATACCTGTGATAAACCCTGGTCACTATAAAGCTGTAACTCTGCACGGACTCTAAAGGATCACCATGTTCTGACAGTCCCTTTGCAGACGGTGTTAACTGGCTGCTAGGGAGCATGAAGAGCCTTGCCACAACATTTCTAGCCTCTTTTCTTTGCTGGGACTGAAAGAAAAGGGGAAGAATACTCCTCTGCAGGTCTCTGCATCTACTGCACTCTTTCACAGTGGTAACCCAACCAAACCACAGTACATCACTGGGATATGAGTCATGCCCTCCGAGGACCTTTGGTCAGTAAATAAGAAAATGGAAAAGAAAGGAAGTGCTTAATCTTGTTACAAGGAATGCTATGTTGTGAGTTCTACTGGCAGATGCTTAGTCATTTGATCACATCAGTGGACTTATCTGTATAATCAAAGGTCCATTTAATAATAGTTTAGAAAAGATTAGAGCAGAACTGAAAGGAAATTTTGGGGCTAGTGGATTGAAGCTTTCATAAAAAATGTTGTCTGGTTCTTAGCTATTTCTGGTTTAAAGTTAGTTTTTCTCACTAAAAATAAGGCGGCAAATGGATCAGTTAATATTCATGCTGATGTCAAATAATGGTTTGAGTTTTACGTCAGTTGACAGCAGGACTGCTTATTTTGCAGTTTGGCAATGCGTTTGGTCAGAACTCGATTAGCTTCACTCACGTGTCATCTCAGCGCTTGGTCTGTAGCCAAATTCAAGTCTCTCGCCCGTCTGAACTCTGCCTTCTGTTCTGTTCACTGGACTGCACTGACCTCATTGAGCAGTGCACTCGCTTGAGCTCTGAAAGTTTAAAGGTCAGAGAATGGGTGCAGGATGAAGTCTGAATGGATGCTGTGCTGTGATGGACATCATCTAATGGCAAGTCATTCTAGCCCAGATCTGTGCAGTCTGTAGGCTCCTCATCTATTCCTTTACCACCTCCAGTCTTTTAAAAAGCAATGGTAACTGTTCAGAGAGGTAACTGAACCATTCTAGGGCACCCAGAGAGGCCTGTTGAATTCATGCCATGCTGCTCCATAAATGTATATTCAGCAGCTAGTGACAATGTGAGCGACTGCCAGCAATTTCTTCAATCACAGCTTGGCAAGGCAATATCCATAAGAATTAAATGCACTTTCTGTGAACTACTTAGATGCAGTTGAGATTCATAAATCTACCTGGGAGGTTTCTCTGCCTCAAACCCAATGCTCATCTGCCATTTAACCCTATTCCCATTGCTGAGCTTGATGGAATGTGAGTGAGTACAGGCAGCTGCCTGTGTGCTGAGCTGAAAGCTAAATGGGCTGCAGCAGGCTTCAGGTCCAGCCACAGGTACCCCCATGCAGAAACCTCAGACCCACTGGCAGGCAGGTTTAGCCCTCCTGTGTCTCATGAGCCTGCATAAAATAAATTTTCATATGAGAAGAAGATGGTTTGATCAAGCCTGTCGGTTTGAGGGCTCAGCTGGATGCGAGACATCAGTGGAAACACCATTTTTTTTGCCTGTGTTGGTGCTGGGACTTTACACTGTGTTTCTCCAAAACTGGTACCAACATCTGGGCTAGAAAACCAGTTGGTTTTGTGAACAAATATTTAATAATTTATATATAATAAAACAGATTCACAGGGAAGAGTAAGAACAAGAGAAAACTGGACTCTCTTGCTAAGCTTTTCCTATTGAAAATGGGGCACATGGAATAAAACCTGAATCAGGTAAAACACATACCCAAACAGGTTTTCCTTGGCCAGTGTTCTGGAGAAAGAAGAGTGTAAAATGAGGGGTGCTCTTCTCTTTCATTTAAAGGAAAAAAAAATGTGCACAGGATATAACTCTGTGAAAGAGAACATGGCTGAGAATCCCAGTCAATCTACCTGTGTTCTTTGTATTGCCAAGACTAAACGAGAAATCCAGGCATCACTGATGAGTCCTACTGCATTTCCTTGTATACCAGACCTTCCTAACCACCTGGCATCATGGTATTCCACCTATTTCTCTGCTAGTTTCCACTGAAGGCAGGAATGGAGCAATCTGAGAAAATGGCACTTAATTGAAGAAAATTTGACAACAGTACATTGCAAGCATCTAAAGCAATTTCTTTTAGGTTTAAGTCATAGTCTATATGCTTCCTAATTTGATATAAACTGATTCAACTTTATAACCATGGAAAAATAGAGTTAGAGGAGACAAATCTACCCACTACAAGGCAGGAACTACACTACTTAAGTCATTTAGCAGTTACTCTAATCTGTTCTTAAAAGTCTCCAGTGTGGGAGCTGCTGCCATCTCCCTACACAATCTGTTCTCATGCCTTTTTCCATCAGCAATTTTTTCCCAATGTATGGCCCCACTGCTGAATATATAGGAATGTAAGGAAAAAATGCATTATTGTCCAGCAGTACCTGCCTCATTTGTGGCTCCTTAGCTTTCTCTTACACTGTTTTCCCACACCCAATTTCATTTGGCCCACAGACTGGCTGTGGCTAGAAGGTGTTCAGACTCTATGCAGCCACTTTACTTATTCCCTTTTCTCCCCCAATGCCTCCAGGTGACTCTCCTGCTGTACGACTCAACCAGGATGAGGCAGCTGCTTTCCAAGTCTGTTGTGATTGATGATGATGATGACGACGAGTATCCCTGGAGGCAGAACGCTCACAAGTACTATATCCATCTAACCCTCAGCCTTTTCCTCTTTCTCTGGTTCATTCTTGGGAACTACTGGGTTTTTTCTGTTTATCTGCCGAATTTCATCCCGCCTTTTCATCAGCCTCAGGATTACTGTGACAAAACCCTGTACATTTTTGCTGTTGGTGTTCTCATTATTAGCCATACTGTTCTGTTTCTCCTTATCTTTTGTAGCTGCTGCATATACTGTTTTTCCAGGCAAAGATTCTCTTCTGAGGAAGACTAAATACAACATAAATAAATCCCCAGATGTTTGGGAAAGCGTGTACAACAAAGAACAGGCAATAATTCACCCTTGTGTACATTTTTGTTGTATGATATATATGTGTGATAGCAGTCAGCTTCAAGAGGCAATTATAAAATACAGTGCCATCTGGAAATAGCTATACTGGAATACAGCATAGTCTATGTAAAAATGCTGCTGCAGGTGCCAGGGTGTACTCCTGCTAACTTTTACATCCCTTTTTTAACTCTGGGTGTTTTATCAGGAGTGAGCTCTTGCAGATGGCAAACTCCTCTAAAACCAGGTCCCCCTCAATGTTGTATATAGCACAGTACATCTTTGCCTATAAAAGTAGCCATGTTGTCCTCTTCACTGGGATCTGAACATCTCCCCATAGTCTTGCTGAGGTTTGTTATTGTCCCTGCATTATAAATGAGGGAGCTGAGACAAAGGGTTTTATTCAGGCCACTTTGCACAGTGCACGGACTCTGAGAGTAACTTAGATGCTCACTAGAGAGCTATTTGGGCCACTGTCAGACTGGCCAGTCTGTAGCTGTGATAGCAATACGAGCACGTATAAAAGGCAGCCTGAATATGGCCCTCGGGTCTCTTCTGAACTTGGACTAGGAAGCATCTATATCTAACTTTGTGGCTAAACCAGACAGTATGAATACATCCATATATATCCAATACATCCAAACTGAGCCAAGGCTGCTTTGCAAGTCTTTGGTAGAACAAGGAACTGAGCTACTGAGTGTCAGATCGGTGCTTCAACCAGGGCTCAGCATTCCCCAGTGAGGGGATACACTTCTTCTATAGCAGTAATTTGTCAGTACCACACTAACACAAAGATGACTGTCAAAGCATTGTGATCAAGTTCATAGAAAAACTGATGATGTTACCTCAGTATTTTGAATATAAAACACAAGAATAAGACATGGGCAGGGATGTGAGAATTTCAGGCGGATGTGTTCACTACGGCAGCTCTCTGGTTGTGGTGTGAGTGTACATTTGATTTGTTCACCTTGGTGCTGTACATACGGAAATCTGTACTTAATGGACAGATGTAACGCAAACAGCTTTTCAATCAGCAGCAGCTTTAAAAACACCAGCATGCACAGAGACAATTTTTTTGTGACATGTAACGGAACAAGCCCAGAAGTGGTCCTGGTAGATTGTTTTTTCATGTGTTGATGATTGCAGTGTAAAAGTGCTCTTTCTGCTTTTGCTCTTATGCATTTCTGTAAACGTGGTCAAAATGGAGGAGCTCCCCTCTAGATGAAGGTGGCCCAAGGCACAGGAAAAAGGTGTGTTTTGTGTATTTTGCCTGTTAAAACCCACAAAACTAAAATCTGTGTTTTAGAGAAACCCAAAAGGGTTATAAAATGCCTGTGAAAGGGTGAGATATGTAAAAGAGTCCAACAGTATGCCACAGCCGAACAGGGTCTGTTCAACCATCCTTCCTGGCACTGAGGCTGAAAGCAGTGTAACATCTGTGGGGACCACCTGTCTTCAAACATTTATCTCACTGACTACTGTATGGATAACTAAGCCTGCATTTGGTTTACAAGGATTTTAATTCAGGCCCCAGATTTAAGAATTGTTTATTTCCAGAAAACTAATCTTAGAAAGAAGGTAGGATAAAGATGAAATAATCTGACATGAAGGCAGCGTCAGTGTAGCATTCCCCTGCTCTGCAGCATCCGTTTAGGAGAGCTGCTCCACCCCACGCTCTTCACTGCCCCTCACTTTTCTGAAACATAACTGCTGCCAATGGTGAAATGCTAGAATTCCGCTTTCCCACCATAAACACTTCAATGGCTCAGCACTTGGGCTCCTGGATTTCAGGGTTCAGTTCTGAACTGATCTATGAGATTTTACCTCCAGCGGAGAGCATCTTTCATTTGTTAAGAACCCTAAGTGTTTTAAGGAATTGCCTATTAGAAGGCATAACTGCATCCATCACTCAAATGCAACAAAGCAGCTGTTTATCATTACACAGGAACTTTACCCAGAAGCTTGGAACAGGCATAAACCCAGAAAATTATACTCAGTTGATAATGCAAAAGAAATGTAACAAGAAAGTAGCTCCACCCACAGGACTCCAGTACAAACTTCCCTGTTCTTGCAAAATGCTGCTAGAATCATTCTTAATCACCAGGAATTAAGGGCTAATACTCCTGATTTAAGTCTGAATTGATTCCAGTGACCTCACAGCCATTGATGATGTGCTCCTATCGGAGCAAATAGGAGGTGATTTTAGTTCAGCCTAGAGGACAAGAGACGTAAGGTAAGTGACATTGCCTTGTGTTTGCTGTGTGCTTTTGTGAGCATGGTTACCGCAGCTCAGCAGATGTGCAATGATTCGCCAAACTTCAGCCACACAACAGTAAACCTGAGGCCTATGCCTCATTCATGGGAGGCTAAGACTGACTGATTAATTGAGGATTAATTCTTTAGATATGAGAACCCAGTGCATTCATTGGCATCTTGGGAAAGTGCTGCCAAGTCACTGTGCTAGTGTTCAGTAGCTGGTTGATACAAACACAAAATTATAGAGGAGGTATTAATGAGGTGAAAGACATTTGTGAAATATTTTGAAGTTATACAAAGTAAACAAAACACTTTGCTACGACCAAGAGAGAAAAATTCTGCATTGACAGTATTTACGTTTACCTTGTGTACATCGATACGCTATGGCATGTATAAGTGAGAACATCAACACCTCCAAAACTGTTGGAGTCATCCATTCTGTGCCCAGTGGGGTCTAAGAATGCCACCTGCACTTTCAGCAGACTGGAATCTTGCAGGGGTGGAGCAGGGACGCTTGGTTTGGGCATGTGATTAGATACACCGGAGTCAGTGACTCTTCTGACCCACCCGCAGCTGCATAGTTTCTCTCAAGTCGCCCCAGTGGCTAAATGAAGCACTCAAACCTCAATGAAAGTAGTTTAATTGAAGGCACTTTATCTCACTTAGGGGCAAGCTAGGGACACGTGCACGGGCCACAGCACCTTAACTTGCAAGCCGCAGCGTTTTGAACTGCCACGAACTGGTGGTGTCTCAGACAAAGCTCAGTCCCTGCAGAAGTAGGCGTGGCTCCTCAGCAAATAGCTGTGGGGGAATTAAGTCATTACAGCCCAAAGGTCAAGCGGCTGAAAGTACAGTCTACACCTTAAAATGTTTAATTTTAATTTTGCCACCAGACTAAAATTACGAATTGAAAATGTTCATTTTTTTTCCCCTCAGTAATGTAAATGTCTTCTGAAAAATTGAACAAAATACACTCTTAAGCTAATTATTATGCACTCAGAATGTTGACTACAATGCAGGAAACCAGCTCTGTTTCAGTTAAATCATCTCCCCTTCTTGAGAAGGAAAGGTCTATTTCCAGTATTTAAAGGAAAAAAATATACATTATTTCAATGGATTAGATAGCCTGCTCACTGCTACTTGTGAGTACTACAGAAATCTAATAATATGAAGACCCAAAGACAATTCTGTATGCACACACTGACTCTATACACATACATATAAGTGCACTGACAGCAGCCATGAAATAAATTACACTTATTACAGTTTATTGCCCACAGTATATTTTTCCTCCCACTACTCCACCTTCTTTAGCAATAGGCATAAGATTCCAAAGCTCTAGAGAGCAGCTTCCCACAGCTATTTTAGAAGCTGCAGACAGACAAGCAATCCTTCACTCCAAATGTTGAACCCAGACAGTTCCTACCTGCTGGCCCAAAGAAGAGAGAAAAGAAGAGCATCAGACATTATCACAGACCTCATCTTCTCAGGACTGGAAACCAGAATGCTGTGCTGTCAGAGAAGATGATCTTTCTTTCTCACAGAGCACTTGCTCTGAGCTTTATGAGGTCCCAAGACATCAGACTTTAAAACCACAAGGTAACTGTGCAGAAAAAAAATAACCTAGAATAGCTTCTGCTCCTTTATGCCAAGAGTCGTTTCAAATGTCCCAGATCCTGAAATAGGAACAGTCGGTGTAAAAGATCCTAAATGCTTTGACTTTACAGGCAAAGGGCTACGAAGATTAAACTGATAATTCATATACATTGTACAACATTCTAAACTAGACCAGCTTCTATAAGTTACCTTGACTCTCATCTCAGATAATTAATCTTCTCCAAATTCTAGCTGATAGGGACTTTGCATCACAACAAAGACCCTTGCATGTTCTACACACAACACAGAAAGGACTGTTAAATCAGGACTGCAATTTGAAACTGCTGCTTGTTGGCATAGGTTTCTTCAGGTTCCTATTCACTACTGGAGTAGATGCAAGTCACACAGGTATTAGCCATAGGAGGAAACAGAAAACGTTTTTAGAAAGTATAGTACTTGAGGGAAAATAAAAAAGGCTGGCAAGTGCCATCTGATATTGCATAGTACAAGGAAACTGCTGAAAAGAACAACGTCATATTGGAAGGTTTTTGAACAAATTGTATGAAATTCTGAGAAATCATGTATATGTGTTCGTAACACTGAATTTCTACCAAACGTCTCATTTGAATAAAAATGGGTGTAAGTGCACAAGCCTATGTGACTGCAGTCTAAAAATTAAGGTACTTTACATTTACCAGTCATGCTAATTTTAATCAAGCCTGCTGCAATTTCACTGGGATGAATAGTTACATCAGAGACTGATTTCGCCCACAGATTTGAAACTCAGCCATACTGACTCTTCTGTATGATTAGTAATACTCAAGCAAAGGAAGAATCCACTATTCCCTTCCCCGTGCTGCAGTACAGCAGCTCAAATGTGAGAGATGCAAACTGTGGGCCTGTAAATCAACACACAAGAAAGCTTTCTTTTCACAAGGTCCTCTTGATGGCCAGGTGAATTAGGTACCTGCATGTGGAAGGGAGGGAGCCTACAAAAAAGATGGAGAGGAACTTTTTATAAGAACATGTAGTGACGGTGATACCTTTAGTTTTAACTTTCATATTTTTTAGATTTTATACTGCATTAGTGTGCCTGTAACTCTGGGCTTCTTGTATAGTGCTAACAGCTCTTCTCCTAGCCTGGCTAGACAAAACACACCGTTTCCAGCCCAAAGAATCAAGGACATTTGCAGCTTCAGACCCCAAGAATGTAAACAGCCATGGATTGAGAGGGGACAGTCCGAAAGGATGGGACTGCATGGACTGAAGCTGTGGTTGGACAGTTGGCCCGAATATGTAAATGGGCCAAAACTTTTAAAAAGGGCGAGAACCCGTGACCCGGGGTCCATCTTGGGGGTCCATCTTAGGTGTAGTCTTGGCCAGGCTTTTGTACTCCCAGGGTGTGTCCTGTGAAGGCCTTTCAATAAATATCTATTTTATTCTTTAACTCTGTCCAGCCTCTGTTCCAGGTAGCCTTCTTTTAGGCATCAATGGGACAATGAGGAATGGCCTCAAACTGAAAGAGAGTAGGTTTGGATTAGATATTGGGAAAAAATTCCTTACTGTAAGAGTAGTGATGCACTGGAACAGGCTGCCCAGAGAAGTTGTGGGTGCACCATCCCTGGAAGTGTTTAAGGACATGTTGCATGGAGTACTGAACAACCTGGTCTAGTGAAATGTGTCCCTGCCCACACCAGGGGGATTTGACCTATATGATCTTTAAGGCCCCTTTCAATGATATTTTATGGATTTGATTCTCAGTCCTTTGGAAAAAAAAATTTAGCCTTTCAGTGCCAATATGAAATGAGTACACAGGATGTAAACAGTGGAGAAAAAATCCACTATACAGTCTTATTCACAAGCTGCTATAGACAACCCCTTTTTATTAATGCTGTTTACTTTTGCTCTTTGTATTGCTATTCTACTTCTGCATGGATTTCACAGTAGTAGATGATAATAAATACTATTTATTTTCAGAATGTATCAGAAACAAAAGGTTGCTTCAGTATTTTTTGTGAACTTTTTTTAAAACTTGTCCAACAGATGAAATAAGACTTTAAGTAAACAGGTCTGGTGCTTATTTGCATGGGAAGGTTTGGCTCCACAGCTTTGAATGGATAAGTTTCACATATCCCTGTAGGTTCTGTTACAACAGCACAGGGACTGCTTGAAGACACAAAACTTCAGACTATTCCTTTGGCATTTGAGCAAAACAGACAGCAGCCATGTAAGCAGGTGTGTCTGTTGCCCTGCTTGGAGGATACATACTACTAATTTGGTAACGAGTGGGCTGGAATAATCAACGTTAATAAGCAGTAAGATTTGCAAAAGAATAAACATAGTCAGACAAAGGAATGGAGTGTAGCAGGACTCACCTGAGTCAATAAGCCTGTGAGCATTCCCGTCCAACAGCTGGTAGTAAGAACAGTAAGATCCAGTAGAAGAACAGTAAGAAGGAAAACAGGTAGCTGAAGAAAATGTTAGTATAGATAACTGCATTACTGCCACAACAACATGTAGGCAACAAACATGTAGGCATTAAAGTTTGTCTTTAGGCATCATAAGGACATAAAGAGTTTTTCAGTCATGGGAATAACAAAATTATCTTTTACTGACAAAAAAATTTATTCTCTAGGATGCATACCAACTATAATGTTCTGGTTTTATTATTTTTTAAATATCCTAAGCCATCCTATTATTTTTTAAAACAATTATATACACTTCCACTTGCATAAATAATTTTATATATAGGAGATTGACTAGGTCAGCAACAGGTTTAGCTGCTGCTCCCAGCCAATTCTTTTCACTTTGGGAGGACACTAAGCAGCCCCTCTCCTCGCCAGGACACGCCTGACCCTGGGAAGCCCTGCAGGCTCCCAGAGATCAGGGCCCTCAGCAGTTGATAAAGCAAACCTACACTTCTGATAAGGCACAGCATGAGATTCCTTTTACTAGCCCCTGAGCAATGAGTGATAGAGATGATGACATACTGCCACACTTGTTCCTCAATAATAAAAGGCTGTTTGGTCTGGGGAAAGCCTGACTCTTCACTGGAAACAACACTGCTGATGACAGCAGCTGGCAAACTTGATACACAACAAAGAAAACACCCTACTGTTCACAAAAACACAACTCAGGCCAGAACTTTAACCCCTCCCTGCATTCAGGACGAGCAGCTTTTGCTTCTCTCACCCTGCTACTACCACAAGCACTTCAGACATGTCCCTGAGACCTCAGGGACTTGATGTTCCTCTTCAACCACTCATCAAACACTCCACTTCATCCAGACAACAGGACAAGTGTCAACTGCCTCTCCCCAGGCTGCTCACAGCTCTTGATTACTATTACACTGACTGGTGCAGTGTGAGTTTCTAAAGCAGAGTTTTCAAGTGTTCTGCATCCAGGGCTGAGGCCACCATGGTTAAAACGGGGTCGGGAGCAGCTCCCACAGCAGTGGCTTACACACAGTTGCCATTTCCTTTGGAAACCTGGCCCCAGTTACAGATACTGAGCTTTCCTGCAAAGCTGGCCCTTAAAGCCTGTGCCTGTTTCCACTGTAATCAGTGGCGACTGAATCAGTTCTGATTGATTTAATGGGGGCAGGCGCAGAGACTTAATTAGAAAATTAGTAACTGCAAGGCAAGGAGAGAATGCACAACAGCCTGCCAGATCTCTGGAAGGAAACAAGCAAAGGAGCCAGTTGTCCTTAAGACTGAAATTTTACCCTCTCACCAAAAAAAAAAAGGATAATAAAAGAGATTGGCAAAATGGCCTTGAAGCTGTTTTAAACATCTTGTATAATATATAATTGCTTTTCAGCTCTTGAGTACTCTACTTTTAGATCTGTCCCCTGGGAAGAAAATATGAAACACGCTGAAACGCACAGCCCTTAACAGCAATCAGCACTTTCAACTTTTCTTTGTGCTGGAAGTAATTAAAACTTTGCTTAAAACTCCTTGCTATTTGACAGGTACAAAGACACATCAAGTCTAAGGTGTGTTTTTCATGTTAGTCCAGCTGAGTGCCAGAGAGGTATTTTTCACAAGCTCTTGTGTTTTAAGAAAATTGAGATTCTCAACTCATTACTTCATGAAAAATCCTAGTGTCTGGAGGCTCAGAGCCACAACCCTCCAGAATTTTTATGCGCTTGGAGGATTACCTGCAGTCATGGAGGGCTTGCATAACAGGCTTGGGGGCTATTTGTGCACTGGTAAATGCACACATCAGAATGCAGGACCACCAGTGCCAAGCCAAGCTGGGCAGTGTTAACCCTGGTGCAGCCTCATCTGTAGTGTTTGGGAACAAACTACCCTTTGAGCAAACTATTCCTCTGATGATATTTAAGCTTGTTTTGGACAGAAGTATCTGCTTAGTACCTATTGGGAGCCTGGGCATCAACAATCATTTGCCGATGGGCAATAAGAGGATCAGGGCCTGGGAATATGCTATGAAGTATTTGATAGCATAGGTATAGAGTAAGAATTAACTTGGGTATGTTTTATCAGGGATAAACACTGAGCTGAGTTTATTAGCCTGGGTGAAGCCATTTTGTTCTGTGCTCAAATGAGGGAAATATTAAGAGCTTAAGAGACTCTGGCTCTCCCACTTTCAGATACATATGACACAAATATACCAGTTGCTGGCTGTGATAGGGGTCTGAGATGCAGGATGCCAATCCATGAGAAGAACTCTTTGTCTGAAAAAATCCCTCATGTTCAGAGCAGTGTCCTGTTGGAGTTAATTTCTAAGCTACTAGCCATCAAGAAAGAAACCAAAAGCTATAACTTTCTGGATTTCCAAAGCTCCAGAATGGGTTCTAATTCATCTAACAAGATACATCGACCTAGAATTCAGTAAAGAAGGCAAGATATGCAGTCAAAACTTCCAAAGTGGGCAGAAATTTTTCCTGTGAGAATACTGAGACGCAGGCCCTTCATTAGCAGCAGCCAGCTCTTGACAAAAGTACACCTTGCCTTTCTCCTGCACACAACTCTTTATCACCCTGATGGCTGGGTTAGGAGAGAGCACGTACACGATCTCTACAGTCTCCTGCCTCTGAAACAACAGTACAAAAGCAAAACACCACAGGGGATGAAATGAGGCAACAGAAACATCTAGGTGGTGTTAGGACAAGTGTGCAACAGCTCGCTTTTGATGTGAAGGTTGAACTTGATGATCTTGGAGGTCTTTCCCAATCTTAATGAGTGATTCTATGAAGCTGCTCAGACAGACAGAGTGCTGTGACAGTTCCTTTCTGGGTGCAATCTTAGCCCCTCAGTACAGAAGAAGCAAGTGTTTCTAAGCAGAAATCTCTCAGCTGAATGTTCTCAGGGATTGGTGCACTTGGGCAAAGGCATAATTTCTGGGCATTTACAAAATCTCCTTAAAATGTCATTTGTTAGATGGGTATGGCTACCATCACAGTAGTGGTGTTGCAGTATTTATACAATATTCTCTGATAAAATTGTGTATGTACCAGGATGATACTGGTAGCCAACACTACATTCAAACATCTTCTGTAATCTCTGTATGAGTAATATGCTGTAATTGCCCATTACTGCTTAACCCCCAAAATATTATGAGCTGCTCCCATTCTCTGGCTGCCATAATCTCTTTTTGTGTCTGACTCATGGACAGCTTCTGCCAGGCATACTCACATTGGTTGGCACCTCAGGGCTGCACCATCCAGCATCATGCTGATCACACTCCAAACGGTTCAGCCTCTGAGGAGTTCTGCGTGTCTGCATGCACCCCATTTACTTTCAGAGGTTGGCAGACTGCAGGGATGAACTTCCCAATTTATGAGAACACGGGCTGAAGCTACAAACAAAACACATCAGAGCCATCATCCCATTTTGCTTGTACTAAACCATAATCTCAGTTCTTAAGAAATAAATCGGGTAAACGCAGAAATAACAAGGGAATAAAGCACAATCTGTCTTCTTGCACTTACATTTTTTTAATAGAGTCTTTCAATTGTTTAAAGAACAAGCATTTTTAGATTTCATGCAAAGGTACAACATGTAGCTGAATGGCCTCTGCAGGGAAGAAAATATCACTGTGAAAATGTGTCTCTTTGCCCTCTAAAAACTTTTACTTCACATGTAATGTACAGTACAAGCAGACAGGGCCAAGTTCAAAAGTTGTGACTTCATGGTGGGAAGTACCTTTTGTATGAGCCTAATACTTACATACATCATGCAGAGAAAGTGGAAGACTTTAGTACAAGGCCTTTGCCAGAGCAAAGAGATTTAGAAAAAGAAGTATCAGGCTATAATACAGGATCAGAAAAGAGAATATTCCCATTTCTCCCCTATCTGTGCTATTGAAATCAGGTAACTTAAGCTCTTGAAAACTTACATAGGGTTCCCAAAGGAGCTTCTCTGCATGTGGCCCTGCATACCCCATAAAATACATTAATTTATCCTACTTGCACACTGAACTTTCTAAGTGTGTAATCCTTTTGTGTAATTAAAAGTAGAATTATATCTATAAAGACAATTTCCTTATGGCTAACATGGGCTATCCAGATGTGCAACTCTGGATAGTTCTTCTCTTGGGCTTCATAGGTCCAAAGAACACACCAGAGGAACTGAAAACATCTTGAATTTCACTCTCCTTACTGCAACAGCCACTCGTGTACCCTTTCCTCGCTGGAATACTCCAGCAGTAGGAGCTGGGTGTTTAATGGATTCGTTATGTAAAAAGCTACTTCATGCGGCACATCGTTGTTTATGTGTCTGTGGGAGCATCCCTTTGGCAGCTTTCCAGGACAAAGGATGCAGGCCCAGGTCCTGCAGCACTGATCCCCGTTCCCAAAACACAACACCCCGTTTGCAGTCCCGGCTTAGCTGGCAACAACATCTGTCCCGAGCTGCTGCCCGGGGAAATTCTCCATCCTCCCTCTGCTACCACCTTCGCCAGGCACAGCTACCCCTGCAGCGAGGTAGGAGCTGGCTGCAGCTGTCTTTCACGGCTAATGAAGAAGGGGAAAAAACAGAAAGGATAAGAAGGACCAGCCCACGAACTGCAGCTAAGGAGGAAGGTGGCACCACTGGCACCGCTGCCCCACTCGCTGCGCTGNCCGCGGGCGCTCACCCGCGGCGAGGCCGTGTTTATTTGGTGTTTTTATGGACAGATTGCAGCCCCGCTTGGTGGGAGCCGCCAGGGCCGGGCCGCCCCCCGAGGGTGGAGGTCAGGGCTGGGTGGCCCGGGGCGGCCAAACGCCACCGCGAGTTGTCGCTTTCATTGCGGAGCACTGCAACAGGCTGTCCAGGGAAGTGATGCAGACGCCGTCCCTGGAAGTGTTCAAAAAAATATCTGGCTACGGCGCTTGAGGACACGGGTGAACGTGGTGGTGGTGCTGTTTGATGGTTGGATTTGATGATCTTAAAGGCCGTTTTCCAACCGTAATGAGTCTATGATGCATCGCTGATCACAGGGTCTCTGGTGTTCATGGCCTGTCCCATGGGTACAGAGAGTAAACAGGGCAATTACTGTATGCTGAGCTGCGAGAGGAAAGTGCTTTTCAACCCACACGTGTGTTTATTTTGGAAGGGCTCTCTTCTAGTTTCTCACAGGTATCTCTTGATTTGTTCAGGGGTGGCTACGAGTCTGCTTCCAAGCACTTCAACCCAGCTGATGTGGAGGTGGATGTGGCTGGAAGATCCTTCCTGGTCACCGGTGCAAACAGTGGCATTGGCAAGGCCACAGCCAAGGAGATAGCGAGGAGAGGTGAGCAGGGCTGCCGTGGAGATGCCCGGAGGCTTACAGAGAGGATGGAAGGAAGAGGCTTTGGCCTTCCGGCACTTACACACAAACGCAAATCCCTGGGATGCGGGGTCATTTCCTAGGGCTCTTGGTGTGGGTTAGAGGTTTAAGCACGATCAGTGCAGTGAAAACTAGAATAAGGAAACCAAATTAGCAGAGAGGATCTGGAAATTGTTTTTCAGGTGCATGTTTACCAAAACTATCTGTGTTATAGTGGCATCTAAGCATGTTGGTGACAGATCGGTGTCTGTTTAAGGCTAATTCGGTACAAGTAGCAGCCTGGCTGAATTTGAACTGAGGAATTTGCAAATATATTGTATGATGAAAGACAATAATTGTCTTTGCAAAAATGAGATGGGAGAGCATAAAAAAAAGCAATGTAGCTGTTCTTGATCTTGATGATAATACCCTGGAGTTTGTGCCCTTTGACTGATTACCTGTAATTATTTTTTATGTTGTTGTCTGTACGCAAGGACATGGTATGAACTGGGCCTAGCTGCTGCTGAAGGATAAACCTAATCCCTTACAGAGTTGACAAAATAATTCCTGTTGTGCAAGAGCGACAGGAGTTTTGGCACGTAGAATGAAAGGGAGGAGCTCGTGGCTCTTTGCTCTCTTTGTGTGCTTAGGTTTCGTAATTGTCTTATGAAGGAAAGTGGTGACTCAGTTAAATTAAACTGATTCAAAATTGTTAGCATCAAAGAGTCTTTGGGTTAAAGATCTACATCAGTGCCAGCATGTGATTGATTTCAGGTTCCCACTACTGCTATTGTACATAATGACTTTATGTAAGTATTGCTTTATTAGGTGACTGTTTTGCTCGCAGATGGGTATCTCTGCCGGGTTTTGCAAGCTGGAAAGCTGGCTGGATCTGTATGGGATTTGGTCACCATGTTTTAGGCCTTGGTCTCAGACTGCATGTCTGATATGTTGTATGGGCATTGCTGTTCATATGGAGTTAAAATGACTTCCTGGTCCCATCCTTGAACATCTCACTTTGGAACTCAGTGTCAGCTGTTGGGGCTCAGGCTTCTAGTTGAATCTCTTCAAGTACACCATGACAAGAAAATAAGGAATTCAGATTCAGCAGAAGAATAATCAAGCTGTGTTGGCTTTACCTTCAAGCAGTCAGATCTTTCTAGCTTGCTTGATCTTGCTGACAATTTCTATAGTCTGACTTCAGCTTTTCTCTGAATTGGTGTTTTATGGGTGTGCAGATTTGGGCTTTCCTCTGTGTTTTGTGAACTGCACTTCCAGCTTGATACAGTCTTCTCCCAACTACTCTGACTATTCCTATGTGTTAAGTTAAAAAAGTTTCAATCTTTACCATGGAAAATACATTTAAATTCCTTTCCTAATCTGTTGGTCACACCAAAACTTCCCCCCTGGTCCTGGTGCTCAGTGGAAAAACCTCTCTTGTAGACAGAAGGGTTCATTATCACGCCTCAGACTGGGCTGTTCAGTGTGTGACTGTGTCATCCCAAAGTAAGACTTGGTGTTTTGCATTTGGGTTCTGGGCACTAGAAGTGTGACCCGTCACAACTGTTATTCCTATTATGGATTAATTATGTTTCTATTAGCAATCAATTCCCTGAGCTTCCTGGTGGTGAACTGCTAGCAAACACCTTTAAAAACAGGGAAAAGTAAAGAGTATAAGTATTCCTATGACCGAAATTAACACAGCTTGTAACAATCAGAGAATGTGAAGCAAAAAAAAGAGAAAGTTTGCCTAGCTGTACTTTAGTCTTGTTTTTGAAGGCTTTCTGTAATATGGCTAAGTGATGAGACTGTGTTAAGTATCCAGGTCTCTGAGAAGAGCCTTGCCTTGTGTATTTCTTTCATGGAAAGGTTGGTTGGAAGAGACCTCTAGAGGTCACCTTGTCCAGCATCTCACTTGAAGCAGGACTGTTGGCAACAGTAGATCAAACCCATCACTTCTGTGTCTCGCTGCTTGATACCCACAAGGATGCAAATTATGCATCCTCCTGGGACGGCTTGGTCTATTGAGAAGAAAACTACTGAAAATTATTTTTCTTAATAGATAACCTGAGCCTCCCAAGCTGCAACTGAGGCCATAGTCCTTGTCATATCTCCCACTGCTGAGAATTCTGGTATCTGGCACTTTTATTTCCTTTTCACAGAGCAATTCTAGTCACTTGTGTTGTTCAAGCCCTTTACTGAACTTCCTAAGGCATATATCAAAAAAATCATCTATGATACAGATGCCTTAGCTTCAATTTCCAGTGTAGCTCTGGTATTTCACCCGCTAAATATGATGTATAGACTTGACAGAAATGGTTTGAGCACAGTACTTAGAATGCAGTGGCCTTTTCCATATGTGCAGCCTTGCGTGATGACCCTGTCTGCCTTCCCGGGAGCCAGGGCCAAGCAGAAATATTCCGTCTTTTTCTTATATCCAGTATCTCACCTAATTAAGATGCTGATGTCTCCCCCAAATGCAGTTAGTAATTAATTATCAAATGCTTTTCTTGTCGCAATCCACCAGGTGGCACGGTTCATCTGGTTTGCCGGAATAAGGACCAGGCTGAAGTTGCCAAAGAGGAAATAGTGACAGAAACGGGCAATCAGGTGAGTTGTTTTTCAGTCTTTTGTTTACTCTTAGAAAGGTTGTTAATATTAAAGGCACTAGAGGCCTTGAGATACTCTTCCGACATCTTACTGTTGTGTTTTTAATAATATTTTCATACAGACATGGAAGCACCTAGTAGTTTATAATTCAAATGGTTTGAAGTGATTTAACTTCATTAGGTGATGTATTCTGTGATTAGTAACATCATCAGCAGCATGCTGTTTTATTTAATGTTTGTTGTTGATTTGCTTTTTGATGTCCTACTTACTATTCCTAACTACGTGGCTGAGGCTTTTAAAAGTTAATGCATTGCAACACTCTTGCAACAACATTTATGAGTCTACAGCATTGGAGCTGAAGGTTTTATGTGTCTGAATAACATGCTCTTGATTTGCTGAGGTTGGCTGCTCTGTGAAGTCCTGTGTGTGGTCCTCATTCTATGCTCTACATGCCTTTTCATCTCCTTTTCTTTTAATACCTCTTCCTTCCCTTCTTCCCTCTGTTACACATTCTTTTTGTTTCTGTATATATCATTCTACAGCATGCCCGTGTACCTGTCACTGTTGCTTTTGTTAATTGTTCAGGAGGGTGTGCTTACGGAGAAGTTTGCTAGTTACTATCTTCCTATCTTGGTGCCCTGGTTTTGGCTGGGATAGAGTTAATTTCCTTTATAGCAGTTCCACTGGTGTCGTGCTTTGGATTTGTGACCAAACCAGTGTTGACAACCCACGTTTTAGTTACTGCTGAACAGTGCTCGCACAGCATCAAAGCCTTTTCTCGTTCTCACACCGCCCCACCAGTGAGCAGGCTGGGTGCACAAGAAGATGGGAGGGGACACACTGGGACAGCTGACTCCAGCTGACCAAAGGGACACCCCAGACCGTATGATGTCTTGCTCAGCAGTAAAAGCTGGGAGGAAGGAGTAAAAGGGGGCATTCACAGATATGGTGTTTGGCTTTCCAAATCACTGTTATATGGGATGAAGTCCTGCTTTCCTGGGGATTTCTAGATGCCTGCCTGACAATGGGAAGTAGTGAATTAATTCCTTCGTTTGCACACATAGTTCTGCTTCACTTATTAATGTCTTTATCTCAGCCCACAAGTTTTGCCTGTTTTGTCCTTGTGATTGTCTCCCAATTCCCGCTGGGAGTGGAGTGAGTAAGTAAATAGGGTTGTATGGGACTGAACTACCTACCAGGGGTAACCCACAGCACTTGGATGGAGACCTGTCTTCATTTTAAGTAATGGCTTGGCTCTTGTGCACAGTATTTTGATTCCAATAATAGTTTTTAATGTGGATCAAAAATTCTGAAGACTTTTTTATGGTTGGAGATGGTTGACTAAATTTCTGCTCTTTGATTTCAGCTCCCTAGTGTGACACAACCAGTATTACTCTTCAGTTCTTTCATGGAGGTGAATTAGATCAGTCCTTATGTAGAAATAAATACTTCCCAGCTGTCTATAGCTGTAATCCCATGGCTATAGTAAGGCTGGTGATTATCTGTGTTACCTCCTTCTCTAACTGCAGTCAGACAGCCTGGGAAGAGAGGTGAGTTTGACCTCTGAAGATTCCTTCATTTTCTGTTTTCTGTCACCTGGTGAAAAAGCTTGAGGCAAATAATATTCTTCCTCTAAAGGCAGCATAATTACTGCATTCCCACTTTTTGGTAGGCTGCAAACCCGTAGTTTCTGTAGTCATGAGAGAGTGTGAGGGCACTGCAGAGCTTGTGTGTGACCCTGGGGACAGGGCACTTGTGCAGAGAGCAGCTCTCAGTGAAGTGTTAGATGAGCTGTACAAGAGGCCCTGTGGGACACGTGACTGCACTGGGAAGAGCATTTTAATAAGGAGTCCACAAGAACATCCTTCTTTATAAGTGCTCATTCAGAAGCAATCCAGAGAGATAATAAAATGCTTTATCTGCAGCTTGACAAGCTATATCCAGACTGAGCTTGCTCTTCCTGGTAATTTGAATGGAGATCCTGTTATAGTATATAGCAAAGATTTTTTCCATCTTCCACAGTGCATGCTGGAGTGCAGTGCTGAAATGGAGTTACTTGGCAGTCACCTGCCTCTAGATCTGGGAGCTGGAAAGTTCTCCTAATCTGTTAAAGTAGATCTAGTCACGGAGATTAGGTTTCACTTTGAAAATGGCTTTGCTGCCATCGAGGACTTTTATAGGGAACAGGCCTGAGTATCCTTTTCCTGAGTCAATGTGACAGTCTTCAGCAGATAAACGTTGATTTAGATCTTTTTCAATCTCTGAAATCCCTTGTAATATTGAACATCTGCCCAAATAACTTTACCTCTTCTGTACCAGTAGATAACGGTATTAGTTTTAAAAGTAGAAACTTTTAAAAAGGTATCCAGCTTGAACCAAGAGAGCAGTGTTAAGTTTTTGGTCAGAAATAATTCACAGAGTGGGTACTGTTGGAAGGGACCACAGTGGGTCATCTGGTCCAATCACCTTGATCAGGTAGGGTCATCCTAGAGCATGTTATTACAATGAGAAAATTCTGACCCAAACTCAACTAAGGAGCTGAAATTAAATGGCTAGAGAGAAAGTCATGTGCTTTTAATCCTCAGGGAAGCAGAATTACAGGCAGGGAATAATGCTGTATCATTTCTTCAGCTTCTTCACTTATCTCATTTGCTTGTATAATGAGTATTTAAAGAAACAACTTGGAAAGAGAGGAGGCCCTTTAATGATTATTTGTTGTTTTGCAAGAGAACACATCCTCTGCATAATTATTTTAAAACTGCCTTTTCCTGGCATACGTCATGAGACTTCTGTGGTATGTCTTTGAGACTAAGTGCTATCTAGGAGAAGAGTAGGAGTTGACGTGCCTTTGTGTGCTGATAAATGCCACTGTGCTTGTACTATGTAGAACACAAATCTGCAGAAAGCAAAAGAATTGTCTGTAGCAAACAGCAAAAGGTTTTTGATGTTTTGGAGGGAGGAATTATTTCTAGCTTTGGTGGTTTAGAAAATGATAACTTTGCTCTATGTCAAGCCTTTTTTTTTTTTTTTTTTTAATTCTGTTGCATCCACGTTACTGGCCATAGTATTGCAAAACGTTGCAAGAGTGTTGTGACATGGAGTGACTGACAAGGACTAAGCAGTAAATGCAGCAGTTAGGATGGAAGGGGATGCAGAAGGTACCCAGCACTCAGACAGCTGGAGTGGGTGCAGTGGTGCTCCTGAAAGCATGCTCTCCCATCCTGGCTGGAGCAGCCGTGCCTGGCACATGGGGCACTAGCCCAGACAGAGCTCCAGAGCGATAATGTGGCAGATGTTGGGTTGCAGGAAGTGGCTGGTTCTTTTCTCTGAGCCTGGGGCAGTGTGTGACTGTGGTTTCATCTGTTGGGTTCTGCTGTCCTCAGGGTGCTGAGCTGCCAGGTGAAGCGACAGCAGGAGGTGAGCAGGCTGCAGAACCTTAGGGAATAGAAACAGGAGATTGACAGGGTCTCTACAGAGAGTAGAAGAGCACATTGCAGGAAAGGAAGGACAGCTGGAAGCTGTGTTTGAATAAGTGGTGGATAGAGACTCTTAAGATGGGTAGGAATGGAAGCTTGTGAATGCTGGCAACCAAAGGCAGCTCTTTCTCTGCCTGCAGATGTGCATTTATAGGGTAGGTATAGTGCCATGGTAACAGATGAGGAAGAGCAAGCTCTGTCAGGGGAGGTGTTGGAGACAGATGATCCTGAGCAGTTGTTGACAGTGGGAGGAAGTCGTGGGTGATGATGGCTGAAGGCTCCTTCCTGTGGGGGATGGAGGCATCCATCTGCAGTCTTGGCTTGATGACTTGGGAGGTTTGTCTCTTGTTGGGGACTCAGATGTAAGGTATTGCAGAGAGTCTGCTGAGGCTGGTCTGGACCTTGGCCTAATACCTCTTGTTGCCCAACCTCGTGGGCACCCATGACATTGTGAGGGGTGACCTGGAGTTCACAAAGAGGGTTTACAGAGAGTCAAGGGCATGGGAGCCCGAGTAGTAGTCTCCAAAATCCATACAGTGAAAGGGAAGGGCTTGGGTAGGAGCCTACACACCCTGCAGGTCAACACCTGAATGTTCAGCTGGTGTTACTTTGGCCTTTGTGGCCTCTTGGACCTTCTCTGTTAAATGGGCGCTGCTGAGCAGCAATGACAAATTGCAGCAAAATTGTCTTTGCCAACATGTTTGCTAAGCCTAGTGAGGAGGCTTTGAAGTGGTTTCATTGGTTTGTAGTGACCAAACCCAGAAGAGTAGTAGAGTCATGGGGACAGTGAGTATGTGTCATGGGAACAGCAAAGTGGAGGAAGCTCTCACAGTTGTCATGGGAAAGCAGCATGTCCGGGAGCCCATTTCAGATGCATGTTCATGAGTACACATAGCATAGGAAACACAGGAATCCATGCATGACTGCAGAGCTGTGATCTCTCTGGGATTCGAGAGAAATGGTTGGCATGACCAGAGTGCTGGAGTGGATGTATACCCTTGCTTGTACTGGTTTTGGCTGGAGTAGGGGTAGTTTTCCTCACAGTGGCTGGTATGGGGCTGTGTTTCCGATTTGTGCTGAACACAGGGTTGATAATACAGATATGCTTTTGCAGTTGCTGAACAGGGCTTCCATAGAGCCAAGGCCTTTTCTACTTTTTGTATTGCCACACTGGAGAAAAAGCTGGGGTTGCATGGGAGGTCGTGAGGAGACACAGTCAGGACAGGTTGACAAACTGACCAAAGGGATATTTCAGACCATATGACATCATGCTCAGTATATGAAGCTGAGGGAAAGAAAAAGGAACGGGGAGATGTTTAGGGTGGTGACTTCCCAAGTAACCATTATGTGTGATGGGGCATTGCTCTCCTAGGGATGGCTGAACACCTGCCTGCCCGCCCATGGGAAGCAGTCAATTAATTCCTTGTAAAAAGCCTAAAGCACCTGGTATTCCCAGGCAGTTTCCCATCCAAGTACTAACCAGGCCCAACCCTGATAGGTTTCTGAGATCAGACAGGATTGGGTGTTCTCAAGGTGGTGTGGCCATAGGTTTGAGGTTTTTTGCTTGTGTGTGTGGCTTTTGCTTTCCCTGTTAATCTGTCTTTATCTCAACCCACGAGTTCTCTATCTGTTACCGTTCTGATTCTCTCCCTGATCCCTTTGGTGAGGTGCCTGTGGACAAAAGGGGAGCAGTGCTCTCCTTAACTTTGACAAGGCCTTTTACATGGCTTGCTGTGATATCCTCATAGCCAGTTTGAAGAGATGTGGTTTGAACTGGTGGATGAAAAGGTGGGTGGAAAACACTGGAACATGTGGCTCCGAAAGTAACAATCAACAGTACAGAGCTCATCTGTTAATGATTTTTAGTGGCATCTCCCATGAGTCAATACAGGGGCAAAACCTGATGACATCTTTTTAAGAGCGCAGGTAACAGGATGAAGTGCAGTCTTTGCCTAGCTGGAAAGCAGATTGCAGAAAGGAACCTGGGAGTGACAGGTTGTCCCTCTGTGAGCAGTGCCTTGGGGCAAGGGAGGCCAACCATACCCCAGGCTGTATGAGCATGAGTCTATCAGCAGGCTGAGGGATGGGCATCTTCCTCTCTATTAAGCCTTTGTGAAAGCACAGCAGGAGTCCTGTGCCTGGCTTTGGACTCCCCAGGATGAGGAAGTCATTGATGTCCTGGAGCGAGTCCAGCAGAGGGTGACGAGGGAGATGGGACATGTGATATGTGAGGTGACCCTGAGAAGGCTGATTTTGCTCAGTGTTGAGAAGAGAAGGCTGAGATGGGTCTTGCTGTTATTCCACAGTCGTGTGATGGGAGTGTGTAGGGAAGGCACTACCATGCTTCTCTTGGAGGTCTGCAGTGGGAGGACAAGAGGCAGCTGACACAGATTGGAACAGGGACAAAATTCTGAGTAGACAGTAGGAAAAATGTTTTCACCATGAGGGTGATCAAATGCTGGAGGCTCGGAGCAGGGGGCTCAGGCTGGTGAATCTCCATGTTTGCCAAGCAGCCTCCAGAGGTCTCTTCCAACCTAGATTATTCTCTAATGCTGTGACCTTGAACGTTTCCTTGGAAAGTTCAGCCAAAGAGAAAGCTGATAAATTGTTTAAACTGAAATTTTGCAAGCTTTGCAATATTTTTCTAGTTCTCCATTATGCCTGACTGTCTGTCACGTACATTTGTCTAAGTAGGACTTTCTCTTAATAACCTTGGCATTAAAAATCTGTGTCTCAGAAGCAGCTGAATCGATGAATAAGCATGTTTTAAGGACTAGAGTTAAATTTTGCAGTTGTGCATATTAACCTGTATTGTGTTCTGGAGACAGTGTTTTTTTCATACTACTTAAATACCTTTTCACCTAGACAGGCCTAAACAGGGTCTCTCTTCGGGGCTTTTGTTGATTGTGACTTAGTTTCTTTTCCTTTAGAATATCTTTTTGCATATTGTGGATATATCTAATCCCAAGGAAATATGGAAGTTTGCTGAAAAATTCCAAGATGAACATAAATTAAATGTGTTGGTAAGTTTGTGTACTTTAATCATGTGTGTCTGTCTTGGGAGTGTGTAGCCTATGAATTTGTCTGACAGGTCATGTAGACTTGACAGTTTGGCCCACAATTCTCTCCTTAATTTTCTCTAAATTTTTTTTTCAGGAGTCTCCATGGTTTTCTTGCTCTTGTCCCTTCTCAGTTAACACAGATGTGCTACAAAAAAAAAAGAGAAAAGCAGTAATTTTGTAGCTGCATCTTTGGAAACACTATACATTTTCTCTTTGACTTTCATTGCTAATAACATTGTCCCTCTTAAAGCTAGACCTTCTGAAAGATTAAACTTTTGCAAGAAGTCCAAAGAGTAAAACAGAGCCAGGGAGAGCGCAAACAGTTAATCATCATGGTTGGCAAGGGGCCCAGTGCAGTTCCCCCTTTATTTAGCGGTGAAAATTTGCTCGGGGGGCTTTACTACAGCTGAGGCACCTGGAGCAGTTCCTTTGGTGCTTACTAGGTGATGATAAAAGGGGATAATAATTGATTAAAAGGGGAAAATAACTTTTGAGGGGTGGCAGTGAACACACAGGAAGGTGAGTAGGGGCAGATCTTTTTTTGAGGTGGGAAGGAAAAGCCTGAGCTCCTTCTGGAAGGTAAGGCAGGGAAAGAAATGTCTCAGAGAGTATGCTAGCTGCACACAGCTTGCAATCATGTTTTATTGAACAAATAAAAGCTACAGTGTGTAGCTTTGTGTTGCAGTGTCAGAAAACAGCAAATTAGCATGGACTGCTCATATGTGTGGATTTCCTTGTAGATATTTGTGTAGATTGTTTTTGCTTACAGGAGTTGTTTTACAGATCAACAATGCGGGATGTATGGTGAATAACAGAGAGTTAACTGAAGATGGACTTGAAAAAAACTTTGCAACCAACACTTTGGGTGAGTATTGAAGGTTTAGTTCTGGAACATACTTATTTTGCTTACAGAAGTGTGTTTTTATAGCTGGGTTGGTGAGGTATGTATTCCTGCTCAAAGAGAGATCATAGTATTGCTGTGCCAGGGAGGAAGGCAAAGAAGAAATATTACAGCTTGTGTGGAGTGTCATTTTTTAATTTCTCCATTTTTCAGTTGTTCTGATGTCAGCACCTTTATTTATCATAGCAGAAGTGGAAAATTGCAGGTTGATTCTGAAATTTGGTAGGGAACTTTGTTCCAAGCACTGCTGCTAATGATGCTCTTTGTAATAACTGTGGAGGAAGCCTGTGCTGCATACGGTGCCCTGGACGCTCTCAAACGGGTGCAATCTCTAGCCAAGGGATTGAGCAGTAGTGGGCGAGTCTTGGGCGCTCCACGTGAAAGGAGCATCATGTGTGAGCTGTGTGGCAGTGGTGTAAGAGGGACAAATGATGGGAAGCAAGTCAAGAGGGAAAGTGGAGATGTGGAAGGGCAGGGAAAATGGCAAGCCAAGTGGAAGGTTCCCCCATGGAAGCTGTGGAAAAGAGGTGAGCAAACAGCCAGCCAGCAGAGGGAAGAGCTGTCTGACACTGCTGATACCTGAAAGGCTGAAAGCTGCACCTCTTGCAGAGAGACACATGGTGGTTGCATCCACCCAGCAGTCCTGACACTCCTCCCCCTCTGCCTCCGTGCAGGGTAGGTGGGTTTCTCGAGAGACTGTCTTCAATATATTCAAAAGTGACACATTAAGGAAGAGCTGTGGTGCTTTGTTTCTGTATTTTCCTCCTGTTCATCAGTATCTGGAATGAGAAAGGGGAACACCTAGTCTATAAAGATAAGGCATTTATACAACTAGTATAACCTGGAAACCATTGTTGGTTTTTATTCTTAGCCTTTTTCCTGTGTTGATTCCTTAAATCCTATTTATGCTTGGAAACTAACATTTTAGAATAAATGTTTTGTGCTTCACTGTTATTGTGCATACAGCTCATTTTTTCTGCAAGTCTGAATACATTAAACTGACAATTAAATCAAGTATAAAGGCACAGATTCATTTGCTTCAGACTAATCTTCTGCTAACATTGTTCTGTTTCTCATGGTCAGAAAATTCAAAAAGAGTTTTATTTTGGCATCAAATTTCCCTTGGCTGCACGAGTACAAGAACTTGTACCTTGAGGAATCTATTTACCTTAAATTAGTTTTAATTCTCTTGTGGTCTTTCCGACAAAAACTCAGCAATGTGCAAAAGTATGGTTCTTCCAGAGAGAAGCAGGTTGAAACAAACACAACAGTCTGAATGCAAGAGCATGTTTTGGTTTGGTTTTAGACATTGAGGATATTAAGTGCTGAGGAACTGTACTAGTGCATCACTTGAATTATATTTTATTACACAAGTAGAAGCAGCAAATTCTGCTTTTCCAGCTGTAAATCAGCCTAACTAGAGGTATACAGCTGAACAGAGGAAGTTGAATTATGGTTGTAGCAAACTAGGAAAATGCCTGTATTATCTTTTGTGGATGTTACTTATAGATCTCCTTTATTCATTCGTGTATCACTTGCTGCATGATTGTATAAGAAGTTTAAGGAGGTAAATCATTCTCTGTTGTCTGATTCTTCAGAGTTCAGACAAGGACTGGTTTGTTTGCTTAGATTGCTTCTCTCTAGACAAAAATAAGGATTAAAATTTGAATATTTTAGAACAGAGGTTGAATCTTTTAGAACTTGGTTGAGCTGGACAAAGCTGGCAGTGCAACAGGAAGCTTCTGTGCTTGCAGGCCAGACACACATGAAAGACTAAGGCAACAAACCACAGGCTTTTTTCTTCAAAGTCAGGGATAGGGTAATAAATCATAACATCTGGAGTCATAGTAGGAGAAAGCTGTGTGGAGAAAAGCCTGTCCCAGTAGATGCTGTGTTATTTCCCTAAGTACTGTGTGCCTTTGGGTGTGTTTTACCTGGGAGAAGTTATTTCTGTTTCAGTAACTATCTGTGGCTATAGGTTCCCAGAGAAAAACCTGGCTAAATTAGGTATGGCTGGTATATAGGTTGTCTGTAAACTAGAATGTGGTCTGAAAGGACAATCTAAATACTCCTCTCTGCCCCAGTAATGCTAAAGCCTGAAGGGTGACATGGGTTCAAGGCCCTTGTTTGGAAAATGTGCGATTGTCCCTTGCTTGACTTACAGGATAGAATAATACCAATATCTTTTGCAGATTTTTACATGTAGGGTGTTCCTTCCATGTTTCTTTCACTATTTTTTTTCCTACCCTGGATCTTAGCTCTGGTCTAGTAAAGGAGTGTGTAGGTTGTAACTATCTAAGAATGCAAGACTGAAATATAACATGCTTTAAATGCACGACATGGTTTTTGAATTCTGTATCTGATTAATATTTATATAAGCTGTAAAGTTGCTCATTTGGGTGTCTGGAAGGCTGTGGAGCTTTTAAATCTGGTCTAGGAATATTCTCCTCTTGACTGATCTGTTAGTCCATTTTTGAGCATAATGGATGTCAGTGTTCAGTTCTAGTTGATGATCTGACTTGTGAAACATACTTTGTATCCTGATCTTTTCTTGGACATACATGGGACAAAAATGACTGTGTAAGTCCTCTCGGATGAATACGTACAAAAATAACACCGGTTAGAATAGAAAGTAAAATTCCCTTAACGTAAAACACAGCTAATTGAGGATGGCAACTGAAATAAGAGGTGCAGAGTCCTCTCTGGTGCTCTCAGAATATGCAGGTGGATAAAGTTCATGAAAATGTAAAATGCATGTTGATAGTTAAGGCTTTGTATGGTTTGTTTGATATTCAAGTTCAAACTGTAAAGTGCTTTGAGCAGGTGGTGGCAGCTGCATCTGTGCTGGTGCCTGTAGCACCCTTACAATGAGTCTGAGGCACAAACACTGCTGCATGGCTTGTTGTGGTTCTGTTGTTGCTGTCAAATGAAACACCTTGCCTTTTTTCCCTGCTAGAGCCTCAAGAATTGTGGTCTGGTTGCTGGAGCTCAGTGAATGTAAAGAGCAGAATAGCTGTGGAACACTTAGACTGTAACGTGGGAGCACTGGCCAGGCTCGAGCCTGAAACAGCACTTTGCTGGTTGAAACACGCTTTCAGTACCAAATCAAGTGACTCGCTTGGGGTAATGCAGGCAGATTTCCTGGGGACCTGCCAATCCTGATGGGCAGATTTGTTTTCTCTGTCCTCTAGTTTGTGTGATGTTGCCCTTATATTTCTTCCTGTGGGCTGACCGTGTACTCAGGGTTGTACCCAGGAGCTGGGCAGCAACAAGCAGTCATTTCCTCTGATGAGACTTGCAGACTTCTGAGTCAAATATTTTTTTATTTAATTTTATTTTACTTGTTTTAGTCTCAGCAAAGACTATTAAAGCTGGTGGTATTCAGTCATTTTGGAAAAAAATTTCAGCATTGATAAGCAAGTGGAGGCAAAAGCAGCATGTTCTTATTGAAGCATGAGACATTTAGCTGAAACAATAGTTTTTCCTCTTATTTTATCACCTGCCTCACTTTACTTTTACTCAACATATCTTCCTGCTTGACATGGAAAAATGGCATATATGTTACTTTCTTATTGCTACTTACCAGCCAAGAGGATGCTAAAACACACTGAGAGATAAATAAGTGATGTTCCCGGTATGCATCTTTTCCTCAATCTAATGTGCTCTCATGTTTTAATAATATATAGACATTTACTTCCACTCTCTGTGCAAGTAGGGTTAGATCCAGAGGAAGTAAGATGTTTATCTGTCATAGTAACACTATAGCCCATCTATGGCAAACTGCCGAACCTGGATGGATGTTTGTCAGTCTCCTCCCTACACGTGACCTGTATCTAACTGGTGTTTCACAGAAGCCAGTGCAGCCTGGTGTGTTCTGAATTATTTGGAAGTCAAACAACTTGAATATCAGCTGTCAGTCTGCCATAAGTTCAATGCCTGATCTTTGGCAAGACAACCTCCTCTGTAAAAAGGAGGCTGTGGTACCGATTTTCTTTCTAAAGAGCTTTGAGACTTATGGATCAGAGGTGGTATGTGAAAGGATAAGGTTGAATATAATTGCAAATGCAGTAACTGTACTGAAGCCTAGTTCCCAGGAGACAGAGGAACCCTTATTGAGATGAGCTTTGTCATTTGAGGGAAATGTAAACCTTTGTTTTGTGTTTCATCTTCATTAACTCTTCTCATACACTCTCAGTTATTGCTAGTGCAGTGGAATTGGCCCTCAGAGACAGCACACTAAAATCTTAATTCCTGATCTCTTACTCCGGAAAAGAGACTCAGGGATGTCTCTTACTGGGAGCTGCATAAACTCTAGGCTCGAAAAGATAATCAGGCCAAGGAAGAATGTCACTTTGTTTGTGGGTGGTTTTGCTTGTTTGTTTCTGTGGTTTGTTTTTACTTGGACTTAAGCAAAGCAAGCCGGTTTAACTGATTTCTACCAGATGAATGAGCCATTGAAATCTGTACAATAAAAGTTTTTTGGTGGTGTTGGGGGGTTTTTTTTGTTTGTTTGTTTGGGTTTTTTTGTTCCCACTTTTTTCACAGTTGAAATAACACTTTTCCTAATAATACTGCAGAGCTCAGGCAGATGAAAAACTTCACTGAGTATGGTGCTGGCTGCCTGCCCTTATCTGAATGTTAGCAGGGCAAAAACCTCACCAGCAATGTGCCACTAATTGCCAGATAGAGCATCAAGCAAAAAACATTCTGGAATCCACCAAGACACTTGGGTCCACAGTAATTGTATTATCAATTAATTTGATGTTATAAGCAGATAGTGGCTTTACAATGTTACTTCTGCTGAAACCATAATTTTCTTCAAAACTGATTTATGAAGTACAGATTTCAGGGTCACATTAAATCTTAAAGCAAATCAGATTATGTGTTTATGTACTTTTATTTTATGTGATATCCTGTTAATTTTCAATCTGAAATATGTGAATCCTAAGGAGTCTTCCAGGTTCTGGCAGTCTGATCTACACCACCAGTAGTTTGGGAATCGGTGTGCACAGTATTTGTTTATGTTTTCTGTTAGGGCTATCCTGTGTTTTGCTTACTTCCATGTTTTAGTACAGAAAGACTTGCAGTTTGCTGTGGGAAAAGCCAGTGTCTAATACACTGTAGGCTGCTGTCCCGTGCAGTAGGATAGCTTTCATTTTGTTCATGTAGTGAGACCCACAGTGGAATAACTGTTGCAAGAACATGCAGAGCTACCTTTCCACAGGACCTAATAATAGTGTCCATAGAGTCCCCTCAGCCTCTGCATCATGTCATAGGAAAGGTAGCATAACTTTATTTAGGAGTTTATGAGGCAGACAGGCTGATTTTTGTAGGTTTTGTGCTTTGTTTTAAAAAACAACTTACTGTATGAATCAAATGTTTATCTCCATAATAGTGCCTCATTTTCTACACATACATCATTAATATTTCACTCTGTGATTGTGAAACCACTGACTTAGTGCTTATCCAGGTTGACAGAGGAGTTCACTGTATGGAGTCAAAAATTGGAGTTTTTAGTTAGAGCACAATATAAGATTACTCGAGTAAATTGAGAAGATCTCAGAGCAAGTGGAGCAATTACCAAACAGGCCACAAGGGAATGCATGATGATTCGATAGTTTTGGTGGGTTTTGTTTTTATATTTATCAAGTAAACATGAAACTTAAATGTTAACGTGATCCACACTTGGGAGGGAGTGTGCATGAACAAAGTGTGTTCTCATTAAATGCCGTGCTCATTACTTTTACTGGAATGACCATGTTTAATGCATAGATTGGCAACCCACCCTGTCTACTTTACTGTATGGAAGAGTTGGTTTAATGGTGTGTAATGGTGGAGTTGCTCTATAGAAAATTTTTAGTTACTCTGTATTATAAGTGATTTCCTATTATGGGAGATCAGCTTCAAGACATAAAGCCTACAGAAGTTTTTCCAAAGAAAGCTAATGTTAAGAGACTGTTTATGTTTAAAATAAATCATACATCTATCCCAGGAGCCTTTTTAACTAGAGAAAACATGGCCAGCCAGTACTGTGTCAAACCTCATTACACAGAACAGGGCTGTAGCTTGTCCAGTAGGTTTTGCAGGTCAGCTCTTCACCTTGGCAGAGTTCAGTGAGGGCAAGGTGAAGTCCTTTATATGGGTGTGATAGACTAGACTCACCTTCTCCTGCATTCCTGCTGCTTCTGAGCAAACTCCCAAATTCATCTTGCTGGACTCCTTTCTGTCACAGCAAATACTTCTCTTCAAAGGGAAATGTTGTATACCATTTATTTCACTGATTTTTTTTTTTCCCCCTTCCACCAGTGGGAGACAAGCTTTTGGGACATGTGGACAGTGTACCTTCCAGTGACTGGAAATGGTGATGCACAAATCTGGCCCCTGTCACACAGTCCTAAATGCAGGTAGTACCAGCTGTATGTCCAGCAGATACCCAATGCTTACTGCTTTCAGTGCAAGGCACAGCACTGTTGAACGTCGCCTTTCCTTTCATGTACTTTTGTGTTAAACCATTAAATAAAAAAATAAACCTCAAAAAATCTGTACAGTTTGAACACAGTGATAATTAAGCATTAATCACATTTGATATGCTTTATGTTTTTAAACTAAGCTCTGTGGGGGGAAGTTTCTCCTTTAACAGACAAAAATGGTTTTTGCCTCAAGAAAAGGTGTTAGAATGCTCAAGTGCTCGTTTTGGAAAGGCTGCTATCAGTACACTGGTATTAATAATCAAGTATTGTCAAAAGGATATACAGTTTGGATGTGTTGCCTTGATTTCCTTAAGTAGGGGCAGAGATGAATGTAGTTTCTTCTACCAAATCATCTTGGTTTTCCTTGCAAAGGTTTTTTTTTTTTAAGGAGAAAAATTTCCCTCTTTTTTTTCGTAAGTACTGCAGCAGGCAATGCCTTCATTTGCCGCTTCCCCTTTAACTCAGAAATTAATTTCTGTGTTGGTGCCTGCTGTGCTACAGCTGTGCTGGACAAGGTACCTGCCGTGAGGTACACGGCTGTGCCAGGCCCTGCAGTGACCACACCGAGCATTCTCCCAAGCTTTTGAATGTCACCATCAAACTACAGGCCAGCTTTTGCACTGATAAAAATGGGCAGGTTTCAACTGATGATGATATGTTCTAACCAGCAATAAACCTTGTTAATAAAGTATATCTGTTCTACTATTACCGTTCTAAATTTCTTTTCCAGGCTGTTTTGCCTGACAGACCAGCCCAGGCAAATAAGAATGTATAATATCCAAGTATTATTGTCAAAGGAATGAGGAGTTTGTGTTCAAGCACTTAAAATGGGGACAGTAGTTGGTGAAATATTTAGCAGTGGGAGAAATTAATTGCTTCAGCCTTAATGCCTGATGCATCATGTCTGTGTGTGTTTTCAGATACTGTTGCTTACCATAGGAAGCTGTGATCAAAACTGCTCTATGTGTGCTCTGTCTCAAAGCAAATGAGCAAGTGGTTTTGTGGGGCAAAAAGATGGAATGCTCTGGCTTTGTGGGATTTACTGAATTCTTAATAAACTTCAGGAAGAGAGGAGATGTGGGTTTTGCAGTTAGTTTGTGGTTCTAAATAAGCACATAAACTTCTGACAAGCTGTAGTTGCTCTAAGCAGGATTTTTGGCATTGGACATTTCTCTTATCCAGCTGGAAAACAAAACAAAACTCGGTTGTTAATGAGGCAACATTAGTGCATTCATCTTTGCAGCTCTTTAGAATTAACAAATCAACATGAAGCCCCTTAAAAGTGTAAATTAGTCTGCAGGACAGTAAAATGGAGCATTGTCAGAGCTGGTGCATTGCAGCTCTGCCTTTAGGAGATGCAGCTTATTTAACCAAGACATGATGTTACTTTGCATTTTGAAGAATCCACAGCCAAACAACATTAAAACCAGGCTCTCAGCTTGTACTGAAGTGAGGTTTTTTTGGATTTTTTTTTCCCACATCGCGGCAGCCTCCCCTGACAGTCAGCGGGAGTTCTTGTACCGATGATGTCACCGCTCAGTCTCCCCGCCACTACCAGGGGACACGGCTGGACTCTCGTTATTTGCTAGTAACTGCCTTTGCTCACATTTTCTGCTGAAGACAGGCTGCATTTACTCATCTGCTGTGCATTTGCTTTGTTTGATTTGCCAGGGTTTTAAATATATAGTGTGTGTATGGGTGTACCTCTGGTTATATAGGGAAAGTGGGGACTGCTGTGCCTGAGGGAGGAACTGAACAGTTTGTTCACCAAGCATGTAACATGTTTGGTTTTGGTACCGTATTTATAAACATGCTGTATTTTAACTGCATGATCTCATTGCCTGTGTGGAAGAGAGGTTATAAAGACATGCTGAAGTCTTCATGCCTAGTGAAAAACATGGCCTTGGTAGCTCAAGGAAAAAAAATGCGTTTATCACTGATAGAATTGTTGAGCTAGAGCCATTTGTGAAGACATGAGAGGGAAGTAGATGCAGAAACACTGCATTTTGAATTGATGTAGATGCATTTTGAATTAAAGGGAATTTTTTAAAAATACATTTTAAACAGAAAAAAATCTCTGAAGAGATAAAAAGGATATCTCTGTGTTGCACTCAGTTGAGTGAAACATCACTAGGTGTGTCTGTGTGTCTAAATCAAATACACTGACAGTTGAAGAATGTTTGGAATAACAAACTTTGCTGGTCATGGTAACAGCTGTAATGGAATATATTTGTGTGGTGTGTACAAATTCTTGCTAAACAAATACGATTAAAATAGGGAAGGATACAATTAAGATTCCCCAAGTAATCTTAGCTCAGCCTTGGGCAGGCAATATTCATATTTTTCCCCTAAGGATTCCTTATCTTCCATAATGGTCATGCTGGGGATTTAAGAGATAGGTTTTGTGTGCAATACAAATCAAAAGTGTCAGTGTACTCTGAGTGATTTCATAGTGAGAAGGGAAAAATGGACAAGTCTTAAGTGCATATGCAGTGTCCTAAGACCTGCAAGTATGAAGCACAGTTTCTTGTTCATGACCCAGCTTAGATCTGTGTGTATATGCCACGCTTGGAGGGAAATGCATTCCCCATTTCTTCACTGGCATCACCTTCCCCCACCCAAGGAATTCCATACCTGAGCCATTTTGCCTTCAGATTCATGGCCGAATGTAGCGAGCTGTTTCCTATATAGGCACAACAAACATGAAAATCTGTAAAATAACCGATATGCCTTTTGCTAAGTATATGGCAATGTGAACCACTACAGGCTGAGTTGGCACATTGAAGGTGAAGCAGCAACAAAAAATCATTCTCAAATTCAGATCAGGTTTCAGAGATAAAGAGACTTTGGGTTTTGTGTTGTTTTGGAGGGTGGAGAGAGAAGAAAGCTTTTTTTTAAAGCAAAAGTTAACGTTGGTGCCTGTCTATCTTTTAGGTACATACATCATGACAACTGCCCTGCTGCCCCTCCTGGAAAAAGCAGCTGATGCCAGAGTGGTGAGTCTGTGATGCTGTTTAAAAGGGGTGTTTTACTATTCTTACCTTCTGGTTTGTGACAGCAGTTCTCTGACTGTGTTAGCAATGCAGGATTACTTAGAATGCTGTAAGGATCTGTAAAATCCTCTTGGATTTTGCTAACAACAACCTCCTCCTGTAAGGCAAAGCTCCTGCCTGCTGCTCTCAACCCTTCATGGGAAATCAGAGTAAAACACTTCATTTGGGAACTTATCCTCTTAGTTTCCCTAGGGCAAGTTAGCTCCTGCAGCAGAGTGCAAAATATCTACAACAGGAGTATAGGCTTAAAAGAACTGTACAGACCTTGGTGTAAAATAAGACAGCAGGTGCATTTTTAAAAATGAAATTTCCGAAGTTTTGTATGGCTTCTAATTAGCTTCTGTAAATGCTAAACATACAAACTGCAATGCTATTCTGCTGTTTTCTTTCTCCCCATTACTTTTCAAAAGGAAGAAGCACAAAATTCCTGAAATGTATCAACATCACTTTGAATGAAAATCACTTCTTACGAAAACTTAGGTATCTTCCACCTCATCTCCAGGTATGCTCTACTCATGAGCATAAGCATAATGTAAAGAGTATGCAGAGGAATCCTGCTCCATAGGGACTTCCAGCTATGGCCTGAAGACTACATTGCATGCATGAGTGCATCCGTGGGGAGTTCCTGGTTTTGCTTTTCATTCATTTGCTTTTCATGCATTTCATTACAGATAACTGTCTCTTCTGGGGGCATGCTAGTTCAAAAATTAAACGTATCTGACTTGCAGTCGGGAAGTGGGCCATTTGATGGAACTATGGTGTATGCACAGAACAAGGTACAGTCCATGGGATTGAAAACAAAGCCCAGCTCTTCTTTTCTAGGCAGCTCATACCATCTGCTTTGCAAAAAGCCTGTTGTTCACTGTTGCTTTCCCATTGCATCCAACCCATATGCAGATGCACAGGCAATAATCTTCAGGAGTATGATGGCATGCCCTTAGGAGTGCATACATCTTGCATGGAGGAGAGCATGGCTAAACTTTCATTTGATATGAGAGAAGTCCCAAGGGGGAGCACTGTCTTTAGCTGATGAACCCTGTCTGCCTGCTTAGTTCGTGCCCACAGTCTGCAGCAAGTAGACGTGGTCAGTAAAAGCAGTGCAGCTGCTTTAAAAGTAAATTTGTGGCCAGGGTATGGATGGCAATGACTATGGAAGTCTCTGATGATATTACCCAATAAATCCAGTCAGGATGAGCAAGGGTCTATTTCTGCTGTACATAAATGTTCTGGTATTTATGGCACATTTGATGTAGTTTATTTCCCTGGGCACTAATTTGGTGGACAGGCTGTTGAACTCGGTGCTAGCGTGGCTCTTACTGTTCTATCCTAGAGACAGCAAGTTGTACTGACAGAGCAGTGGGCAAAGGCTCACAGAAACATCCATTTCTCCGTAATGCACCCCGGCTGGGCAGACACTCCAGGTAACATCCGCTTCACACTCTCACAATAATTTTTGCTTTTCAGGTTTAGTCTAAAAGCAAAGAGAAATTAAACTTCCTAGTATGTTTTTTCCAACAGGTGCAGTAATTTCTTTTCTCCAGACTGGTGCTTGAAGTAGTTTTATATCCCCTTGGTGGCTCTATTCTGCACAGTGTCTGCTAGCCGTGTATATCCAGAGAATAATAATGGGCAGTGAATGCTTCCAGCCCTGTGCAAATGCACAGCAGAGACACAGTTCTTTAAGGCAGCCTTTAAGTTACATTTGTAGTGGAACTGTTAAACACACAGATGGAGCTTCTGCCTCTGTAAGTACCAATATTCAGACACTGGGAATTTGTGAGGGCATGTAGAATGCACCACTGTGCAAGCCCCGTTCCTCTACTCCTCCTCTAAACATTGACTGCTGTTGAGAAGCAGTTTGGCCATTCAGCCCTTTGTCTGAGCTGCAGCTGTTGTTCAGTGACTGCGCCTCAGCAGGTGGGCCAGCATCAGTCATGCACTGTGCATGTTGCATTCCCCAATGTTTCCAGCCCCTGGAGCCCAAGCTTGGGATGTAGAATAGCAGTTCCATCTCTAAGTCTCTTATAGGGATGCAGTTTCCAAAATTTGCCTCTGACGACAGAAGCATTTACCCTGTCTACTTTGTGCTTGAAAATAGCCCTTTCCAAATAAATATCATGGTATTTATTTTTCTTTAAAATGCATTAATTTTTGCACTTCCTTTGTGGATTTCAAACCTAATGAGCCATTAAGTTATCCCACCTTAAACTTCAAAGACTCTCCAACCCCCAAAAATAAACACCTACAGTGAATGGACCCACAGTCATCACCTGTTGGACAAAATAAAATGAAACCAGAGTTTAGACAGGAAGCATGCAGTTTTTAAATACAGTGCTGCAACTGGTTTCCTAAAACTGGTGAGAAAATAAGAGCTAAAAATCCTGTTAGAATACTGTTTTTTGGAATTTCTGTTTCCCTTGTGTTTGTCATCTTTATATTTTAGAATGGAATTGGCACGGGAACCTCTTACAGATCCTGTTGTCAGTTTTGTCCCTGTAATTTGACCCAAACAAACAAGTGGTGGATCATCTGGCAGCTTAGTGCTATTCTCCCACAAGCCATCCTACTCCCAGATAGGGGGAAATACTCGTTTTCTTCCATAAGCTCCAGAGATACCTTCTCTCCTTCCTACACACAAAATGGCAATTTGAAGCTGTTAGTTTTTTTTTTTTTGCATCAAAAAAGCCTTGCATGGCAAGCCACCTTTCCATTGCTATCCTTTCCAGCCGTGAGATCGTCCATGCCTGATTTCTACGAGAGGATGAAGAACTCGCTGCGCACAGAGGCCCAGGGAGCTGACACCGTCCTGTGGTTGGCAGTGTCAGCTGAAGCAACAAAGCTGCCCAGTGGCTTGTTTTTCCAAGGTAAGGAGGCAGTGTCTCACGGTGCACAGACTGGAGATCCCCAGCCAGCCTGAGCTTTGGATCCCTGTCTGGCCTGGAAAAGGATGAAGGCTGCACCAGGCAGTTTGTGCAAAGGATAAAGCATTTCTCAAAGTTGTTTCAAGTCTAAATGTTCGAGTGAACATTATGTTAAGTCATTATATTCCTGCTTTTGTCCTCTAAAGTAGCTGATAGAGACTTCAAAGCATTTCTTCAGGGAGGGTTGGGGATTTTTGTAATGAAAATGGCTGCATGTAGGACTGTGCCAAGGTAAGGTGAATCACAGCAGTCAAACAGCATCTTTTATGATGCTAGGAAACGAGCATCTTTCTCACAGAGTGCAGGGAGCTGGCTTTGCTTTGACAGGTTCTTCTTCCTACTGTTCCATGCTAGCTAAAACTGCCAATTCCCCCTTTCTCTAACACTGGGCGAAGACTTGAGCACAGTGGCATTTTTGGCACTGTGAGCTTAGGGAATGGAAAAGTAGGGCAGAGCCTTTCTTTTCTCCTAGACAAATGACAGGCATCTTTGTAGGAGCAGCTGGAAGCAGGGATGCCTCAATGGTGATGCAGGTCAGTCCAGAAAGAGAAAGCACAGGGTAATTGCTTACAGAAGCTCAGTACTTCTGTTGGATGTGGCACTCAAATCCTGATTCACTGAATTTCTATGCAGAGAATGCAGGAAGCTCAGACTTTTCCGCATTTGGGTTGACTTTGTCCCTTCTGTCCCACAGACAGTCACACAGGGTTGGCTGACAGATACTTAAATGGACATTTTTCATGTCAGCATGTGGAAACCCCACATCCCAGCTGGTCAGCTTTCTTTGTAGAACCAGGCTTTGCCTTTCTCCTTACTCTGATCACTTTCTTCTGGTCCTAATGCTTCTGCTCAGTTGTTCTCTCTGTTTCTTTCATAATTCCACCAGGCTCTTGCCTTTGGCCTTTGTCTACCCCAAGCTTTGGTAAACAGGGAACATGCCTTGGCTCTTTAGCTAAAGCTACTGACTTTTGAGAGCTTTGGTGCTGGCATGACTGCTCTTAAAGCTGCAAGAGAAGTTCTGGGTCTGTGTCCTGTGCTTATCAAATAGTGGTGAAGTCAGTTATTTCTTGCTCCTACTGCCTTTTGGAAGCCACAGCTTAGCATGGGCACTCCTCAGGTCCTTTCAGTGAAGGGTTTGGGGTTCAGGAGCACTTTGCCACAAACCCCACAGTCATATTCCAAATCAGTCACAGTTTCCCTCCATTTTCTGCATTCTCTTTTACTGTTCCCTCTGAGAGCAAACCAAAGCCAGCTTTTTTTTTTTCTGAGAAAAAAAATAAAGGGAAGTGAGAGCATGACTAGTACTACCAGAATTCTCTGCATCTGCTAAAATATATAAAAAATTGTTTAACAGAAACCTGTTTTCCAAAGACTAGAAGCATCTTCTCTGTGATGCTGAACTTGGCTACCACACCTAGTTCCCAGACTTTAGCACAGGCTACTGGAAGCACTGTGGCTAGGTGGGAAGCAGTTCATAATCAGTGATGGAGAAGGGAATGTTCCTCTGCATGTTTCTCTCTCCTCAGTTTTCCATGAGCAGAAGTTATGTGGTGTGTACCGTCAGTTAAACATTTGCTCTTAAGAGAGCAAGTATCTCTGCTCTCCTGGGAAGCCCAGTGGCAGGCTGATAGGTTTTCAGGGAAATCTGCTGCCCAGGGTTGCAACAGCTTGTTCTTTTTGTCTCAGCTGGCTGCTGCGGAAGTTGGGCTTGCTAAGTAGATTTAACAGTGCTGCACCAGTGCTCTGACTGTTGTTCCACAGACACCTGACAGCACTGTCATAAGGCTCCTGGGCTCTAGATACCATGTTTTCGGAGGGGAAAATCCCTTAGAGTAGATGATGGTAACAGCTGTATTTACAGAGTGAGTGACAGGCATGAGATTTGGAAAACCAAGCAAAGCATCAAACTGAGCAAACTTGGTTGGATACGTGTCACTTATGGCGATTGAGAATAAGCCCAAGTTCCTTTGCATTTAGAATTTAACCATTGTTTCTAAGGATGAAAGTAAGCATTTTAAGATTGAAAACAATCCCAACTACAAAGTCCCAGCTGGGGATTTGTATAGTACTAGAAATGTTATCCAGGAGGCAAGGAAAAATGTTTCAAGTGCAAAAGCATCCTCTGCCTGCAGCAACAAACTCCAGCTATTGCTGTTTGCCTGCAGGAGTTGCACTAGTGACAGGCATAATCCCACCAGGAATCCTTCCTTTTCCTATACTGTCTCTGGCTGCAAATGAGGGCTTGCTCCACAGTCCAGGTCATATTGTGCTACAGAAAAATCACTCTAGTTCCAAAATACAAATTGAGTTGGTTTAATTTTTGGTTTAGAAGATATGCTTAACTAACATTATTTACAGGAACCTAGTAGGTAAGTTTCCTGGCTTCAAGATCATGAGGTATGTTTGGGCAGTACAGAGTCCATCCAAAAAAACTCCTTTCTGCTGTAAGAGAGTTAAATATACGCATAAGGGTTGTGTTTTTTTCTTTTCTTCCAGACAGGCAACCAGTCGCTACACACTTACCCCTAGCATACACCCACAGTCCACCAGAGGATGAAGAGAAACTAATGGAGGTGCTGGAAGAGTTCTCCCAGAAGTTTAAATCCGTTTCTCCAGGAACTTAGTGTCTCTGCTGACACAGTGTCACCATAAATCTTCTAATTACACAGTAACCTGCTGTTGAGGGAAAGTAGGATGCCACAGACCTGTTAAAAATGAATTAGGTTCAGGTGTTTTCATAATGAGGTGGTAGAGTGGCACCTGTGTCATTTTTTCTGCTGCCAAGTCTTTTCCATTGTGAATATGCAGCTGCTGCCTCAAGACAGACTAAGGTTGTGTTCTTTGGATTGGAAGAAAAATTGAGAGGCATTAAAATAAACCCCAAGACTTTGTAAAGTTACCTAGATTAATTTAAAATGCTCGTCATAGAGAAATGGAGAGGAGTGTACCTTCAGTAGCCTTCGTGAAGGACTTCAGGAAAGAAGTAGGAATGTTTTAAACAACATTTAACTGCTGTATTTGACAGGTTGGTGGCTTCCTTCGCTGCAGGAGGGTGATTGGGCTCAAACATGTAACTGAGAATGCAGAAACTCTCTCACAGAGCCTGCATAGTTTAAAGGGAAGGATTCCTCGCAGCCTCAGTCTCTATAAATCAGTGCTGGTATGCAGAAGTGATCTGCTTCCTCATGTTTAAACAGCAAGAATTTAGGAACACTGCCAAATGCCTTCCACATTACTTTATGGAGCCAAGGCTAAATATTATCCCATCTATGTCAAAATACCACGAAGTAGGAGGTTTCAACACAACACACCCAGACATGGCTGGATGCAGTGGAGAAATAGCTGCATGAAAAAAACCGACATGCTAAGATGTACCTGCTTGCCATTTCTGTGAGAGATTAAAGGGAATTGCTTTATCGTTATGAATGGATTAAGAGGGGAAGGGAAGGCTGGAGGGGACACAGGTTTTAGAGGAGAATCTACCTCCTGATGAGAGGGTTGTATTTTGTCTGGATCTGTTTACTTTCAAACACAGAGGACAGGATCCATCTTACCTGATCTGTGGACATTTGAATTACTTGCTGAGTTTCTCACTGTAAATGGGTAGAGGAAAAAATGGGCTTTTTCACAGGGATTTACTGGATCTAGTTTAAGAAAAACCACCTACAGTGCTGCATCTTTCTAATAGTGCTGAGGACAATCAGCTCAGACGAAGACATTCTGGTGGGACTCATTTTGTCTTAATTATTTCAGATTTACTGCAAAGCCAAGACTATTATTAACAAAGGTAACACCTTTTCTTCTGAACTGAGTGTGTTTATTAACCAACTGCGTCCAGAACCCAGCCAAGTTGCTGCACTATTTCACATGTGGCTCACACCAATGTGGAAGGACCAAGGATCTAAACAGAAATATAATACAGATGTTCTTGAGCTCTCTGCAGTGACTGAGAGCTAAAGGCTGCTGATGGACAGAGGAGAGCTCCTTATGTCTGCTTTACGTAATTTAGTTTCCTCCTGGCTGATGGTATTTCCTCATTATTCAAAGACCTCCTATTAAGTATCAGTTTAAGAAAAAACTTCTTTTTTCAGCCTATTGTCAATCTCTTTGGAAATAAAGACTTTACTGTCAGAGAGGCCCTGAGAAAAATTTTCCCATGATAAGTGCTGAGACAAGTCAGGCTGTCACAGCTCCTCCTGAAGAGGCTGGGTCAGCATTCAAACTATTACCTCATTTATAAACTTAACTCCTTCTTGCACTGCAGTGAAAGAAAACAACAGCAAGGCTTGTACAGAGGTTTATTTCCTGCAAGTCTGGTGTTAACATTTTCTATGGTTCCAACTGTTAGATACAGTTACCCAAAACAAGAGCATGGCTGGAAGCATATATAGTAACTACATTTCTTAACCCAATAGCTGCAAGGCTAATAAAAACATTTGCATTATTTAGTATTTACGTCAATTTGCTTCTCAGCTCTGCAGTACAGAAGAAAAGTTTAATGACTGGTATTTAAATAGTTCATAAAAGTAAAAAATATGCACTATATTTATATACATTTAACACATTGCAGTCCACATTCTGCACTAGTGTATTTGAATAGCCTATATTTTTCATTTTGCATCACAGCTTAAAAATGAAGCCAAAGTTAAGAAAACTGCTTTAATCAAAGTATGGTCACAGTGTCAAAGAGCAACATGCTATGGTTTAAGAGCACTTGTGATTTAAAAAGAACTAAACTACAGGAACAGCAACTAGAAACAAAGTCCAGAGTCTCACACACTTTGGTGTTATGGTCCTGCTGACACTTTAGTTCAGCCCGATTTCACGAGAGCAAACATGGCATGTGGCTGCAAGCCAGCGAGAGGGTTTGTGTTAATGCAATTCACAATGACTTGCACCTTCATGTAAGTGAATACATTTACAGAATCACAGATTATGCTGAGTTGGAAGGGACCCACAGGATCGAGGCCAGCTCCTGGCCCTGCACAGCACATCCCCAAGAGTCACACCATGTGCCTGAGAGCATTGTTCAAATGCTTCCTGAACTCTGTCAGGCTGGTGCTGTGACGACTTCCCTGGGGAGCCTGTTCTAGTGCCCAACCACCCTCTGGGTGAAGAACTTTTTTTTAATATCCAACCTCAACCTCCCCTGACACAGCTTCAGGCCATTCCCTCAGGTCCTGTCGCTGGTCACAGAGAAGAGATCAGTGCCTGCCCCTCCACTTCCCCTCACGAGGAAGTTGTAGACTGTAGTGAGGTCTCCCTTCAGTCTCCTCTTCCACTTTTAAAACTATATGAGCAAAATAAAAATGGCATCCAGTGACAGATGACCAGAAAATGAAGGTGGCGCAGGTCCTTGCTAAGCAGTGCATGCTGGGAACTTGAGAGCACACCTGGTTTATGGCAATGGAATGACAGGCACAGCAGCTGCTCTTGCCACCCTTTCCTGTCCATGCACAGCCCAACACTTCTTGTGGCGACTCTGAGGCTTTTATGACTCTGACCTCACTGTGATGGCTTCACATTTTTCTTCATTCCATGAAGTCCCCTAGTTGGGAAGCTTTTGCTCTCAGGGATTTTGCACAGGAATGTAGCACCACGGAGCACATGTGGAGTCGGTCGTTTCCCTACATCCTAATGGAAAGACACAGCTCATCGTCAGTGCAGTGAGACTGACTGCAGTGATGCAGGGACCACTGCAACCTCTCTTTTTGTCTTGGATGAAAATTTTAGGAGGTTAATGTAACAGGTATCAAACAATTTTGTAAACTGCATTTTCTCTTAAGTTTCATTTCTGGGTCATCTGTATTCGTTGTTAAAAAAAAGAAAACCAACAAACTAAATCAACTTGCTATTGATTAAAGGTGTAAAAAATTGTTTGTTGTTTGCCTTTGACTGGGGGCATTCCCATACATACCTCACAATTCTGGAGTAAACTGCAAATACCAATTGTTGGCACTTGCAGTAACATGTGCTCCAGCTTCTGTGTTCCACTCAGTGGGAAGAAGGTGTGAGCAGGGCCACCCCTTCCTGTTAAACAGGGCTCAGGTGGGATGCTGAACACGCACTGCCTGGGCTCACAGGGAGTTCTGCTATATCCTTCATTATAGCCTGATAAGTCAGTCCTGCAAACCTCAATGTAAATAAATTTATTTGGTGGGGGACAGTCCCAGCCATTTCAATTGTCAGTACAAGCACTAATTTGTATTTTTGTAATGACAGAGCCTTTCTAAAAGCCATGGCACTTGGAGCAGTACTAGTTTCCATTAAGCAGTGCTGAACCTGGTGAGCATGGAGTGAACATGGAGTTCTTCTTTCAGGGAAAAACCTGATGGAACAGTGGAGGAGGGCAGCTATGAAGCAGTTTAATCTGTAAGTTCCTCTGTATGTTACTCTCTTACCCTCCCTGCAAAAATAAAAGCAGCCCATCTCATGACACTGGATCATACTTATCTAAAATTGGTGCTGGTCAACATCCACCCACTGTCATTTTGAACAGGCAGTTTCCACTCTGGCAGCGCAAACTTTGCATCCTCTCTGTCTCAGCTCACAGTATTTCCCTGTCTGTCTCAGGCTTACATCTCTCGCTTTGCTGGGAGAGTTAATTCCAGGCACATTCGGGCACAGCCAGCAACTAATTACAGGAGATAATTCTGAAATGCAGCTAAGATGACTTGAAAACTCTGTATTCCTGCAGTCACCCGAAAAGCACTGATCTAGACAATGAGAAAAAGAAGGCTTTGAAAAGGCACCGAGTCCGATAGGGAGCAAGTGCAACAAAAACACTTCTGGGACTAAAGTGATCAAACCCAAGAACTTCAATTTGTGAAGTAGGTCAGTATTTATGTTTCTCTCTCTAGAGGGAGCCATCAGATAAATTTAAGCAAAAATGATGTATTCCTCTGAAGGAAGCTTGTTCTCTCTCAAAACAAAAGCTAATGCTCAGTTTTACAAAGGGACAGTGTCAGCCTGGCTAAAGGTCTTCAGCAGGACAGGTTTCTATCCTGCTGCCAGGAGAAACAACTCAAACCTTTGCTGTACCAGCAGTGCCAGTGCCATTTCACAGATAGAAGTACTGTCCAAACAGGGGAAGAGTGGTAAAACCTGCACTTGTGCAAACTTCAGGGAGAGGGGTCCCAGGAAGTGCCATTTTCTTTGATGGTTAAAAATCATGAGCATCTTCCCTTTACTTTTCAGTTCAGAATCCACAATCCACAGGGAGCCTTGGAGTGATGCACAAAATTGTGCAATTCCTCCACTGCCCAGACACCGTTTCCTTTGGGCTGCTCACCCACTGCCAGGCACTCAGGGCAAGAATTTGTCCTGGCAAAGGACATGTTCATACAACAGTTGTCAGTTTTATGACAATTCACAGAACAGGCAGGTGAATGGGTCCAGTCAAAACTCAATAAACCAAATTCCTCATTACACACAGAGAGAAGGAAAAGAAATAGCCAAAAGCTGATAGAAATTAATTTAGGGGCGTTAAGATACCACAATTTATTCAGCTCCATTGGAGACACTTATTTACATAATGGAACAGTACTGGAAAGTTTTACAATGTAGTTGGTAGAAAAGATGGTCAAATTGCTGAGCAGCATTCCTACAAAACACTGACCTGAACAAAAGCCAGTAAGATTTTTTCATATAAAATCCTTCTAATCAAAAAGACAGCAAAGCCCACAAGGTATTGGTCAGTATGATCAACTTAACTTACCAAGCAGAGTCAGAAGCCTTGCTCAGCCTTTGGAAAGATAAACCACAGCTAAAACTAGTGCTAATGACAAAGATGTAGCAAGGAAGTTTGTTTACTTGTTTATTTGTGAATGTTTCTTAATTACTTGGCCGTGGCAACCCCACAGAATTTTCTTGGGACAGGACAAAATAGGGGTGTTAGCAATGGGTCTTTCACATCTGAAGGAAGCCCTGACCTGACCTGACATTTATTTTACATTATAAAATGTAAGTATAAAGGTGATCAACACTTTAATAAATTCAGATTATTTAATGTCTAAAGAACAAATAATTGGAGAGAGGCAAAACTATCTTCACAAGGCCTGACATGTCTTCTGCACCATCTCAGTAGTGATGCATCTCTTCCCCATCCTCTTAATGTCAAAGTGCTGATGCATTTAATGCAGTTCTGAAAAAACTACTTGAGGTAGATAAATATTATTTGGCAATTGAACCAAAGAACAAGAACTGGAACTCAAACCTTCATAAACTGGAACAACTCTATGTTCCTTGTGGCTTCTGGATCCGGACCACGGCTGCTGGCTAGCTTACAGTGCTAGGATGGGGAATGGTTTGGCTTTATACAGTTCTGATGAATATTCATTTCTATACTGTAGGTGCTTTTTTGTTTTGTTTTGTTTGTTTGTTTTTTGTTTGGGGCTTTTTTGGTTTGGTTTTGTTGTTTGTTTTTTTTTTTTGGTATGCTGATAACATTCTTTCTTGGTATCCCCTCTTTGCACAGACTTTGCCAGGACTGTGCTCTCTTGTTTTCCTTTTGGTTGGAGTTCAGTGTCCCTACTTGGCAGCAGTTTCAGTTGAACTCAATCCCTTTCTCTTCTGAGCAGTACAATGTGTCCTGCAGCAAACAAAATTTCAGACATGGCCAAAGACTGGTCACAAGGGAAAATCCCCAAATTGGGAAAATGCAATGAAAAGTCACATTTGATCACACAAAGTTAATCTTAAATCCCAGAACTTCAGGTTATTGGCAAAAAGGGACCACTTTTTTCCTTCTGAGGAGCAAAGATTTCCTGCCAACATTCATAAGATGCAATTTTGAAGAGAAAAATCTCTGTCTTCCTCAGTATTACATAAGAGGTCATCACTGAAGGGACTCAGCACATCAATGCATCCTGAAAAAAGGATCAAGTTTGTTGTTACTGTTGCATCTTCTAAGTCCTAATTGAAAACATCCCATGTGCTCAGCCTGGTCTCCTGGAAAGGACATGGCCTGTAAAACCATACATTGTAGCCCTATTTCCTGTGTGCTACAAAACAGAACTTAGGTCACTGCTATGCAAATCCTGTTTGGAGCAGCAGGGACAGACATAGGTAATATTTGCTAATTTGTTGGTAACTAATTTGGTAGTAGTTTGGATTTAAAGAAAGATACTTTTTCCACCTCTTCTCTAAGCAACAGAGCAACTGAGAGGCAATAAGTGGACTTTGAATCACAGAAAGGCTGATGTGGCAAAGAACCTTCAAAGGTCATCTGGTCCTGCTCAAGCAGGGTCACCTAGAGCTGACTGCCCAGGGTCATGTCCAGCTGGGCTTTGAATAACTCCAAGGATGGAGAACCCAGAGACTACCTGCTTGGCCAGCCTGTGCCCGTGCTCAGTCACCCTCACAGTAAAAATTGTTTCCTGATGTTCAGAGGAAATCTGTGTTTCGGTTTGTGGTGCCCATTGCCTCTGGTCCTGTCACTGGACACCTGTGCATTCTCTGCACCCTCCCTTCAGGCATTTATACACACTGATGAGATCCCTCTGAGCCTTCTTTTCTCCAAGCTGAACAGTCCCAGCTCTCCCAGATACGCTCCAATACCTTTGCCATCTCAGCAGCCCTTTGCTGGACTCCATTCTGTAGTTTCATTTCTCTCTTGTACTGGGAAGCATAGAACCAGACACAGGAAAAAAAAAAAAAGGTCAAATATTCCTTTCTAACAAAGATTTCCTCAGCAGGCACAAGGCAACCTTTTTTCCCCCTACAACTGTTTTGGATCATCCTTTTTGCACATCCAGCCATCCACCTTCTTATCAGCAACCAACCCCGTTCAGAGGGAACACATCCCTCCCTTTCCCAGTACTGGAGATACTCATGGCACCCTTCCAGTGCAGTAACTACTACTGATATACTAAGAGGCCACATGCTGACGTTCAGGTGATGGCCTCAAGTTCAGGAGGACAGAGTAGGGAGGTCACCAGGCTTGGCTGCAGAAAGCAGCTGCAGACAAGGGTGCTCACAGCTGAGCACACCAATGTCACTGTTCAGGATCATCCTCTGTCAGACTGGCTGACTTTTAGCCCTATCACTACCCTGTTTCAACATCTAGCCGTGATGTTAAGTCTTCTTGTAGATGGGAGGACCATCAATCCTACATTACAAGAAGTTGCCCACATTCTTTTCCCTTCACTTAAATAATTTCAGCTTAAAAAGACTGAAGTTTGGTGTTCAGATTGCCCCACCCAGGACGCAAGTGACTCTAGCAAGCTGCTCAAGCACTGTGTATGTGACCAGCGCCTGCCCCATCACCTGCCTAAGCCCTACAGACACTGCTCATTTAAAGCCAAGAATAGCAGGCAGATGCTCTGGAGAACACTGCCCACCTCTTCCCACAAGGAAACACCAGCTAAGGGAGAAATGAAAATCACCTTTTCTGATGTGAAGAGCAGAGGGAGGCCAGCACTGTTCGTGTGCCCCTTGTCACAGCACGAGGTATCACTAAAAGCTACTGCCCTTCAGCAGCCCCAGGGAAAGGGGGCTTGGCTTCGTTTGAGTGTGTGTGTGTGTGGCACTGCATAGTTAACACTTGTATCAAAACACACCCTCCCTCCCATCCTCCAATAATACAATTCAGAAAAATATGAAGATTTGTTATTCAGCAAGTAAAATGGAATAAAAAAGGACCAGACAACATGGATCCCTTTTCGTATGGATCTAGTAGGCAGAAGAAACTGAGATTGCTACTCTAACACAGCAGAAGAGGAAGGCAGGCATTTTAACTCTCCCAGTGTCAAATCCTTCTTCTTTCATTTTGAAGGTAAAAGAATTATTGAATTAGAAACATCTATTTTGCCTTCATATCTCTACATCATAGCTCTTAAGGGCATTGCAAAGGGACAAATTTCCCTTCCCCCCCCAGCTTCACTTGCAGCTTATATAATTTTCTAAGCCCAGACCAGTTTGTCCTGAGGCTGCAAGATAAGGAGATGTTCAGCTTAAATCCAGATAACCCTGCAGGTCGTTCAGTCAGAAAGAACAGCCAGGAAAATTCTCCAAAATGGTTTTGCATACCCCATATCCACACATAAGCAACACTGAAACCATGACTCCTTGGAAGACAAGGGGGGAGTGGCCAAGAATTTATTGCAGAACAGTCCAAACAAGTCGTTCCCAAATTTAGTCTCCTTTGGAATCAGTTCTTCACCTTTGTTTGCATATTACATGTTCAGGATTAGGTGTTGACCCAGGGGCGGATCCTCAGCTTGCTGACTCCACCACTCCATCAGTGTGAGTACAATTCCTGCTGGAGTCCCAGACTTGGTGCCACCACTGTCTCCTCAGGAACCGAGCACTTAACAGCAATTGAAATTGATTTCGGTGCGCCCCAGTTTCTGTCATCAAGAGATGCACTCCCTGCACAGCACAAGCCAGGTCTTTGGCCAAAAGGCCCAGAGCCCAAGGGAACATGGAACACCATAGTCCAGCAAAGCTTTGTACATACCCTCCAGCTGGAATGAAATACTGGCAGGCCACTTGCTCATCTTGCATAGCTTTGACAGCCAAGAACACTTCAGTCATCAGAAAATATGCACAAGGTGTAATGAAAAGCATTCCAAGAGGAAACAAGCATCTAGTTTTCAGGAGAGAAAGTGGGAGGACTGAGGAAACAACTTTCAAGCTGGGAAAATAATGGTACTGTGTGAATAATGTTTGAAAATATGCTTTAAAATATGCTGTCTAGAGGGGAAAAAACAATAGGCTGTATGATCAGGAAACTCAAGGTGGCATTATTTCCGAGAATATGACTGCAAAACGCTTCACCACAGTTTGTAGGATGTTTAAAAAGAGAATTTTCCCTGAAAATACATAGCAGTCCTGTGACATGCACACAAAAGTCCACTCACCCTTTACTGCAGCAGCTCACTGGACCAGAATTAATGCCATGGACTGACTTAACCATTTCTTTTTTCCTCAAAAGTTAATTGCTGCTGGGCAAACAAAGGAGAAGCTTTATTTTCTTTTGGCATTCTCACTCGAGAGAACACAAGGCTTCTCCAGGTAGCAATGTGCTCTGTAGTGGCAAACGTCATGGCCTCCCCACTACAGAGGGAAAAAGTTAAGTCCAAAACAGGGCAAGACTGAGCACCAGCTACAACCACAAGGCCTGCTGAAACAGGAGATGTAGGAAAGCCTTTGGTCTGGTCTGCAGGTCTATTCTCTACATCAGTTTCTTTGAAGTGGGTGAGTAATACCATGCTAAAAAGTAACATGGATTAATGGAACAGAGAGTTGACTCTTCAGAGAAGGTCCCTTTGGAAAGAAGGGCTTTTTTGTTTATTCACCTTGACAGTGTCATTCTAAAAAAGTTAATTTTGGTCAATTCAGGTTTTTAAATACTGTTTATTTTTAAGAGAAATTGTAAAGTATGACAACAGGACAATGGGCATCATTCAGCAATATCACTTTTGGGTCTTTAGAGAAAATTAATAAAAACCATCAGCGTTTTAAAAAATAAATATTACTAACCATATGGAAAATGGGAAAAACAAAATTCATCTTCAACAACACAGACAGGTATAAATGCTGAAATGTTGCTGTGCAAGGTAGAGGTAGAGGTAGAGATAAACCAGACTTTTCAGATCTAGACCAGTTTTAGATCTGCCCCCCTCCATGCACACACTCCCAAAAGTTCCTGTTGCCAATCATTTCATTTGAATCAGCCTGTCAGCCTCATCAAACTCAAACAAGTCTGTGTGCTCCTTGTAATGCTTTGAGCTGGAAAACTATTTCAGTTTTCTGTAGAAATCAGTTGCTGAGTAACCTGACCCCTGGTTCTGCAACTTGTGCAGCAAAGGAAGAGGCAGGAAGATTATATAGACCAATGAATGCTCTCTGGATGATACCCACTCGGACAAGTAGATGGTAGAGCCCTTTTAGGAATTGCAATCGTCCATCAGCTCCTCGGTGATGCACCCAGAGACCGTGCCTGGAGTTTCTCTTCTGGAGAGAGCGTGGTCAGCAGAAATATCCCAAACCAACAGGTACTGGCTGCAGGGAGAGCCGATTGCCTTACACAGTCTGTTGACACCGAAAACTCACAGAGGAAGACAAAACCCAAGAACCCTCTGTACGAAGCAGCAAGTATCTTGACATAATGAAATATAAAAACTAAAAATTGCACTGCACACAGATTTTTCCAAACAAACTCAAGACAACCAAAGTCAGATCGTACAAACCGTTAGTTAAAAAAATACCTTCTTGTATATTTTGAGAAGAAGTGGAAAGAGTCTTCGTGCAAATGTTCAGCCTGGATCAAGCAGAGGACATAAAGTTGTTGTAAACACATTAGTTCCTTTCTCATCGGCCGTATGCGCCCAGTGTTATTTATCTTCTGCAGTATAATTAGGGTTAGGAGATCCGTTTCTTCTGTAAATATCACCTTTCAAGTTCCACTGATGTAACATCAAGACACTACTGGTGTCATATCCCACAACTGTTAAATACAATAAAATAAAACAACGTAATGAATAATGGTAAAAGACGATAAAATACAGTAAAAATAGAATCTTCAAATAATTTGCACCTTTTTTTTTTAATTAAAAGGGGCTACATGGTTAGAGTGGATGCGACAAGTCTGAAGAAGTTTGATTTCATTTTCCAGCACTTATGTCAGAGTGGTGGAGGTTGACCAAATGACATTCTGTATGTCACTAGGTTTCACCTGTATGAGCCAGGTTCATAGCTGGCCTTAAAAGAAACCAAAAAAACTCCCACTAAATTACTAACTTCAATGATCAGCACAGTCATAACACATTGTGAGGGTTTTGTTTTTTTAGATTACTCAAACTGTTATAACTCAGTCATTATTTTAGCTATTTCTTTATCTAGCCACACTGAGATTTGGCATGTTGAAAAACAGTTGGCCTTCCTCAAGGGAAAGCTACAGTGAGCATTTGTCCCAGCCCCTTCAGGCAATAACTTCATAGACCAAGACCTCCTTGGTCCTTGTTGGGCAGAAATCCATCAGTGAGAAGTCTCTGGGTGGCAGAGGGCAGGTATGACATCCCTGCAGCCACATGGGAGAGGGAAGGGAAATGAAGTACGGGAGCTAGAGCACATTCCTCGCTCCTACCTTAATAACCTTGTCTGTCCCCGAGGTCAGCAGCCATCCCCTGGTGGCATCGAAGTGTACGTGAACAATGTTGTGCTTACTGTCATGGAAAGTAGCTGTAGGTGCCCGCCTGAAGAAAGAAATCCAAAAATCAGCAAGAACTGTAACTGCAGGCTTTCTCCCAGAAATGTTCTCTAGTGAGGAAAAAAGTATTTCACTGCTGCTGTAAGCCATTAATTCAGCAACCACGCTGTAAACTGCACTGAGACCTTCCTGGCATGAAGGGAACAGGGCTGGGGGGCTCTCTATCCCTCCTGGCTTGATCTCCTCCTCATCCTGCTGAGAAAGCCCAGGGACCACCAAGCCAGGCTGCTCCCTCCTGAAGCCTTGCACCCATCCAGGCTCTTCCAGATGCAAGAGTTTTCCCCCATTCCAGTGCAAGCCAGCTCAGTGTCCACACTTACTCCTCATCCGTTATGGACTCGTGGCAGCTGTCGCAGACCCTCACTTCGAACTCGAAGCCCATCAGCGGGATGGAGGAGCGCTTGGAGCTGCATTTCCCGCACACGGCTTTCCCACACTTCCGGCAGTGATGCTGTGGGACACAACACACAGAAAGACATCTCAGGACACAAACCCAGACCAGGTCACTGCTCAGGTCCACTGGCTCTACCATCTCACTCCAGCAAGACACGATGCAGCTCAGCTCTACCCCAGACACCTCATTTCTCAAGTTCCATAAGCACATGCAGCACTTTTGCATCCCTTTAGTAAAAGTCTGCAATCTGCAGCCCTCTCCTGCTAGGCAGGAAAACATAGCAGCATGTTCCAAGCAGACCAGTAAGCCCTTCCCAATACAGCCTGAGCAGTTACAGATTATCCAATCTCATTGAAAACAGCTTTGGTTCCAGCACAATCTCCAAAAATCAGCTGTAAATTTCTTTCTGCAACATATTTGACTAACAATGAGCAAAGTCCCGCAGTGCTAAAGTCATGGAAGGCTCCAAACAGTCTACTCAGCCCAAGGCCTACTACATGCATTTGCTATTGGGATTGATTGGAAAAAAAAATCAGTGTGTTCCTTTTGACCACAAAATCAGGCCTCAGAGGAGAATCCACTGTCCCACCCCTGAGCACTCAGTGGAAGAACAAAGTGCAAATTCTCAAAGCTTTAAGGGGAAAAAGGTTACCAGAATCTATTATGAGAGAAAAGCCTAATTGCACCATGTTAACACACCAAGGGACACATACAAACCTGCCTGAGGCCTATTTTCTTACTGTCCCACATTTGCTTGAAGTTCCAGAAGAAAGGCTGGTCACATTTTTGACAGGAGTCACTATCCAGCCACTCTGGGGTCTGCAACACACACACATAAGCACAAAGTGGAAGTGAGCAACAAGCAGAAAGAGTTCCAATGGAGCCTAGAGGCAGGACAAAAAAGATGTGTTGTGGTGTGGCAATATGGCCAGCTAAGCTTGATTTAATATCTCCATTTTTACAAGATGCCATTTTGACTGTTGTTGATGATGACAAGATTATGTTTGTTCCCTGGGATGTCTTTTTTGGCTTAGCTTTGAGCTTTAAAGGACATGGGAAGAACAGTTCTCACCCAAGTAATGAAGAAGAGTATGATAATAAGACCACAGAAACAACCCAACTGGGGAATTGAACATATAAAAATATTTTGTTCTGTCCTGTCTGAACAGCATTTACCGTCTGCTATTGCCTCTGGTGGGAGCTGGGGTCAATTAGTGTTTACAATAGCCAAGCAACTCATCTGAAGGGAAAGGGTAGTTATGGGAAATGCTAATGTGGTTGGGGTTTTTTTATATTCTTTCTTTCTTTAACATACTAAGAGGAGTTCCTGCTGTCAGAGGTGCCTGTGCTACAAATCACACACAGGGATGAGAAAGATGAGATTCACCTGAACTAGCCTAAGATCCAAACCAAACCCAAGCTCTTTTCCCTCATCAACCCATGAGGTTAAATAAACACTAAATATTGTTTAATACTTCATAAGGAAGTGTTATTAGCAAACTGCAGTTGTCTTATCAGAGCCACTGGTTTCTCACATGCTGCAAATCAAAATTGCAAGAAACACAGCTGAGATTAAGAACTAAAATCAATAGAAAAGCCAGGCAAAGCTAAGTTAAGGGTGGATGGAGACCCTCAGCTCCCAGGATAGCTTTGACCCCCAGCAATAAAGCAACCACCCATTTCATATTCTTCTGCCAGTTATTCTAAAGGCTATTCATCCTGCTGAGGAAAATCCTCGTCTTTCTACCCACAACAGTCTTTCGTTTAAATGCCTACAGATTTACATCTCTGCGTATAACTTCCCATTTCTTGGGCATTTGAACACTATAGTTAAGAGGACATTTTGTTTGTGACAAGTAACCACTTTGTAGTCAAACAGAGAGGCAGCTTATAGCATCTTTCAGATGTCTTCTTACAGCATTTTAAAAGTTAAGTTGAAAATAAAGTATCAGGGCTAAAATGGCTTAATTGACTCTAACGCAATCTCAGTGATGTGGGAAAGTCTGATAGCAACAAAATGAGTACTGAGCACACATCACATGGAGAAAATCCTTAAATAAGGGCAAAGATATGAAAGCCAAAATCCGAAAGAAAGTGATCTAGGACTCAAACCCAAGGTTTGATATTAAAATCCCAAAGATTCATGTTTTGGGGATGGTTTAGTGCCAAGAACACCCTATTGTGCTGCTGATAACAAGCCCACATAGCCATAGTCTGAGAAAGCTGTGCACCATTAGCACCTGCTGCTTGGCATTTATTTAGCTAATAATATTTCTCCTCTATTTTTTAAACCAGCCTTCTCACAGCATTCCTGCCTATTTGGTGACAAGCCAATCTTAACCCTTACTGTAGCCTTTTGAAGGCAGCTAATAAATAAAGGCTTTCATTTCTGGATGTTCGAGTTGCAGCAGAAAGGAAACATCTGTTGGGAAGGAGGAAACCACTCTGCTTTCGTTTCAGTTTAGGAGCTGATGACATACTTGGCCCCTGGATTAGCAATTAAAGAGAGTCAACTGGAATGCTAATTCACATTAAAAGGGAGCTCAGTTTCTGCTTATGCCTACTTCAGTAGTTTTTTTAAATCAAGTTTTCCACTTAGCGTTTCTCCTTCCCTCAAGGGAGACACACTCAATCCACGCAGGCCACAACTCTTGAGAACCAGCAAAGCTGGTGAAAGCCCACACTGCCAGAAGCCTTGCTCTGACCTACCCCCTGCAGGAAGAGGGCAGAGGTTTGCTGTGACTCATGGCACCAGGATTTGCCAGGCTGCTGCGCAGGGCTGCTGCCTGACTCAGCCAGCACAGAGCTCGCTCCCCCTCTGTGAGTCAGGACTCAGAAACTGCCAAGCGGGGGCTGCTCCCACAGTGCCTGTGGAGCAGGCCTGGGGAGCGTTTTTGCACCCGCTCACATTCGTTGGCCACGAAGCACAAATGCAATTAGGAATGTGTGGGTGAAATCTTGCTGTCTGGATCAGCAAAGCCATCATTTACCCCACTTCTACATGGTAATGCCAGAGGGAAGCAAGACCAAGTAGCAGGTGAGATTGAAGTTAAACGACTTCTTATCAAGGAAAAAAAATGCTGGGTTGCATTTTTCCAGAGATGACCAAGAGCCTTCTTGTTTTACTTTTCTAAAACCAAAATGAATCAATCAGTCCATCCATTTACATCTGAACTGATATTTCTCATGATGTGCTGAAAAACACAGCAGAGCATCTCAATACCCTCCTTACAGAATATCTTTCAGAGCAGTAATGTAAAGAGCAAGAGCCATTTAGCAGCCTATTTAATACAAATTTTCTGCCAGGCGATTTCCCCTGTACCATATTATCAAAGGCACAGCATAATTGCTGTATAACAACTGGAGCATGTCCAGAAACATTTTTAAAGCTTGGAATGATCTTGTTTGGGTTGAAAGCTGTATATTTTAGAAAGGCCCCTTCTTCCCAGGACTGCTTCAGACCAAACTGACAAGAACTAAGCACCTACCTCCTGCCTCTCTACGTCCATGTTCCAGACGACAATTCCCCCATCTGCACCACAGGAGATGAGCTGCCGAGTGTGGTGAGCATAGGAGAGAGACTGAACTTTATCACTGAAAAAGAAACAAGACAGTTAGCAATCAACCACCTATGGCTGCTGCACAAGTGAGCACAGAATATCAATAAAGCAGCACAAACCATTTGTTTGCCCATATGGTTTCCCTCCCCCACTCACTGCACATGGCACCCGTCAGGTGCAAATCAGTCTTTGCTGTCAGGCTGGGACCAGAATGAGAGTGTTGCTCATCTGGGCAGCATCCACAAAAGCAAAGACCTGTTCTGATAACTGTTTTTGCTGCTCCTGGGATAGGAGGTCCCAGCTGCACTGGGAAGCCTCAGCAGGGTTGCAGCTTCTGAAGGCACATCTGGATGCATAAATGCAGCCCTGGTAAGATACCTTCTTGGCAGAATGTCAGTCACAACTCTGTTTTGTAAATCTCTGCAACATCTAGAAATTAATCACTGAGAAACTACTGAAGATTTTCTTTTGACACTAACAAGCATAAGGAGTTTCAAAAATAATACAGGAATCACTAAATTGTTCCTAAGCCTTCTCACAGTAAGGTGAAAAATTTAGGAGCTTCTGTTTCTTCTTTTAAAGAAAAAACAATGTGGGAGAAACAATTCATCTTAAATCCCCAAAGATGGGCTCAGTCCTTCATCAAAGAATGAAATTCAGGCCTCATCTCTGGCTATTTACAACCTGGGAAACAAAGACTGTACAACACCGTTACAGAAAAAACAAGGTTGTGAAGACACAGGAACTGAACATACTGTGACTGGAAATCATCCACATTTGATTCCCTTTGCTACCACCATTAGTCTTGTCTGCCAAAAGGACTTGCATACTAACACATTTAATTCTGCCTATGGCTGCACCTGAAGAGGGGAATGTGTTCACAGAAGAGTTGGGACAACACTGCCACCCTTCACGGTGCCTGCCTGCCGACACCAGAGGCAACATCAGGGTTTGTAGGATGCTGTGTTGTACAGTTCCAGCTGACAGCCACCACACAGATTAAGATCCAGAGGCTAACTTCATATTAGAACTAATTTCCACAGCAATAAATCAAGCAGTGATGCAGTAGTAAGCACCACTGGTAGGGCATGAGGGTGATCTGGGAATTTCAGCTAGAGCTCTGCAGTGCTCTGAAATCCCAGAGGCATCCCAATCACTCAGCAGAGTGCAGCATCACTGAAAAGAAATGCATGAATATGTAAGAAACTGTTAGCCCAAAACCATCACAGGATTTTGTCTCTCCAGACCTGAGCCTGGCATGCAAGTCCCACATATATGCAGTCCCAATTCTCTGAAACCAACTTGTTGCACTGCCAGTGTTAAAAGCTGAGGAGTCATTGCCACTAGAGCCATTCTGATGTATAATCAATGCCCAGCACATGTTTACTCGCCTTCAAAGACATCTATGGCTATGAAAATGTACTTGTAAAGACGATGCCTTTTTGCACTGACGAGATGTGAAGGCTCCTACAGTTAAAGGTTAAAGCACATCACTTAGAATTCAGGCTGTAGGTGAAAGAGCATAGAGGAAAAAGGGATTAATTGTCCAAGCCCGATGCTCCCTCTAGGGGAAGGAAAGACCTTGACACCTAAAACCCGAGAATTTCCCTGCAGCTGTTCTCTTTTGAGGAGCCTCCTCTTTCCAACAAAGGCACAGGCTCTGGCATAACACATTCAGGACTACAGATGTTGTGCTTTCCTTCACCACCCTCTGCAGACTCTTAAAACAGCCTGTGGGCCCAACACTGGAAAACTTACAATAAGCAAATTACTCCTGTTGTATACGGACCACAGGGAGCCACACATACAAGCTTGAGGCTTGTGAAGACTGTAACCCTTGGGCTGTTTGTTTCCAGATGTGGCTTCTGCCTTTAGCTTTTCTCCTATAAAAGCAGGAGGGAGGGCTTTGAACATACTTATGTCCTTGCAGCTCGATGGCTGTTCCTTTTCTTCCTCCAATATCCCACATTATAATGGAATGATCAGAACTGCCTGAGAATAAAACTCGCTGTATTGGGTCCCAGCAGAGAGCAGTGACACCACCTGCAATAGGAACACACACAACAGTCATTTTATTACAGAAAGTGGAAGATTGGAACGTAGCTAAATATAAAGATACAACAAAAAATATGGAGTGATTAAAATGCAGATCTCTTTGGCAAAGACTATGCAACCATGTGCCTTTCACTGGAAAAATAACAGTCTAGAAAAACTACTGAAACCCCATCCTGCTCTTCTGTGGGTAGGGGGCTCCACTGCCACTTGCATGGGTGAATCCACTGAGCAGTAAAGCATGGAAGAAGAATGGTCACAGTGGGAGCTACACAACTTTCCATCTCCATAATTTCCAGAAGATTAAAAGAGAAACAAGTGTGGAACGCTACGGGCATCTTCTCAGTATCCTAGCACAAGGATTGAACTATATTGTGCTATCTTCAGCTATTAGCACTTAGTTAGAGAGGAGGGATATGAAGAAAAAACGCTGAGGAATGACAGTATTTCTTTTGTTACATGGTAGGATCATATCCAGGGTTGCTCTTTTCAAAGGGTAATGGGGCACAAGTCCCAGCAGTGAAACAAGCATTTAGTGCCTCCAAGTTGTGCCTATTCCACTTGGGATAAAGTGTCTACCCATACAGATCTTGCCTTAAGCAGCATCCTTTCTCCTTCCCAGAACTACCACAAGTTGTTCAAGTCTCACTCTGCTTTAATTAGCAGCTACTGATTGTGGCATTTTCTGCCATAGATGAGTTCTGCTCAGAGCTCTGATCACTCTTGTTTTTACCAATACAGCTTCCCTGAACTGCTGGGATGATCTAAGGCTATGTCCCTCCCATGCTGTGCACTGACAGAAGCCATCCTAGTGTATCACAGGACAGCCAAACCACCATGATACTGAGCACAGATGAAGACGCTCCCGAGCACCTTTCTGGGTCTCCTCCTGAGGCCTTACCTGTGTGTCCCTTAAATGTGGTAACGAGGCTGCAGGACTCTTGCTCTAGTTTGAGGATGGTCACTTGCCCAGAATGGTCACCAACAAACACATGCCGGGTTTCCACATCAAATCTGAAGGAAAAATGCTGAGGAAAACATATTATTTACACAAGCTTTGCATTCCTTTCATGACTTGCTAATTCTTTTGACATGAGTATACTGCAATCTTGTGAATAGTGCTCAAGTCTCAAGGAGGTATTCAGAGTGTACTTTTAGGCACCTACTCATATTAATAATGCTCATACCTGTTCATACTAATAGTGCAGTGTCCCTGAGTGAGAAAAACTGAGACTATTCCAGAAGACACAATCTGTGGTTTTGTTATGAAACATCATTGAAGTAGCCCTTTGCCATGAACATAGGAGTTGTCTCCTCAGGCTCTGTAACTTAAGTGCTAGAGTTGGATGGTATCCACTCTCTCTCTTACCAAAATTATACAAAATACAAAGGAGTACTGATTTTCAGCACACAAGACACTGCAGAACAAAAAAACCCAAACCTGATCCTGGTTATGCCAAATATTTTTGCAGTATTTGCCAGTGATTCTCCCTTCCACTGCTTCCACTGCCCTCCACCATCATAATCAGATGACCCAAATCGTCCTCCAAAAGTTTTAATCAGTCAAAATTGGCTGTTCTCTAGAGAGATTTAGGGAACACAGGGCAAATTCTTACATCATGCTTTCAAAAATATTTATCAATTAATTAAAAAGTAAGTTCAGTCTTTCTGCCATTTAGATTGGCTGAATTACCAGATAATATAAAGCAAGTCCATCTTCAAACAATAATTTTGAGTCAGTATCACTTCTCATGAACGAGCAAAACACGCATCATCTATACCACATACACTGTGGGGCATTAAAAAGTCTGTTTATGCTAACCCCTGTTTTCAGCCTAAGAGCTCATACTTTTCCATTTCCCTTTTCATTTGCAATAAAGCTGAATTAATATTTTTTTTATGGTCAGGCAGCTGGGGCAGCTCTATGTGAATAAGCCACCTGAGTGCCATTTCTGGAGTAATTTACTCTTTAGTTAACCCAAATTCCCAATGCATAGTGAGCAGTTCCAGAGTGAAGGACAAGTGCTCATTATTTTATATTAAAGTAATTTAATTTTTACCATGCGTACACACAGGCACTCTGACCTGATCACCAACCTACTTTTGCTACCATTAATTCTCTGAAGAAAGCATGCACTGCATGCTTAAATGAAGGCCCTATCCATATTTATTACAATAGCAGACCACAATAGGTTGCAGATCGCCCATTGTGGTACTCAGAAATGCTCAGACCTAAATATGCCACAACGCATTAAGGAGACTAAGCAAGGAGAACTGACAGTTTTTAAAATTGGCTTTAAATAACAGTTTCTCTCACAAAGCACTGAATCCATACAGGGCACAAAATTTGGAGGACAACTAGACAAATAAACTAAAAGGGCTGTTTGAGTGCCAAAGAGCAGAAATAAAACTGAGAGCTCAGCAAAGGATACTGCAGGCCGCAGGCGCCTGCACTGGTGCGGTACCCCCCGAGCCGCTGGCCACTCTCCGAACAGTGCCACGTGAAGTGTTTGTCTTGTCCGGTGCTCAACACCCACTCCATCTCCAGGACAAACAGAATCATGATGACCCTGCTTTGATGAGCTGAAAGATAAGCAGACAGACATATAATCACACTGCAGAGAAGAACAGGGGGGCAGACAACCATTACAAATACCAACTGCACACAACTGTTCCACTCACACTTCCCTACAGAAGCAGCTGGTGTTTAATAATCCTGTTGACATCAGCTTCCATGGAAGCTTGTAAGGTCCCTGCTCTGCATGTTCAGTGTTTGCATGAGTGGAAGCAAGGCTTAATTCCTTCCATGCCTATTGCAGTCATTTATCTTCTACAGTGGCACAAGTCTTCCCTCCATCATTGTATCACCACTAACAAAGCTGCCACTGTGGAATGGACTTGGGTTCCATTTAAACCTCTTTTGAGCTAGTTATTTTGACAGCAGTGAAGATGCCTACACTGCTGCTCCTCTTGCTGTGAAGTTTTGGTGGATCTGGGCTGTGGTACCCCAGCAGAACAATGAGTTACAGCACAGGCACAACGCTGTACCAAAGGGAAGTCTCAGCATTAAAAGGTTACTGGAATAAAATTTAAACAAAAGAAAATATCACAGCTGTGGTAGATGAATAAAACAGCTGAAGGAATAAATTTCTACTGCTACTAAAATAAAGCCATCAAAAGCTTTTCATTAAAACAAGGGAACACGTGCTTGTACAGACAGTTTTTTGTATGAATGACCAGTGGGCTTGATCACAAAGTGCTGATTGAGCTGATATTCTAATAGAACAAGTGGCTGGAAAGACATACAGAACTATTCCCAGCTGTAACTTAATGGTGAATGCCACACTCCTCAATCTACAGCCCTACTGGTTTATTACTGTTCTAAGACCCAGCAACATGTGTCACACAAAACAGACTGCTTGTATTTGTTTGTGTAAAAGCTGACACAAAAAAAGATTGAATATGTTTGGAAGCTTAAACCCCAGCCCCAAGCCGCCATCTGAAACGCAGAGAAACTCCTCAGAACAGTAAGGGAAGACTGCTGTCTGCCCTATAGAAACGTACAGCACAGATGAGAGCTGTGTTCAAACCCTACCTGTAGGAAAGAAGAGGAGGTTTCCAAGAGCCAACACCAGCCCTGATCCCCACCGCTTTTTCAGACTGAGACTCCCTGAGCAGAAAAGTCAATAGATGTATTGACACAACTTGCCATAATTGTGATTGGCAGCTAAACCAGTTAACAGTGTCAGGTGTGAACTGTGCCCTGATGCCTTCACCCTTGCCCATAGAAGAGCTCAGACTTTGGCTGTCATTTCCACACACTTTTACATTGCAGATAAAAGGATGGGGACCATCCAGGAGTCACTTGACCTCTTTTAAATAGATCCCATCTCCTCTCCACCCTTGCTTCCTCTGGGAAGAAATTTAGTGGCCCCCTGAGTGGCTCATGCTTACCTTTACCCATCTGTCGGTCTCTCTGGGAGCACCTGCACTTGCCGGTGGAGTGTTGCACTTAGAGAGGGACATGACTGCTGCCACAAGCACCTCATGGGCTCACAAACATGTCCCATGGGCTTGTGTGAAACATCAATGCCACAGACACGCCCAGGCACTTCCACAGGATGTGCAAAGCTGGCTGAGATCAGACTGCTCAAGGCATGTCCAGGAATGTTTTCTCAGCACATGGCAAATGGCACTGCTAGTGACAACTTCTTATGGTTTGAATTGGTTGTGAGGATAGCTGGCACCACCCAACTTTCCTAAATCTCCTTCTAGCTCCTTAAACTTCTAAAAGACGGGGCTTGTAATTTTTGGTAGAAGTACTGCCCGTGGATGCTGAGGCAGCTCTTTCTGGCAAGTAAGGAGCAGACATTAAAAAAGGGTACTTGCCAAGAGGTGGACGGCGTGTACACGACAGCTTTGCTTAGCCTCTCTCCCCAAAAAGAGCTGCCAATTCAGCACTCTGTTGTCCACCTGCACATATTAGCTGGTGCCACCACACACACACTGATGGCAGAAATATCTGAAACAAGTGAAAGTGCACAGTGTAGATCATCTAAGTAAAGGAGCAAAGAGAAGACAAATGCAAAGAGAAAATCTCTTGTTATTGAGAGGGAATTTGACTCACGTAAGGCTTAAAGAAGCAAAATATCAGAAGATTGGAAACTGATAGCAGAGCAAGGAAGGGGTCTGGGCCCTAGGATTAACACAGGTTCAGTGTCTTGAAGCACCAAACAAAAAGCGGGTCCTTCATTTACTGAAGATTTGATCACCATTTGTATGCAAAAAGAATGTGGGGGAAACAATTCCAAAGCTGCTCATTTGCAACAACAGCAGGATGGAGATGGGGGGATGGAGTAACTGTTAATGTGGTCACAGCACAGGAAAACTCCCAACAAGTACCAGGGAAGAGCAGATCTGTGTAAGCCAGAATGAGAAGGGAGCCATTTGTGGGGAAAGATCATGCTGTACAGAAGGGAGAGAAGGAGAAGGAGAAGGAGAAGGAGAAGGAGAAGGAGAAGGGCACAAGTCCATGTGCAGCTGGAGGGAAGGAGGGAGCAGGGTGGCTGCTCTCCTCTGAGAAAGCAGCAGCAAGCACTGTGCAAAGAGCAGGCTAGAGAGAGAATGGAAAGGCTGTGCCCAGAGAAAAGAAGCTGCAGCCAGGAGGAGCACAGCAAGATGTCAGCACAGGAAATGGAGGGTCAGTGCTGTGCGTAAAGGCAAAGGTCCGAGAAGCACGGCCAGTGCACACCCACACAGTGCTGGGCAAGAAGCTGTTCTGAGGGGTTATAACACTAAAAAGTATCAGCAAACACCAAAACAGAGGTGGAAATTGCCAGGAAGATAAAAAAGCTTAGCATGAGCAAGAAAAGCCCAAGTGAAGAGGCTGTGCTTAGGGGAAAGAAGAAGTAAGGGCATGGCATGAGCTGGCCTAAAAGCAGAGGGCCAGTGGGACACCCTTGAAACAGGCAGGCTGCACAAAGCATGGGGCAGAAGCAGGTCTACAAATCTGTTTCAAATAAATAAATAAATAAACAAAACACTAAACCAGGAGCTGTTATCTCATCCAGAGGGAGAATGGCAAGATGGTCCAGTTGCAAGAAGCGGGGTAGAGAAGGCCATGAAGACTGGGAAGCAGCAACAGCCATACGGCTGGACCAGCCTGTGAGGGGCTGGAAGCCAAGGCCGCTGAGGGAGGGTAAGGGTTTCTTGCAGGAACGTGGCAGGAGCTGCCAAGGGAGAAAGCAGAGGTTGTCTACACCTTCAGCTGGTGCTGTGTTTGTAGAAGAGGGGATGATGTTCTGAGAGACAGACACACAATGAAAAAAATTAATTTCCCAGAGCATTCCAAATGTCACTGATCAAATGCTTGCACTACTCCTCCTTATGCAAGGGAATGAGTCAGTGCCTGCAGGAGACCAATGCCACAAGACCCACCCAGAGTCCTGACTAATCTTGTGTCACATCCCCCATCTCTGTGTTCAGATCCCTTTCAAGAAATAAGATTTCGCAACTCCAGATGCAATGTTGCAGCAAAACCTCCACAGAGCACGTCCAGCCGTGTACACTGCCAGGGCCAGGCTCCATATGCCACCAGACCTGGCTGCACACCCCTACAAAGACCAAAGCACAGCCTATCCACATGCTGTCATTCTCTGTCAACAGAAGATCATTTCACCAACATACTCGTGGCCTTTCAAGACACAATTAGTGTTCTTTAATCACTACTGCAGCCTCAGCTATTCATAATAATACCTTGTTGTGGAGATGATCAACAGCCCACCAGTCACTGGGAAAGCGCACGGCTGACCATTTACAAAGCTAGCACACACAAAACCAGCCAGCATGACTCAGCTAAAGCCACTTAGTAGGCTAAATAAAATTATTTACTCCCCCTAAAATACTTTTGAATAATATAAAGCTCTTACTTGAAAACTTTAGGCAAAACTTTTAAAAAGTAAGACTTTTAATGAATGAACCACTAGAAGGCCACCATACCCAACAAAACCACCTGTTCCTTTTTTTAATTTTAATTTTTCCTTGCCCAGCATTTTACCAGGATGCTTATGCCAACCCCAAAACTCAGTATGGCCATGTGATGAAGGTGCACTGCAGGGGATGGGATTGTGGAGGGAGTCCTACTGGACCATGTAAGGAAAGTCCATCTCTGTTGGATCTTGATATACCTACCCAAGGGACTACAATGCCCTTCTCTGCATATCCTCCAAGAGAGCGTGTTGAAAACGTGGCTCTTTCCCCCTTGCTGTGTCCCAGCTGGACTTTAGACCCAGTGAGGCCACTGGTAAGCCCAGATCCAGTGTTCTGGTTGGAGGCAAATGTAGCAAGAGGAGCATGAAAGTGCCTGACACTGTGTGGACCAATGGAACTAGAGGACCCTGTGACTGACAGCAGCTCACAGAGCACCTCATTTTTGCAATGTTTCCCCAGCACTCCAAACCTCCAGCATGGGTCCAGCCAAGCCCAGGGACCAGGCAGAGGGGGCACTGTACTCCTCCACCAACACCTGGTGTGAAGAGTGGAGAATCCAGGAACATGTCTTTCTGGAGGGGGATCATGGGAAGCACTGTGCTGTGGAGCAGGGGGCAGCCCCAAGTCATTGGTGCCCTGAAAACAGGGGGGAATCTCTTTGGGCTTTTTTCTTTTTCCTGCCTTGCACTGTCAGAAAACTGTTCACTGCAATTGTACAGGTGTGTGCAGTGAGACACTGGCACAAGTTGCCCAGAGAAGCTGTGGATGCCCCATTTCTCAGAGTGTTCAAGGCCAGGTTGGATGGGGCTTTGAGAACCTGGTCTAGTGGAAGGTGTCCCTGCCCATGGCAGGGGGGTTGGAACTTATTGAACTTTATGGCCCCTTTCAACCCAAACCATTCTATGACCCTATGAAAAACCTTCCCATGGCGAGACAGGCGGTCTAGGAAGAAGGTGACTCTAGTTAGGAGTGTGGTCAGTTGCACCACCTCTCCACTGATGTTAGTGGACACTCATCAGAATCCTTTGCTCTCCCATATTTGGGGAATCTGAGCTCTTGGGTTTCCCCCCAGGGCAACTCATGGAGGTTCTCCATGGCATCTTCATATCCAAAGGCCTCCTCTAATGTTTGCAGCACATCTGGCACATTGCAGAAGGTCACGAGGACAGCTTTGATTTTCCTTCTCTTTTTTCTTTTTTAATTTTATGAGAGTTTTTCCCCAGACCTTCAATGGGCTGTCACAGCCAACTGGCTTTTCTGAAATACTGCCAAGAAATCCATTCCCTTTTTCCAAAATTTTCAGCATTTTCCCTGAAGAACTCTTCAAGAAAGTTGTTCCCATGCATATGTTGTTCTGCATATACAGAAGAAAAGACCTCAGCTCACCCTCTTTCGTGCCACAACATTTAAATTGGAAACTTAGCTGCATTAAACTTTGGTGACTGCAGAGCAATCACAAGTTTGGATACTTAACACCTGTACAGTCAGACTGCAGCAATCTTATTTAAGATTCACATATATATATTTCATCATCATTGGATATTTTTCTTCAGTTTTTACAAGCTAAGAAAAAATGCAAGTATTCCAGTTTAATTTTACAACACACCAGACATTCATGAAACAGCTGAAGTGAAACAATCATGTTAGCCATGCTCTGCAAAAATCAAGATTCTTTTCATACCTTAAAATTTAAACGTTACAAAGTGATCCCCAGAGCCTCCATTCAGAGATTTAAATTACCCTCTCAATCTTTCAAGGAATAAAACTCAAAATATATGAGTAAGTACATAGTTTAAAATGTATGTGAGAAATCTCAAGCTAACATGTCAGAGGCTTCTATACAGAAACATAATGCTTAGTACATAATATGATATGATACCATATAATATCATACCACCTCTTAGTCTAACAGCAAAAAAAAAAAAGAATAAATTGGCACGTGTATTTGTTACTTTTATAAGAATACCTGTCCAAAACAGTGTCCTTTAGAGGTTTGAAAACTATAAAAGCTAGGTTTCTGAAAACATCACATTAGTGAACACCAGAGTCTAATTAGAAATGTATGGACTAGCATTTCTTGACCTTTAACTAGGAGAGGTATTCACTGCTAATCTTGTGGTTTTTGGAACAAACGGTTACTGAAATATAACCAGACTAACCCCAAAAGCTTCAGCCTTAAAAATGGGTTAGTTTCCTAAGTTGTTTCAGTAGATACACAGGATTACTGAAGGTTGAAAATTAAAACACCTATTCCCCAAACTTGGACAGTTTGCTGTCTACTGTGATATTTCAAAGGAACATTTAAAAGGAAAAACAGAACATGAAACAGCTCTTTTAAAAATCTTGTTAATCTCAGAACAAAGCACATTATAGATCTATTGATAAAACCAGCATTTACATTAGTTAAAAAATAATCTAACATTGTAAGGAAAACATTTCCATTCATACTCCTTAAGAAAACATTATGAAAAATTAATGACAATACAAACCAATTAACATGGATTGTGGTTCTTACCCTGGTAACTTTTCACTAGTGTCATCTTGTTGTAATCTTCCGATAAAATGAATTCCTGAGGGAGAGAAAGAAAAAACAAAAGAAACAGGGCTTAGAGATGTAAAGTGTTTGAGACTGTTTACATTTGAATACTTTACCTAGGTAAGCTCTCCCTTCTTCACAACCACAGCCCTATCTATACTTTTAATAATTTTCAGTACCTAAAAACCTAAATTATTTCACTTTTTAAAGCTGCCTAAGAGACAACATTATGTGTGCTTCTGAATGGAATGGATAGAAGAGGAACCATTAAAAAAGAAGCCAAAAAAGCTGACAGAAATGACTGGCTGTGATCGGAGATGCCACAAAATGAAGAACCTGAGACCTGGTGAACACCTGTTGCTCAGGACTGCCTGGGCAGAAACCTGCATGTGTGCACAGCTATGCGTGCCCATGTGTACATTCGTGCAAACACATGGATCCATGTGTGTGCATACACTACATCCCAACCTGAACACTCGGGAAACCCAATATAAATATGTACGAGACCCTCCAAGTTGCTCAGCCCAGACTAGGTACCAACAATACGTGATGGGAATGGAATGCTTTTCAGGTTTCTGTTAAAAAGCCTCTCCGTGCTGCAGACAAACAGAAACCCAAACTTTACTGAGGTCAGGCAAGAGCACACCTATAGGGATGGGCTCTGTTGTCTTGGTGCTGCTGTCCAATTTCCAGTATGGCTTTCGCATGGGGAAATGTTGAGCATGGCAGCTAAGAGTCTGCCTGGCAGCCTCGGCTCCTGGAAAAATCCCAGGTGGTTAAACTCACTGACCACCCGGGTGTTCCTGCAGATTGTTTTGAAGAGGAGAGTAGCTCAAAACTGGGGAAACAGAACGGCCACAACCAAACTCTTGCATCATCTCTCTGGAGAGCTTTGTGGCAGCACGGCATGAATTAGCTTTCAGAGAGCTGACAGGCATCTATGTGCATACATCACATACTCAGAGAAACACAAAGTAAAAAATGAAGGAGTGTAAAAACACATCATATTAATAATTTATAGCAAACTACACAGAAACTCCCTGTGCTAATCTACCTAGAGGACAGAAGAAGTAAAACCTAATTTAACCTGAAATAGGATGCAAAATTAAAAGAAACATTACAAACACAAGATAAGTGAATTTGATAAACACACAGTTGTGAAATGTTCTTGTGCACATGCCAAAAGCACTGGAGAAGACTGGACTTCAGAACCCTACAGACTACGTTTAAGGCAAATCAAACGTTTAATGCAACAGAGCAAAAGACATTCTAACCCCCAACAAGCCAGTATTCCCCCCCAGTTTCCAAACCACAATTAAAAAATAGGTCACTCTGCATTTTCTGTTGGGTCACTTCAGGTGACCTGCCTGGCCTTCAGCACCAGAATTACCCAAACACATCACATCTACTGCTTGGCACCAAGGTGGAGAGGTTACAGTACTCATCTGTGGAAAATCTACAGATCCCAGCTTCCAGAAAAACAATTGTGAGTGATTTGAGCCACCTAGGTATTCTGCTCGCTCTAGGTTTCTGTTCCTAAATTTGTTATAAATACATTCTCTTAAATTGCTCTACTTCATCTTCCTTTCCTTAATCTGCTCCACCTTCCAGTAGGTTTCCCTGGCAGCCAAGGACTACAGTGGGGAGCGTTATTTAAACAGCAGTAACAAATAAATTAAGTCAGCTGGATTTCTATACCAGGGTCACCTTAACTCTACAAACCACAGAAAGTTAAAAATCTGCTATACCTTTCCAGCTACCTACAGGGGAACTTGCTTTTGTTAACCACTGCCTGAAGGATACTAAATCACCACATGAAATACTCTACTACAAATCCTATTTGAAGCAGGACCCTTTGCTAGAATGCTAACTTTCTGCTGCTGTTACCTAAAGAGAAATTGCTTTAATCGCTGCAACACGTGATGGGAGGATATGTCTGCCTTTCCCATCAATTTGGCTGTCCTTGTCCTTGACCTCAGTGGCACACAGATGCTGGTGACTTCAGGTGGGATGTAAACAGTGGATTGCATTCTCACTTTTGTTTGCAATTTTTTTCTTAACAAATTTGATGTGGCCATTCTGTTTTGTGATCCAAAGAGCCCCACAGTTAAGTGGAAGACTGAAAAGGCTTTTGAATCTCTTCATTATAATACAATAAGTCAAACGTGCAGTTTGTAAGGTGTATCCAAGTATTGATTATCACTATATGCTTTAATACAAACCACAGCTATGTACTATCAATACACTGCTCCATCCAAAATAAAAAAAATATAGTACAAGATAAACACAGTTTCATTTACCTAAATACTGGATATAATTTTTTTCCCCTGAAGACTTCTTGCATATAATTTTCTTCTTTGAAAGCATATGATAATTTGTGATTTTGCATTTTCTAATCTTTCTGCAAGTCTCCCTGCTCCCCTTTACCCTGTCCTGTGTTCTTCCATTGCACTTACTGCCCTCCCCCTCTTCAGGCCGAATGCATCAGTTGTGTCACTAGACAGGCATTTTAGCACAGGGCACCTTGCTCATGAAATTCATGCCCTATTGCACATCCATTGTGTCATCTGCACTACAAAAACACCGACTACATCTCTTTAACATTGTACCAGCAGAAGCTGTTTTCTTATCCTTGCCTACGTAGATGTTTTGCTCCTCTCAAGGCTGCTGACGCTCAGTTCTCATTAGGCAGCTTCTGGCTCTTCTTAATGAGCTGGAAAAGCTGGGGTCACCTACACAGCTCAGTCAGTGCTTGTTAACAGAACAGAGAAAGACTTCTGAGTCCTGTGTAAGCCCTTTTGCACAGGAGGGGCTGGGACATATCAGAGCACTCAGGATGGCTAAACCAAATACCCTCCCTGCAGGGATTAAAAACAACTTTTCTGGCAAGATCACTCTTTATCCTTCAGAGGTGGTTTTGGAGCTACTTTACTACCTTTTTAATCATACTAAAAATGTTAATGCTCAGTCTTGCCTGTTTCACTTATTATTACAACAGTGACTTGGTACCATTAAAGTCTTCACAAAGCACAAAGGAGAATTCTTGAAGACTGTCAAAATCCAGCAGTCCACTGATGTACAAAGACTCCCAACTATTCCTTTGTGTAGCACATCTCCCTCCCACTGAAACAGATACACCCACCACAAACTTCTCTTGAGCAAAAGACTTCTGTAAAACCTCACCCTAGAAATAGCATCAGCATCTCATTTAAATAATTCAGAGTCCTTGGCCATGGGGCTGGCCGACAAGGTCCAGGAGCTAATAAGATCCATGCCTTCCCAGAGCTTCAGGTATGTGCCAACTGATGTATCTCAAAATGGAGAACTCACTTTAAGCAGAATCAATTTCTGAGTTAATAATCTTTATATATTGGTTATGTGTTACCCATGCACAGGCTAGTACCCACCCCGGGGAATTTACAGTCTGATCTTTGATAGATGATGCCATTTTAATAACATACTACGAATCTCCTTATAGGCTTGACTTTATCCTGTTAACACAAGTGACTGACTGCACTCTCACGTCTTCCAGAGAACAATAAACCTGCTTCAGAAATGGAAGAGAATAAAAACTCTTAAATCTTCTGTCAGACACTACACCTATATCTGTTGGGGAAAAAACCCAAACCTCTATAAGTAATGACAGCATTTTCACTTTATTTATTACATAATTTCATTTCATTTCTTGAGGTAAAAAATACTAAACTCTCCACAATAGTGGAGGGGAAGGTTGTACATCAGCAGGTAGAGCCTGACTCAGTCTCACGTATTCAAAATACTGTTTATGGTCAAACCTGTAGACAGCTGCAAGATCAGATGAGGTGGAAGATGAATTTATCATAATAAGTACCATCCCCAAGGAAGAATTCTGAAGGGGTTATTCTGGTGCCCTGTTGCCCTCGTGGATCTGCTCAAAGTATGTAACAGCTTCATATAGACATAGGCATGGTCAGCAAAAAAAAAGGTCAATTTAATTAATCTTCAGCTACCTAACAACTAAATCCCTCATTTCAATCTCCCCAGAAATGAATAGAGAAATTTATGCCATTTCATAATGGTTTCTAGAAAAGTGACATGGGTGCGTCCAAAGACAATTCATCTCTCCTTTACTGGCTGCAGAACCTAATGCTTGACTTTATCTAGGGAATGAGTTTTCATATGGTATAAATGAGGTGAGGAGTCTCATCTTGGCAGTGGAAGTCTCCTGTTTATTGCAAGTAGAAGACCTTTCCTCTGTTTCTTTGGTATCTTAAGAGTCTTGCAGCCATTATAGTATGTTTTTTCTCCAATTCAGAGCAAGCAATTTATGTCCAGGATAAAGTCTTTTGGCTTTCAAAAGGGATCTCAAGCAGTCCCTAAGATGCCATTTCTTCTCAAAAAAAGGTTTGCAAAGGGTTAAAAAAGCAGATCACAGAAAGTTGTTTTTTTTTTTACATTAGGTGCCAGCACTCTTCAAGCAAGATGCTAGACAATCTCTACTCAAGATAATGGTGTGGTGTGCTGTGCTGCACAAATGTTTGTGCAGCCCTCATGCTGAGAAGTGACAAAAGGTTAAAAACAATCTCTTCCTCTCTGTAGAAGCAAAAGTTGTTGCCTTGTTTCACAAAGAGAGGTGGTCATACAAGCTCACCTCAGGTGCCTTTGCTGGAACTTCTTTCTGTGCCAATAGTGTTGACTGCCCATCCTCAAAATGCAGCACACACATTCCTGAGGTTCCACGCTTATAACCAAAATCCATACAGCTTACAAAAATTTCACATAGAATAAAAAAAAGGCAGTTCCACTTTCTTATCTCCCTTTACGCCTGAAAGTGCTTCCTTGCACTGGAAAAAAAAATCATTTGAGATTATGTGTCACTCTCATGACTATGAGCTCTAAGCCCTTACCAGGAATCCTTTCTTCCTACCCGAAGTGAAGGTGCAGAATAATTGTCAGGGTTTTATTGGTTTGGTTGGTCGGTTTTTTGTTTGGTTTTTTTTTTGGCCCTGCACCCAGCATACACAAGTGTGCTGGGCATTACAGAAGTGCTAATGTGGAGCAGAAGACTAATTCCCAAATACTTCAAGCTTCTCAAGCAAATTGCCTGTACTTTCCCTTTGAGGAAATTAAAATAAGGGTACTAAGGTCACCTTGCTGCAGTAAGTTCTGTCATTTCGTGGTCAACTTGCCCTGCTTATGTATTCCTGTGCTAAACTAATCATCATAGCTGGGCCCAGGAAAGAAAACCTATCCTTTCCTCCAGAGGGTGGTTGTAACCCATATTCAAGTACCTGGGGATGTTCTCTACACCCCAGTATTGCTGGGATTTGAAAATGGGGCTCCCCTTGCTCTTCCATTCCCAACTCCACCACTTCTTGCAGCACATTACAATTGTGGCTTCTCTTACGAGTAAGTCTTAGGTTTGCTACAGATGAAAACATTTCCTCCTTTGTACAAATTTGTGGAGTGCATTTGCCCCTACCACACAAGTGCCTGCAGCTACAGAGGGCTAAATCAAGCAACACAGACAAGCACTTCCTCCTTCCTATATACTTGTATCCAAAAGACTGGGAAAAGAAAAACCCAGCCTAGCAACAAATAGAATCTGCCTTAGATGTGGCAATATATACCTATAAATATCTGAAGTCACGTGTAGGTTTATCACCTGCATATCTCATTTACCTTTTTTAGCTTCAGAATGGAAAATATTTGACCCCACGTACTCTGAAGCATCCCCTGACTCTTCAAAACAAAATGCCCCCAAGACAAAGAACACGTCTCCCATCATGCCAGAGTATTTAAATATCCTATTTACAGTTGCCTTCACATTCTTCAAAGGCCTGGTGAAAACAAAAGTGCCTAGTAGGACTGGCAAATTTCAGCTATTTCAGAGTGGGAAGGAAAGAATTTCAGAGGTGCAGAGAATTCTCTAGAATCTGTCCCATCTCCTAGATACAAGAGGAAAAATCTCCTACAGGCACACAAAAACTTTGCTACTAGCCATTAATAGCTTTACAGGTCAAAACCTTCACATCTTTGATGGAGCTTACAGGCAACAGCTGAAAGGGTCACATCCCCTTCCCCAAACACCATACTGGCTTTAGTGCAGACAGCTGCCCTTATGTCAGCCTGAAAACACTCATGCAGTTATAAGGCCCATAAGGCAGACATAACAGCAGAAAAATTTGAAGTGATGGTAAACTGATCTTAAACTGGCAGAGGAGTCTATTGATGAGGCACAGGTGAAAAACACCTCTGACCCATGACTCTTCCAAAGTGATACAGCTTTTTATTCATCATCCCACATGAAAAATCCAATTAATAAGGTCAACTGCTACCCTCTGTCACAGATCTAACAGAGTCCTCTTTTAATATCCTACTTCCTTTCCACACATATCTGTCTCAGATGTTAATGAACGAAATCTCTCAGCAACCTCACTGCCAATTAGAAGCAACTCCTCTGAAGGGAGAGGAAAACAAAATCTGAACTCTGAAGTTTGGAAAAGCAGACAGACATGGAGCAGAAATCCACCTTCTGCCTCTAATAAGATGATTTTTCCTCCTCTTAATTGCTGCTTTCAAAAAACTTAGGTACCATATAACTAACAAGTCACTTAAATTTAATAAAACAACAGCTGTTTTTCTGGGTTATTTTTTAAGAGATATGCAAATCAAGGCAGTTTGTTGACTTGCCTAATAAATACTGTAAACCCCACTCAATCTCTTTGTGGCAGCTGGAATAAAATTTTTAACAATCTAACATTTTCTACTCTACAGATTTAGTTCCACTAGCATTAAAAAGTCTGTCTCCCAAGCAAAAATATTCTCACCACATCATCACACACATACTTCTCAAAAAGGAAGCATTTCAACTAGAAATCTTTGGATGTACTTACTGAGATTGTACCATTGTCTAGACCTATGGACAGCCTTCTGGTTTCCGGGTTAAAAGACATGCATGAACATGGAGCTGAAAAAAATGAACATGTTGATGAAGTTAACAAAACTGCGATTCTCATTTTCTTGAAGTTCTGGAAAGCCTAAAATTAGCTAACATGCTTTATGATGTTGTGCAACAATTTGAGCTTACCAACAGACAAGCATTAAAATAAAAGTGTTCTTGCAATTCATTCAACCCTATCCTGTTAGGACATGGAAAAATAGCTATTTCTGGCTCCAGTTACTTCATTTTTTTTCTTACTAGTTGTCTGTAAACAAGCATTTCATATAAGAACAATGGTGCTGCTTTGATATAAGAGGCACCTGACATTTCAGAATAAGTCAGAGATTACTTAGCTGAATAATTCAGGTTTTTACATTTGCCTGAATTGTGCTGACAATAAAGCAAAACACTACATACATTATGTCAGAGGCTTGCATCCTATACCTGCAGTAAGAAAATTCCCCAGTAGGAATCAAAATACCAGCTAATACTAAGGACTGAGTTCAACTGTCCCCTACTCCAATTCCATCACAGACAGCACTATGGCAGTATCACATACTATGGCCAAAATAAAAGTGGAATCTAAAACTAGCCATTGCTTGATTACATTGCTATTACTCTAATAAACACCAGGATTTATCCTGAAATTGCACACAAGATGGTCACAGTATGCTCCCTCAAAGACCTATCAGGGTTTGTATCAAGGGTGAAACCAGTTTTCCTTGCAAGAATTCAAGAGCTATCCTTGGTTTAATCGAAAAATTGTGATATTACATTCAGAAAGCAGGAATTGCTTTTACTGCCCAACACAGCAGCATGCAGCTAGGAATCTCGCTGTCCCAACAAAAACCTTCAGGAATTACTTTTCAGGATCAATTGCCAACTGCAGCTAGGATAACAGTAAGAGTGCTTTATAAACCATATTCTTACGATAGAGTACAGTCAGATGCACTTTTAGTTCTGCTTTTTTCACCCCTCTTGGTTTCTACTCCCCATTGTGATTGCTCACATGTTTGTGTTACTAACAAGCTTGAAGTCCTCTCTTTTGCAGTACTGTAATCCAGTACTTTCTCAATTTGTGTAATGTCTCACTTAGGACTAAACAGCCCATAGCTCAGCAAATCTTCCTTGATACTTTGGTTGGCAGCAAAGCTATATGAAGAAGAGAAGAGTCAATACTGACGGTTTAATAAAACTTGTTCCACCTTCAGTATTGACTCCCTCTTGAAATGTTTCCTGAAGGACAAGCAACCATAAACAGAAAGCCCACCAGATCCACATCCAGGCAGGCACCTCAGTTTCTTTCCTGGAAGGGTTGACTGAATTGAATCAAAGAAAAGGCTTCAGTTCAAGGAAACTGACAGAAAGGAAACAATTAAATCAGGCCTAGTACCAGTGACAAAATTGCTCCTTCCTGTACCTCTCCCTTAGAAAAGGCAAACTGGAATCATCCCTTCCAAAGGTATAATAATTACTATTGTATTGAGGCTTCTATGCCTGTAGCAGAATAAGAGTTGCAGAAAAAGATGGACAGAAAAAGCCCAAATCTAAGCAGAATAAACATCAAATAATTTTAAAGGCACTTAATGCCAGAACAGGCATATTCTACACAGCAGCTTTTAAATGCTGGACACTGTGCATACATTGAAAGAGCTACCAGTATCTGTGAAGGCCATGAGCAGCTCACTGAGAAGAAGTCTCAGGTAAATTACCTATTTGAAGTATGCTTTTCCCAAACACTTCAGAAGCAAATGACACAAACAATTGCTTGACACACTCTGATTACAAAAGAAGTAACTTCTGAATTGTAGACCTGTGTGTACACAGTCATAGCAGTGTAAAGATATTTATTTTGCTATAATCATTTTCCCAAGGGAACTCTTCAGTAACATGTGCACTTAGAAAAATCATTATGCCAGCACTAAAATTACGTCCATAGCAGCTACACTGATGTAGTCAGCCGTGCCACTTGTAACAAGGCTGCAGCAGCTTACTCTGGTAAAATTAAGATGATATTCAGGTACTTAAGCACTAAGGCTCATTTAAAAGAGAGAAAGAAAAAAAAAGAAAAAATGAAACAAAAACCTGAAGCCTTAAGCTTCTGAGATATTTAAGACCCTCTTAAAAACATATCCAGGAAAAATAACAGCACTCTGAAGACTCTCTACTTCAGTACCTAGCTATGATTTGGATTTTGGACTGCAAAAAGATTGATCTGAACTACTGTGGAGGACAAGCAGGATACTCCTGATGCAGAAGTCTGGCTGCAGTCTTCATCTTAAATACAGGGCAAATATAGACTGATTTTTGCCTTTAGAAAATGAAATATGGAGGAAAAACCCAATTACATACTTCATGCTCTCAAGAGTGTGTCACATTTATTAGAGGCTGACAGAATAAGTAGAGAAATACAGACTTTATATTTGCACTTTCAGGGACCCCTCCTTTGAAGTGCTTAAATGTGACACAGTTTAAGACCAAAGAAGCATGTTTTTCATTGCAGCTTTTTTACCTTCCTGTTTAAAGCAAAGTGTTAGTTATGAAAACCATCATAGGACAAGCAGTGTATTATCTGCCTCAAAGACTGGATACTCCATTGTTACCCCCAGTACAATAAACCCTTTACTCCATTCCACATCTGTAATGGAGTTTTTTGGTTGCATTTGGGTCTTATTGTGTGTTTTAGTTTTGTTGGTTTTTTTAAATAGGAAAAGTCTACTTGACTCTTGACTACAATTTCTTCACCTGTCATAAATTGGTGTCTGCTAAGTTGTTTTATTAATTCTGTGCCCAAAGTGACAAATCTAACCATGATTACGTGTGTAATCAAGAGCACACATCTAACCAGGGTTACACGTTCACAGAGGTCTGTTGTTAATCAGCTGTTGAGACAATGCTGGTATGAAGGAAATGTATTAGCAAGGTTTCAGCTAGAGCTCTTTTCTATCTCATGGGCTAGAGATGATGATCAAAAAATTGGCCACTGTGTTGTCCAGAATTTTTTGACCACAGAATCACCCATAGGCAGGACATAAAATTTTCCCAGTTAGGGGAAATCCTACCTCTGAACTCAGAACAGATCTATAATCTTGACCTTTTTTTTCAGATATCTAATGACTTTCACATTCAGAACGCATTGATGACCCTGTTTGGGTGCAGAACTTGACCAAAGCATATCACTGAGTCAACCCAACTCCTCATCCTTCTCATCTCCCAGAGGACCTAGGCTGCAAACTCAGTTATTAAGGCTAACTGATATCAAATCATAAAATAGATTGGGTCACACATCACCACAGTCAAAGTCACAAGTCATGTTAATGGAGTATCTATAGGTAGGACTGCCACTCACTGCTTGCTAAGCAGCACAAAGGCACCATTGTGCCCACTACATTTTTACACAGAGAACCTCTCAGCAGTCATTGTTCTTTAAACAAAAAAACACAGCATGAATCTAAAGCAGAGCACCATCAAAAAGGTGATCAACACAGAAACAGACAAAACCATCATTTCCAGCCAAGCGTAGACTTGTGCAGATTCTAACTCAGAGCCCTTTCTGTGATTTCCAAGCTTAAAGGCATGGCTGATAATGTAATCGTCATTGCTTCAGTTGTTTATTATACCTGATCATTCTTGAAATTGTTGAATAACACAGTATAATTCTAGTATCTCATGCCTCAAAAGCCTACCAGCCTTCAAAGTGAAGGAGCACTGTCAAGAGATAAAATTTATGAAGGAGCTTTGAAATAGTCCCTCTTCAGTGGAACTGGATCTACCCCATCATTTCCACTGAAGCCATTATTACGGGCAATCATACAGCTTTGCTAAGACCAGAGCAGAACCTAATGAGATTCAAAAATGCAAATGTATGCAAAAATACCACACGGAAAAAGAGAAGAATCAATGCCAAATAGCTAGAAAGGCCATTTCATAACAGTTTGGCTGGGGAAAGCAAACCTCTTAGGACAGGTCAAAGGAACTCAGGCCACTGCCAGTGATCGTGACAGAGCTCCACTGTCGGACTGCCACATCATTAGCTAGCTCTCAATCCCTTCTTGAGCAAAACCTTGGGCAGAAAGCACCTTTGACGACTGACATGTTCTTACGAGCTACACCATCACCAAAGGAAGATGAGGGGTCCTCCTCTCCACCGAATTGTTTTCTTAATGCAGGCAAACCCCATGGCTGCCCTAGAGTCCCAAATTGATGTTTTTGTGCTAAAACTTACACCTATTAAATATTTTAGTTATCATGAAGACAGCTGTCTCTTCCAAATCTACCTATCTTAGCTTAAAATAATCCTTTCTCCAGACAGTATGAATACCTCCATGAGACCTGATACATGCTGCCCAGTCTGGATTTAAGGTCAGCTTTACAAGCTTTCCAAAGACAGGCTAACCCAGCACATCTGACTGAAGCTGGATGAAGAGCATTAGCATATGTCTGCCTCTGATGACCTACAAAGTTATATTCCTGCACTCAACACAGGGGTTACAGCAAACAGCAAGGCTGTCATTTCTTCAACTCTCTCTTGGAAAAATGGACATTGATCTGCAGTTTCTCAAAGCATGAACACTCTCTTTGGGAAAGCAGACATAATGGAGGGATCCATCAGGGAAATTTGGTTTTCCACTTTTAATTGCAGAGGTAAAATGATTCTGCTTCTAAACTGGAAGAGCTGCCTTCCCTGTCTAGTATCCTCTCTATCATATTAGCTGCCATGGAATATTAAGTTCTTACCAAATAAAACCATTTACCATCACACTCTAATGGACTGAGCACACACAGTAGGAAGGGCAGAGTGATTTATACCGGAGACTTACAAAGCTTTATGGACTCCATTAGGGGCAGAATTCAAGACTACGTTTTCAGCTCCCACATTTTAAAATCTATGTTTGCATTAAATGCTCATCCCTTGCTAACATGTCTGTATCCTTTTACTGCTGTAATCTCTGATGCCTCTCAGAAGCATTAGCATGTAACTTGGTAAAGCTTCACTGATACCAAGAGGACTGTTCAAGAATAACATTTGATACAGAGACATAAGCTTGCAAATGGTCATAAGCATGAAGCTTCATCAAAACCATTTTGCAAATCCACAGTAGATACTGAACATCTCCCTATACTTACATGGCATTGCATGGTATATGCTGGGCCAGTACTGCCCACTGTCTCTCTTCAGCCAGACACGAACTGTTCTGTAAAAGAAAAAACACAACATACATGTGAGAAAGAATTAAAAAGATAACCATGACTGAATGAAAGCAAAGTGGTCACTATGAATGTACAAGATGTTCTTCAAAATTAAATTATTTTGCTGAGAGGGAAAATAAACCTGTGAACTCCTACACCAGCCTGATACATCAGCCTCACATTAACCCCTGTAAGGTGATGAGGGGTAGGCCATTCCTTGGTTCCACATGGTATTCAACATCTTGGCTGAACACATCTCAACAGTATTTGGAAACTGCTACGGCCTTAAGTTCTTTGCCTTTACAAAGACTTGAATATGACTGTTCATTCAACACTTCATGTGATGATTTGGAACACCACAAGTAGCCCAGTAGAGCATTCCTGTATCAGCACTTCAAGTCTCTGCAGAAAGCTTCCCTCTGCTGTCAGAGTAGGCCTTGGCCCATCTGCTGCCTGTTGTTTCATTGTTCTGCTTCAGGAAAACCTCTAAGAAAAAGAAGGAGGTTCTGAGATTTTCAGCTGCTTATTAATAAGATTACATCCATTTGTGCCAGCAATGAGCTCTTCAGCTTCAGGACCTTTCCCTCTCCTCAGTGCATGCAGAGTGCTATCAGAAGAAGCCACTGAGCACAAAGCCAAACTCTTATCCTTCTCTGAAGAGGATGACCAAGGTAACAAGCAGCTTTGCAGGTCTCCTCTGCCCCATCAGTTTGGAGTTGTTGTCTTTGAATAGAGACACTTAAAACCACACAGTGCTCCCCACAAACACATCCCCAATTTCCTCTCTACTAGAAGATCTTCCCAGTGTATCTCAGGATTACTTTTGCTTTCTCATAATCACATTATACTGTCAGATTCCTGTTACTCAATCCATGCCCTTCAGACATTTGAGACATTTGTTGCTTGTTTCCAGAGCAGAGGATCTGGACTGATGTACCATCTGGGTCATTAAATATTTATTATTTCAGCCCTCGTTGTCATTTGCTTGTTTTGGTCCAGTCTCTGAAGCCTCTTTGTAACTGAACCTCTCTCTTAACTTTGGTTCATCAGTTAATTTCATCAAAACACATCTAGTAACAGTGTCAACAGTTAAAGCGGCGTTAACCTCTTGCTTGTTCCTGCATAGCCCACTGTCACCTTAATTACAGCCGCCTGTTACCTGCCTTATTGTTCCTCTAACCCTTATAACATCCAATGTTAACTAGGAAACTCTCCATGTAACACTGTATTCATGCTCTATTGATTTACACTGAATGTATTAACCTTCTCTAGAAAATATAGCTATCCAAGACAGCACCATGTTAGCATAGCACAACAGATTTTGACCCATCACCCACTTCTATTTAGTTTTTTCCACCAAAGTTACTGTACAACAGCAGATACAGGAGGGATCTAAAGAACTATTGTTTCTATAACTTTCACTTGATACTATTAAGGAAAAATAAACAAGCAAGAATGGCTTTTTCCAGTACATGAGACATGGAAATACAGCTTATGGAAAAGACTATGATCATTTCTACTGTTACCTCATTTTATTCAAAAAGCAGATTGCAGCCCTCTTTAGTCAGTACAAGTTCAGTGCAATACCATAATATAATAAATATAATAAATATATTATAATACAATCTAAATTGATCTAAAGCATTACATACACAATTATAGTCTGAATTGAGACGCCATGCATAATAAAGCAATCCAAGAACTAGTAACCTATCCTTCAAACTTCAAACTGAAGGCTGTACCACCGTGTCTTCCTGTACCGCATATATCCAAAATCAGGTTTCTGCTTATCTTACGCTGCATTCAAACTCCTTTTACAGCAAATAATGTTGATACCTTGTGCATTTGGGCACTACACAAGCTGAATCATTGTAGAAATATCTCAAGCATACACTTTGACAGAGTATGTTGCTCTAAAAACTAACACTTCACTGGGTTAACATGTCCCAAGGTTAGAAAGCTCTCAGAAATTACTCAAAATGTGTGACATTCATTACAATTATCTCCTAAGTCTAATGGCCTTTTGGCGTTGAACACAGTCGCAGCTCTGAAACAAAGCCACCAAAACTTTTTATAAAGCCCAATTCACCAGCCAATAACAACGCTGACGTATCTCTGATTGTGAGAAGGACACACAAATCCTTCTGTCATTTCTCCCCATAGCTGACCATAGCTGTTGACCAGAAGCTCTAGAAGCACATCAACCACTCTGTTTCCCAAACAGACGAGCTCTTATAAATGTGCTTGTCCTCGACAAGTGAGGTTATTGTGGGAATGAATGAGTGTGCACAAAAAAATAATGGGATGAATCACAGGGAGCTGAAATAACATAATATGAAACTGCCCTGAGGAGGTGCACCTGTGAGACACCTGTCTTGATCATCCCAATCTATGTATTTGAGTGCTACCAGTTTCAAAATCCCCAGGCTTCAACAACATTGCCTCTCCTCTCCACTCTGAGGCTCCAGCAAATAATAAATCCAGTCCAACATCTTACAAATAATTCAGCTTGCTAGGAAAGGACTGTGTAGAAGAACAGATCTTTCAAAAGCTGTAGGAAATAAAAATGAATTGTATGTGCAAAAATGGCAATAATTTGAATGCTTTGGGTTGGTTTTGTCATTGCTCATTAAACTGTACCCATGGCAGAATTACTAATCAATTTGACAATTACATCAATGTTAAGACTTTTAGATGAATGATAATGAAGCAAAATATATTTTCTAGTAAAGCTTAAAACAAACAAACAAAAAAACCTGCTGGAGGTTGCATTAGGAGTGAAAACTACTTTTACTAATACAAGACTCTTTTATAGGTACACAGTATACTCATTTCTTAGTGTAGTCATATATATTTCCATTCAATGACTAAAACATGTGACTAAATGAGAACTAAATGAGAAACAAAGCATTCTAAGAATAAAAATACTATGAAAAGATGTCATCTAACTGTAAGGTGTGTGAAAGGGAACATAACCAGCAAGTCAGTTCACGTAACTCTTTAGAGAAGTAACTATCTCCCCAGTAAATGATTTGAAATAAAAGAAAATAAAAGATCTTGTAAACAATTTATTTTAAAATTAAGGATGATTACTATGCATGTCTTTAAAGCAAACATTTAAAATTTATATTAAGCATTATAATGGAGTTCCAATATCTATGTATAAGCTCATGTAAAGGATGAAAATTATTCCTTACGTCAGGAAATGACGATTCAGAATTTTCCTCTCCTAAGATCACTGAAATGGATAAAAGATTTTATTGAAAGAAGGAAAACCGACCTCAGTTCAGTAACCTGTTTTAGGTAACTTTTTCTCAAAGTAGATTTGCGCTAAAGAACAAACCAAACCAACCACTCAACTTGGGAGAAGCCAAATGTTCTTGGAAGAGTACATCCTTTTTCAGCAGAAGTTCCACACATTTCTGTATACTTCTTTACAGAATACTACCCACTAGATGTGAAATCCAGAGCTTTAGGAGCTTCTAAAGAAGGCAAAGAAAAAAACCCAAGCATGAATGAAAATAAGCTTTTTTTATGCATATCCAGCACGAGGAGTACTTGCTGCTTGCATGGTTACTGGACTTAAACAGCACCCATCCAGGTCAGGATTCATTCTTCAGCTGCTCTAGAGTGATTCAGTCAGCATCACCATGGAAATGAGCTGTCCCTTCACTTTGTTGCCAGTGAATTGACTTGGAAAGATTTTTAGAAGCTGTCAAATCGATGGATATTCTTCAAGTCTTTTCATAAAGGAGATGATTTATTTTTAAACGAGACAGGCTATACAGAAATAATCCTGCCATACAAAAGACAGGCTATTTTTATGTGTTCCTTATTGTTTATACCTTGGACCATATACTGTGGGATTATTTTCTCACTTGTCTTGCTGAGTGACCAAGACCAGTAAGCATCAAATGAGATGTGAAATTATTTTTAAGTTTCTATTTTATTATTTTATAGTTTTATTCTTATTTCTAGTGAGGACAGAAATTACAGAGGTACAGAAACTTTCATCTGTCACTTTCTAAAGTAATCAGGCTTATTCAGAGACCCTTTGCACATTATAGCTCCTTGGGAAAGGCGGGGTATGTCAACAGTCCAAATAACACGGTTAAAAAGAAACATTTCCTACTGTCCACTGTTCTAACAACAGAACTGATTTAAAACAGTTTCAGGAGAGTTTTGAAAAAGGAAAAGGTACACACTAAACTATTCAGAAGCTCCAGAGAAGCAGGATCACAGCAAGGGAGGTGAACCACGCAAGGACCGCACACAGTCCTGGATGTGAACGGCACAGGGAGCACACCAAAACCCGCGTGGAGGCAGCTGGATCTCATAGCAGTAGCTCAGGCGCCAGCTGTGAGGGAGGAAGGAGTCTCATGAGCACTTGAACATTCAAGTGCACTGTCAATCCCATCCAGTGATATAAAAAAAAATTGCACAAAACAGAGCGCCAAGCGAGCAGGCAGATGGACTGAAAGGCAGGATTTTTTTCACACAAAGCTTACTAAGCAGTCAAACCATGCTTTATAAGATGTTTCCCCATTTAATTCATGCTGCTGTAACTAAACGCAGATGCACATTGCATAACAGGGAAAATGTCAAAGTTTTGGTAGGTTGCATGCAGCTAGAGGATTGCATGGGTTTCTCATGGTGTTACACCCGACAGTTGTACTTAGACCTCAGAGAAAGTGACACCATCTTATTTAACACAGTTTTGGCTTATATAGAAGACTTTTTGGGTATTTCGTGGGAAGTGACTAGAAAACAAAGATTCATAGGAGACAATCTCAGGAGAAATGAATTTTTACGACTAAAAAAAAAAATAAATAGTGACATGACAGCTTTACTACTCAGCTGTGAAACAGTTTCCACCCATTTTTCAGTTTTCTGGACAATGAGCAATGCAGTTCAGTGATTTTTCCAGTTACCTGAGTACACATGCCTGGGAGCAGTGCAAGCTCTGCTCTTCAGGCGCTGGACAAAAACCAGATTCTGACCAGCTTCCACTTCAGAAACTTAGGCCAAGTAGAGACCCAAAAAATGAACCGTAAGTCACAAGCACAGAAAAATACTCTTTTACATTGAGGTTACTAGAACAAGGTTCAGAGAGCCGAGCTGCCTCAGGTCTTCAGCAGCTCCACAAATGCAGTTCTCATCATGTGTCATAATAAGCAGTGTGGTGACTACACCACATTCCAGCAAAAATGCTGTAGGGAAGCTAACTTTTTCTGCAAATGCAGGTAAATGCAGGGCTGGAGTTCCCAGTGAACACCAACCTACAGCTTTGGAAAGTATTAAACAACAAATGTTACATCACATCGGGACTTTTTTTCAGGTAGTTTCAAAATTAACTCCCTCATTAAAAACTGTGCACCAGTCTTCCTTACAGATCGTTGGGGTAACAAAACGATCTTCATCTCCCTCTCACCCACAGTCCTCCTTCATCCATACCCCACTGAAGGATTTCCTTTCCAGAACAGGTGCAGCTTTGGTGCTGCCTGTACTGATCAATTCCTGCTTGCATTCAGGAAGCATAAACACACAACCTTTTGAAGGTAATTGCATTGGATGATTTAATTATTGCAATCCAATTACTTTCACCTCCTTCCCACATTCAAATGTTTCAGTAATGGAAGTTATTAGAAAGATCCTCATTAGATTAAAATGCAGGCCTGCTATGCAATAAGTGACTCAGTGGAACCATGCTAAAAATACCTAGTGGATCCAGAATTCGCAAGGAGAAATTTGCAGGAGAAATCATTCTACACTCTTCTAAATTGCCCATGTAGCAAAGGTGAAGAACTAGAACGCACCAGGTCACTGTCCTGCTTCCAGTTGCCTGGTAGGAACATCTGTCCCGCAAAACACAATGTTTTTTTCTCCAAAGCTCCTATTGGCTATCAACTTAGTGATAATTTTTAAGTTATGCATGCTTCACTCTGCATAAAAATGAATGCATTATTCAACTGATAAAAAAGTGGACCTGTGAAGTGAAAGCTGAACATACTCATTTTCAATATACATACCACCATTATGGCATTTCTAATAAATTATAGTCACATAAAGGTTAATTTACAGGAAAAGATTGATATTTGATCACAAGCACTAAATTAAGTCATACCCTTAGGCCTCAACTTATTTTTCATATAAATGTTTGGTTAACTATCCAGTGAAACATCTAGTAAATTATGCCTTTACTGCAGGGGAAGGAAGCCACATTTCCACATGTATAGGATGATGCCCTCTCTCAGCATTTTAATTTCTGGACCTAAGTCATCTGCATCATTCATTGCAAGAGATTAAATTAAATCATTAACTACTTCACTGCTTCTTGTAAGATATTTGACGTATTAAACAGAGTATAATAATTCATCGAAGATATTTCAGAATCCTGGTGTAAGGAAAATAGGCTCACAGATGCAAAGAGGGAAGACCATGCACAACCTCTAAAAGCGTTATTTTGCCTTGACAGTGTATTTACCACATTCAGTCGGAAAACACTCAACATTTAACTCATGCAACATAAAGTTGTAGGGGAAACCCTGTGTTTCTTGGATTTTGAGAAGAGCATCATATCGCAATGCAAATAAACCCTTTTTGAAGCAAGCAGCTATTAAGTCCCAACATACACAGATTTCCCATAAAGTTGTTAACTCTCAGTGTGCACACTTACATCTGTTACTATATGAACTATCACTTTAATTAATTGTTTCTCTGATGTTGTCCATTGTGGGAAAAACCAAACCAAACGAAACCAAACGTGCTGGTTTTTGCTGGATAGCAATAATTTTCTTCACAGTAGCTGGCACGGGACTGTGATTTGATCTGTGCTGAAAACAGAGTTAATAATACTGAGATGTTTTTGTTATTGCCGAGCAGGGCTTACACTGAGCCAAGGCCTTTCCTGCCTCTCATCCCACCCCACCAGTGAGTGGGCTGGGAGTGAACAAGAAGATGAGAGGGGACACAGCTGGGACAGCTGACCCCAGCTTACCAAAGGGATATGCCACATTATATGGTGGTGTGCTCAGCATATAAAGCTGGGGAAGGAAGAAAAAAGTGGGGGATGTTTGGAATGATGATGTTTCGTCCTTCCAAGTAATGGTTACATACGATGGAGCCCTACTTTCCTGGAGACTGCTGAACACCTGCCTGCTGATGGGAAGTAGTGACTGAATTTCTTATTTATCTTTGCTTGTGTGCCTGTCTTTTGCTTTGCCTATTAAGCTGTCTTTATCTCAAGCCCTGAGTTTTCTCAGTTTTACTCTCCTGATTCTCTCCTCCATCCCACCATGGGGGGACTGAGTAAGCAGCTGTCTGGTGCCTAGTTGCTGCCTGAAGCTAAACCATGACAAAAACCCAAACCAAAACCCAACCCTCCCATACCTATAATGTATAGGTAAATTCCTTAGCCAATAAATAGGACAATCAGCTGGTCACATGCAGCTGAAGGTGCTGAAAGCTTATTGAAACACCCTCTATAAGAAGAGACAGGCTCTTGGTTTTTAAATACTGCTGAACAATTACAGCACTGTCTTTTCAGAAACAACAAACATATCTACTTAGAATGTATTTGTGCGCTCTGTGCCACACCAAAGTGCCTCTGGAAATGCTCTCCTTGAGGCATCAAGGACTTTCTTCAGAGGAATCGTATTTCCAGTTCCTCCAGCTGAACTTGAACAATGATTTATGGGTGATAAAATGTTCCCTCAGCTTTTCTGCTCATTGCCATTTTCCTCTCAGGGCAGCCTGACTCAGAGATATTTTCACTGTCCTCACAGAAACACAACTCCTACAGGCTTTGCTCTTCTAGAGGAGGTAAGAAGCCACTCTGCTGCTCTGACCCAGCAGGAAAACTTTGGCTGCGGAGTCTCAGTATTCTGGGAAGGAAACCAGCAAGGCCAACAGAATTAGTGCCAGCAAAAAGGGATGAAGAAAGCAGGACAAAGCTATGCAAACCCAACCCTGTCCTGAAAGGTTTGTACAATAGCTGCAAAGGAACTCCAGCCGTGAAGTGCTTTACCAAGGGCTCTCAGATTTCTTCGTATCATGCACACTGCAGAATGTGTTGTGAGGTGCCAGCAAAGCCCAAGCAGTGTTGTGAGGTGCCAGCAAAGCCCAAACGTCTGACACTAATTTATAGGTGATCTGGCATTTCAAGGGCTTAAAAGACAGTCAGTTTGTCATCTCTGCATTCCCATGGGGGTAGCACGAGGAAATGGAAATCAACAGAGTTGAACTGAAATCATCTTCAAACCTCTATTGTGAGACTGAATATTCCATCCTAAATTATAGGTTTTATTATTTAAAAAATCTCTCTCAAACACATCTTTACATCCAGTTACTTCTTTCATAAGGCCTATTTGAAGCTTTTCCATTCTTCAGCATTCAACTTCATACTGTAGTAACTTTATTCTATCATGTTTAAAATATTTAACAGCAAATTTCAATGAACATCGTCTTGCTCTCCTGTTACAAGACTAGAAGTTCTGTTGTCTCTACCTTCTCCACTGGTTAGTTGCTGTGTATACTTGTATCATTTCTTACATGCCTCCTCTTTAGGGTAATCAATCTTTCCAGTCTCTTGGAAAAGCTGCTCTTGTGTTCTGCTCCCCTTACCTGCTTTCCAGTCCCTCTAATGAGGCAATATCCTGTCTGAACTGGCATCTTCTGTACTAAATGCAGCAATCCAGACACAGACAAATCTGTTAAATTATAAGAGCATTATCATTCTTTTCTTTTCTTTATGCATCTTCTTCCCACATGTACCCTAGCAGTGTTTATTTGCAGCAGTTGTACTTGGTTTTTATTCGTGCTGGCAGGATTTAGAAACTTACAAAGAGAAAAAATATATTTATCAGTATTAGATTCAGTCTGCAATACACTGCTATCCACTTAGTTAGTTTTCCTGCACTTCACATCTCTCCAGACCCAATGAGCTTATCTGCTAATTTGGGTTAGACAACAAGTCCAGACCATTAGTGGAGGGAACAGAGGATTTGTCAGCCACAGCTCTCAGGGGCAATCCCAGAACCACATGTTTCTGGCAAGAGAGGTGGAAAGAAAATTATAAAGGAGAGCAATAGGCAGAGGCTGTCAAATACCAGGAAAAACCTTGACCCTTTGCATCAAACTTTCTTCTTGTGAAAACAGGACAGGAAAGCCATGTCTACTGCAGCAGTGTAGGGAGGACACAAGACAAACTCGCCCCAGGTACAAAAAAATATGTTCTTTAAGTATGTGAAATGGTGCAACATATTGCAGTGCAGCTTTGTAAAGATGCCTGGTGGAACTGTGTCCTGACAGCAGACACTGCTCAGGTGACTGACCAAACCAACAAAGCAACTTCAGTTCAATCACCTAGTCATTGTCTCACTGGTAATTTCCTCTTTGCTGTAAGAGACAGAGATTCTGGTTCATGGCAAAAGCATCAAATATTATAAAAACCTCTTTGCTGGCACCTTATTACTACCTTACTTTACTGGCTTTTTTTCTTTAGAAGGTTACAAGAAGAGTCCTTTGCAATTCCTGTCCACATGTTGTCTCAGCTTGCATCCTCCCGACTTTTACTGCTGCCATTCATAGGGGAAATATCAGTATTATCTTGGAAGAAACAGATTTGAAGTTGTGAGATAGTCAACTCTAAAGATTTGCTTCTCTTCTTGTCAGCCTCTCACTTTTAAATCTTATTTCAAGCTAATACAAAAGGTAACATCCTCAGATTCAAAAGTAGTAAGTACTTACTAGGTCATGCTACTGGACATGGTGATTACAATAAAGGTGTCAGTATTTATATATTTACAGGAATCAGGGATTCAAGATAGAGTATTTTCAAAGCAAGGATTTTCAAAGTCATTGCTGATTTAAATAGTGGGCAACTCTATATGATCATTGGAAAAAGCTGATCAACTTTCCCCATTCTGAATAAAGACAAAGTTCCTTACCAGAGAGCTAAAGACCACCTACTTCCAACCTCCACTAGATCAGGCTGCTCAGGGCCCCATCCAACCTGGTCCAGAACACTTTCAGGGATGGGACATTTGCATCTATGGATGTTGCCTTCCAGTGGAAGACTACTAATTAGCATAGGCATGGTCAGTGCAAAGAGAGGTGTCTGAAGAGATGGCCCTATTCATGGGCCATTGGAAGCAGAGAATAGCAGCAGATTGAAGCAGACCAGATCTATTGCTGACCTTGGCAGAGGACACCAGATTTTAGATGGTCATACAAGGTACCATCTACAGCTAGAGACAACCCACTGGGCTAGTAAATCCTTGTGCTATTAGTTAAAGCATAAAATCTGCTCACAGCATCTGCTGGGGAAAAAGATGAGCTGAGATGGGGTAAGGGCAGTAAATAAGAGAAGGGTCCTTTTTGATCCTGTAGCCTTACAGGCTAAGCACTGCCTAAAAAACTAAACCAGGTTTGTAATTCTGGCTCAACTTTTTTGTAGGTCAGACAGGATTGCTTCTTACACAGAGGGCAGGGAGGGGAGGAACAGCTTTCCTTACAGACAGTCAAATCACTATGCAAACCGATGACATGTCCAGTTACCTCAAGCTACGAGATACAGACTAAAACCTACTCTGTTGGTTTCAAAATCAATATGTGTTCTGCTGTGTCAAGCAGCTCTTCCTCCCACTCTCCTGTCCTGGTATCTGAGACATGCTGAAAACACCCAGGTGGAATGACCTGACAGTCCAGTTAGTCTCTTTCACACGTCATATCTAATAGAAGTCAATTGTGTCTTCTTATCTGGCACACATGGTGAGCTTTGGAGGGATGTATGCAATTTGTGAGCAGTTATCAAGAAATGTAAATGATTAACAATCTCCAGCAGGTTAAGCAGTTTACTTAATTGAGAGATGTCCCAACTGCTGAGCATCAGAGGGAGGCAATGCACATGGAGGGCAGTATTTAGAATCAATTTTTATTCCAGCTGGAGGGGGGGAGGCAGAAAATATTAGACAGAGCTGTTCTGTGGACAAGATCTGGCCCCTTAAACAGATCAGATGGACAGTTTGCTCTAAATAACATCAATAAAAAGGAACAGCAAGTTTACAAGAAAGACTGAAAGCAGTTATGACCTTGAACACTGCAGTGAACAAATGGGTTGCTTTGGAAGTACATTTTCATCATCTGCACTGCACAATGGAAATAAATTCAAGCTAACAAAGGTTGTTAGAAATGCATAACCATATCATTCCACAAATGCATCTTTCCCCCCTGGCACTGTACTGTTAAAATACTCGATTCGCACTCTTAAGTCTGAAAGATCAAGGTTCTTCTTTGATTTCCTACTCACTTTTTCTTTTTTTCAGAGCATTTGTTTGATCAGTTTTTGAAAGAAAAATATTTCTGTAGAAGGAGACAAAGGTTCATGGTATGGCAGCTACATGCTAATTAAAAAGCCACTGAATGCTGAGGATCTATGTCCTACCTTTCCCAGTGGTTAACCATTAACTCTATTCAGGACATAGGAACCAAAGAAGACAGTCCAGTAGCCTACTTCCATGCCATGCACTTAAAAGCTTAGAGACACTCTTCTGCACTCCCATCAGTTCTCCCGGTCATCCCACACTGTCTCTTCCTCTGGCACCCTTCATTTTTACACACATTTCAACCACTCTATTTCTCTCCCCAGAGTTTTGGCTCCAGCATCTGGTTCAACAAGAGCTGACAGCAATTTACAAGTCCTGCTAGACTTAGCCTTTTAAAATTACTCATGCTATTGGCAAGAATACCAGCTTGAGATGTGTATGTGTTTGTGGGAAAGGTGCAGATATTCCCTTTGCATCCCTGTTTTTCTGTTTTCAGAAACACCCATTAACCAGCAGGTACCAGGCTACCAAGGTCACCTCTCCTTGGCAGTAGCAAGCCTTCAGCATTTTCACCCCCACAAGCAACTGCAGAGGTTCCTCCTCAAGCAGCTGATGTTCCTTCCTCACCAAGTCAGCTTTGAAGCAGCAAGGCAAAGGCAAATATTGCCATTCCCCCCACCCACTGCAAATAAAAGAAACTCTTCCCATCTGATTTCCATTTCTCTACTTTTTGTAGCATCCCATCCCACTCCCTCATGCCTGGGAGGCATCACACATCCACCGTCTCTCAATCACTCATAACAATCCAATGCATTTAAATAATATTTAAACAGGTTTTAAAAAAACTAGTAATAAACTGGGAATTACTGCAGGCTGCTGCTGGACCACAGAAGGATTGAGATGGTACTTCAGGTTTTCAGAAGGCAACACTTGGCAGATAAAACCAGCTAAACACACTAAATGCTTTTTCACATCACCAGGGCACAAGGTAGTTTTTACCGATTTCTGGTGTCAGTGGTTTTCCTGATACCATCTGCCCATTTCACTTTCATATCAGATGACTTGATATTTAATATTGATATTTAACAGCATTAGCAAGGATGTGCAGCTGCTCCAAGTTCATGCAGGAAGGAGACAGCCTGCCTTTTCTGAATTCCAAATTGGTAAGAGGAGGGTCACAGAGAATTAATAAGCAGGAGGGTGAGGAAATGAGAGAGTGAGTTGAGAGGAGTTAGAGACAGAACATGAATGGGAAGAACGAGCAGTAGGGAACAGGATATAAAGTACAAATGATACAAAGCCTGCAGTAACAATAGCAGTGAACGCCTGGTTCAGTAACGCTCAGATGAGGAAACTGAAAGAGCACAGTGTTTTGGTAATAACGGGTCTATCCAAATGGAGGTAACAGGCTGAAGACAAACCCTTCAAACCCCAAGACTCTCCCACCACCCCTATTACTGTGGTATCAGGGTAGCTTTGTGCATGTCCATTGTCCCTCACCAGAGGAAAGGGGAGAAGTCCAGCTCCACACTGTGCATTTACAAAGCTGCCTGGTGACAGACAGGGCAATGAAAACCTTACAGCTGCACTCAACAGCTACCCTCCAAATTTGTAAATTGGAAAGTATTTCCCACATTAAGGCTTCTCTCCAAAGTGCAGTTGCACTTACCTTGATACCTCACAAATACAAAGTTCTTGCTCCGTTACTTGGGACACTAAATCCTTTAGGCTCTCTTTTCTTTTAACAGACAGGAATTGTTTTTCGCATTTAAGACAAACAAAGGTTCATTATCTATTGCTGTGAAATAAGCATAGAGAAAAAAAACCCAACAGTTTGAAAAAGGAAGTTATGACCCCTGCAGGCTATCTGAATTCAATGTCAAGTGATCTTTTTCCCAACTGCATACTGCAAGATTTGTACATATTTTAAGGAAGAGAAAAAGCTCCACTTCTGTTGTCTTCCTCTGCAGTGCTCATGGAAAGTTTCAAGTCTCAGCCTTGGCTCTTAAATTCCTACTCTCTTTTCTTCCCCAACTTGAGTCAAGTTATTACTGGGTCTCAAGAATGAAATATTTTTTTGTTTAAAGCAGCTTAGCTTTTGAATAAACAAACACACAGAATCAAACTTTGTCCTGTTTAGGAAATATTTACAAAAATGACTACTAGTGAAAGATAAAAACCATGTGTTTGGGATGCTTCTAAATCAGTCCTGGACATAAGGAGAAAGCACCACAATCCAGTTCCACAGGAGAACTTAAGGACAGTGATATCAACCACCAGCAGGTCTAAGGTAAGAGCACAGGTGTGGGAGTTCTGCTTCCACTATAGAGTTAGCTACTGAAAAATGGGACTCTCATGAAACACCAGAGTGCAAGCCAATCCACACACACAAGCTTATCAAAGATGTAGCAGTTACATTTTTTCATAGCATCAAGACTGGATATGCACTGACTGAACAAGAACTAAACTTCTCTGAAAGGCAGGATGGATAATCACAGATCCACCCCATTCTTTCTTCTACAAGGAAACCTTTCCATTTCAACTTTCAGCTTTAGCAGATGATTTTTCCTAATTTTTTCAGACAATTCGTAACCATATCATGTTGCCAAATAGCAACATCAGAGTCCCTCTGATCTGATTTCAGAAAAGAATATCAATTTAGTTTCACAGGAATGAGAGACCTAAGTTAGACATCTTGTTCCGTTTATTTTTGTTACTTCTGCATAATTGATAGCTATTTATAGTTTAATTTTATGTGACTCCAAATATGCTTCTCTCTCTTAGTCTATGGTTAAAATTGTTGTTTCTACAAGATTTCGTGCAATGGAGGCCAAGTAGAATTTCTGTTTGTGCACAAAGTAAGATAGTGCAATCTTGTGGTACAGAAAAGCAGCAGATTTTGTAGAATACTATAAAGATTGTTGTACAACTCATGTCCCGGGTACTCCAGGCATACATGATTTAAAGGAAATCTTTTTGCTTTCTTGATCCTCTGATGATTTAAAAAGGCAATCATAATCTTATAACAACTCAGGGCTGGGATAAAATACTCTGACACCATTTCCTCAGTATCAGAGGACCTGTACCAGAGGAGAATTTCAGATCAACCATCCTGAGAACAGTTAAAGTAATATTAAAAATTAAACAAGAAACTTTTCATAGAAAACACAAAAGGCTCCTACAACAAGACACTCCACACAAGAAAAAAACTAGAATATATAAATTCCCTCCCAATCCCAGAGGGAACAACAACATACTGTAGGAGACAAGGCAAGTCCAACAATCCTTGCCACTGGAAAGCCTGGCTCCAAGACACAAAACCCAGCTTAGCAACTTGGGCCAAGCTCAGGAGCAGGAGGAGAACACAACTGCCACAGGGCAGCACCGTGCCAAAGGGTGTCAGAACAATGATGCTACATCCAACACGTATTTTCCAACTCCGTCACATTCCAATTACTGTGGCAGTAACAGCTAAGGAATATCTATCACCCTTGTGCCTCCCACAGCAGCTGTGCACGCACTCCTCCAGTAATGCAAATATCACCTGTCCGTTTGAAACACTCAGCTGATCCCACTCATGAGGTCAGCAGCAAAACTCTCAAGTGACACTGGAGCAAGATGAAACCAGCCATGATGATTTCGGTGTTTGTTTGCATATTGAAGCAAAAGGAAATTACTATTTCTTCCTAACAGCAGACACATCACTGTCCCCAAAACAGTGGGTAAAGGAGAAGAAAAAAGAGAAGGACTGAAATACTGTGTGAATCACCCAATGGATACTCAAATGGAAACAGCTTGTACAAAAACTGTATGATTGTGGAAGACTCTCTCCAAAAGACTTTGCCCCAACAATACCTGTAACTTCTGTTACATTATCAGTGTCAGGTTAACTGGCCAAGGCAGAAAGACCTCTGTGATAGTTATAGAACAAGCATCTCTAGCTATAAAGTACTTTCTATTGAAAATGTGCTTTGAAGACTAATTTAATTATTGTACCTGACGTTTCCTTGCTTTTCTTAGGTAGACGAGCTCACAAGCTATTGAGACAGACCACTTCCTCTTCACAGTTCCTTTGTGGCATCGCCAGTTTTACTAGGAAATGGAAGTTCTTATTTTCTGTCCTCCTTGATGTTTTAATACAACCAACAAAATCTATTAAAGTTTTCTATAATCATTTAGCAGCAACACCAAATATATGGGCAGAAAACTGCTTGGGGTAAGGTCTGTGACCACTGTACGTACAGCTTATTTCAAGTGTTTTTGAAATTGAAAGGAGCACAAATGTCATTTTTATGACTGAAGGTCTTTTCAAAGATTAAATGCTTAGGTAAAACTTCACAGCAGAGGGTCTCTGGACTTCCTTGATCTTCTTCAAGCTATGCTCTAGATTTGGATGTCCCTGATGAGGAATCCTCTCTTCAGCACCTAATGTCCAACTGCCGGTGTTTCAGATGCAGATGATGGCAACTTGTATTTCAAAACTGGTCATTACTACAGCTTAGCACTGTTCTATGACTTCAAAAATACAGGACCAAAGCTTTCACATGGCCTGAAACAGCGAAGGGAATGGCACACTTACTAGAACTAAATTGGGTACTTTTACTGGCAGGCACAGTACAGCTCCAAAGACACCAAGCCCACTGGAAGGATGCCACTCTAGGATGGTGTAAGTGGGGAAGGAGCTGGCAAATAAGGAAGCATTCATGTCCCATCTCCCAGCCCTACAGGACATGCAATGCTCTGCTCAAACTGGCCAAAGATACATCCCTGGGCGTCAGAAACAAAGCCTCCTGGAGAAAACATATCTTGACAGCTACTGAGGAATGCCAGATGATGCATTCACATCGGTTACAGGTCCAGTGCTTGTGCCTCCTGTGGTGCAGGAAGTGAGCACAGAGGTCTGACTGGAGAACTTGGCCACAGAGGCCATGAATGCAACTTCAGTGCTCCACTGGGGTTCCAGTCCTGGCTGCAGCCCTGCGGGTCACTGGCCAATGTCACACACAGGAATTTGGCAAGCACATGCACTTCTGCTCAGCACAGGGGCCCTGGGAGACCTGTCCTCCTCTGGACATCTGATTGAAGTTATCTTAAGAATCTCAAACTACTTTGGTCTCAAATTCAGGTTTTTTAAACTTACTGTTATAGATCTCCAACCACCAGAAATGTTCACAGACATAAGAGTTTCAAGGGCTGTGTCTTGTTTAAACCAGTGGCTTAGTTGTTTTTGTATTTTTTTTTTAATCGCAGAAGCAATTTCCTGTAGGCAACCTGATACCCCACCAGGAGGAACAGCCACATGACCTGGGTGCTCCGGAGATGTGAAACACATCTGCATTTATAAGTGACACAGGCCTGGGACCAGCCTCCAGCAGTGAGGCCACTCAGCATGGAAGCCAGCAGCTACATCCGAGCCATGGAATGGGAATGGTCCCTGGCACAAGCTGACTCCCAAACCCTGTTATGGGGACTGTTTGATGCTGAGCAAATTGGCTCACGGCAAGAACAGTGCCTGATACCAGCTACCAGAGAGCACAGCCAGCCAGATCCCCCTGCTTGAAAGATATTCTCGCACTATTTAATTTATTAAAAATACAGTCACTATAGCAACTGGCCATGGGTTCAGCTGCCCATTTCCCACAGCTGATTCATGGAGCCATTAAAAAAAGGAAACAGTATTGATCCCCATATACACCAACCATCTTGTGCAATACTGGGTTTGTCTGAAAGAACACAAAAGTGAGAACATGGGATTTGCTGCTTACCCTCACAAGAGCTCCTTTTCGTTATATTGTACACCACAATAATATCTCAAGGTGGTCCTTATTTTCCCACTTTCCCACCTTCATTTTTATTAGCCTAAGGTCAGTATAACAGCATTGGTCAATAATTGAATAAACACCATTTTTTGGCTTAGAGTTATCATACACAGCAATAAAGAGAAATGAAACTCAAAACAAAAAGATGACCATTGCCAGGATAATGCTTCAGAATACCACAACAACCAGCTTGCAAATTATGAGCTTGCATTCAAACACAGGCAGCATCATTTATTTCTGGAAAAATACCATTGAGTCTGAGGTGTCAATACGTGCACACACACCACTTTTTTAAACCACTGTTTGCATTTTCTAATCCACATGCTAAACACGAATACAGATCACTAAGCAATTACCCACGTCATTTGCTTTTCCTGTCTCCAGAATTTTTGTCAAAGTGGTTGTTTATCTACTTCTCCCGTATCATTTTGTATACAAAACACTTGCAGAAACATTTAACATAGGTTTTGTGCTTAACAGCGGAATAACAGTAACACTTGTTTCTAAAAGAATTTGACTCTTAAAACCATGTAAAAATGTCTGTTCGTTTCAGAAAGGGCATGTGAACACAAGTTCAGTTTTAGAGCACAGGAAAGACCATGGGAGACAATAAGGCAAACCAAGCCACTGGTTAGGTTTATCCATGCTTCTTGCTGGTGACCTCAATATTTGCAGTCCTTGGCCCATCCATTCAGGTGTGTTCACACCTCATAAAAACCAGACAATAATGTTCATGCCTGCTTCCTTGAAGAAGAGGTTTTAGGTCATCAGGTTTTTAGAAGAATGAATATAAGCTGTGATCAAAAGGATGCTGTGGACGAAAGTAGTTGGGATGATGACTTCTTGGCTTGGTTTCCCAGTTGCAAAAATTTATAAAGGAAATCCTCACCAAGCTTCTCTCTCATGTACTAAAGAATGAAGGAAGGAGGGAAAGAAGGCGTACAAGCATCTGAAATCACAGAGGAGCTTTCAGAATTCAGATGAAAGTCATGCATTTTTCAGCCACTACAGCATGTATTTTTTTTTTAAACAATCAGCACATTCATAGCTCCCTTTCCCTACTGCTTTCTCTGGTATATAATGTGGGTTAGCGACAGTATTTGTAGAAAAGCTTACTGCTGGAAACTGAAGGACCATGACCAACAGCATTTACAGCACTTCTTGTTTAACAAAAAAACCCCTACCCTTACTTTTAATCTTCCACTCCAAAATCAACACTCTGGAACCTTAATTAGTGGTACAAGCTACTGTGGGATTTCCTCCCTTCCCCCGGTCTTGTGCTCCCCAACCATATTAGCAACCATAAAGAGTGTGCAAAGGGGAAGATGAAATGCCAAACAACAGAGGTCCCAAATGTTCCCCCTGAGCGAAGCCTGCAGCTGGGCAGCCTGTAGAAATCCTGCCTGCAGCAGGGCTGAGAGAAGGTCTCTGCAACAGCCCATCCCAACAGGGCTCCTCATCTGCTGGCGCTTCATAGCTTAGACTGCCATGGTACTCCAAGCACCATAGCAAGCTCTCCAGAATTTTATGTTCTTTGGCCTTTTGGCTACAAATAAACTTGGCAACAACAGGGATCAGAGTGTGAAGTTGGAAGTTCAGTGTTTGTATGGGTCTGAGCTGATGTCCCTGCTGGAAAACTGGCAGGATCATTTATCAGTTGATGTTTTCAAAGCATGATGATGGATGAATTTATTCCCACTCATTTACTGGCAGTTACAGAAGTTACCAAGAAGAGATTAGTTTATGAACTCTGATTCATTTCCTGAAGGGAAGTGACTGAACTCTTTGGAAATGGATTAGTGCCTATACATTTTGTACCAACCCCTCTATGTAACACGCTGTGCCAAGTGCAGTGGTCTACCACCCATTGCAGCTGATACTCCTGCACGAGCTGCTTTCCCTGCTTGCTCCTGACTGAGGGAACCCAGCATACCTCCATTCTTAGCTGTCAATGCCAGCTAATGCAGTCTCAAAAACATCAGATGTAATAGAACTTAGAAAACTTGAGGTAATATCAGACAGGCTTTTGCTCATCAGACAGCACTAGAAGTCTCAGCTGCTAAGGCAGCACACACAACAGCCCAGGCAAGGCTTTGGTAGACCCAAAGTGCTCTTTTTGGGTTGAATTATAGCTGTTCTGATGGAATGGGGCATAGTGCTCAGTGGAACAGAATAACACACATCATTTGATTGCCGCTAAAAGTATTAACTTCTTAATTCCAGTAATTAAATAATATCAGGGGACAATAAAGCCAAAGGTGTCAGTGTTGATTTGACAGGTACATTATCTCTTCATCCTATCCCCTCAGCAGAATTAATGTTGAGATTGCTTTAGTCCTCTTTTCCCCACGTTAGTACTTACCACACTGCCCTACTTAGATCTCTAGTTTTTATCAGTATTTGCCTCTGCAAATTGTTCCCATGACATAATAAAAGCATAGAGAACATTTATCTCTAGAAGACAAACACAGGACTCTTCAGCAAAGACACTTTCATCTCCCATTAAGGTCCTGAACAGGAGAAAGCAGACTATGCTAAGGCTACTGCCTGATCAAGGACTCCTGTGCCACAGGAATCTGAAGCAATGGGACCAACATGACAACAACAGGCACAAGGGCTGTATGCCTGATCTTGGAGAACAGCACAGGCATGACCTTTCCTGCTGGACTTCCAGTAACTGCAGAAGGGCAATCATCCTTTGACAACTGCTTATTGTTGGTGGAGCTGCTGAAAGAACCAGTGAAGCCAAGACATGATTCCTAAATGCAGACAAGACACATGTAGAGGACCTCCACTGCCATCAGAATGCTGCAGCTGCCTTTAGTCAACCTTGCATGCAGCAAAAGCTAGGCTGGACCACAGGCTATGCCCTTGCCATCAAAGCTGAAAGCATCTCCTTGGAAATCCTACTTTCATCCTATCCGATGGAATGCACATGGTGCTGCAAAACACGAAGCCTTTGAAATGTCAATTTGAACCGCTCCTTGGATGACTCCACAGCCCCCATTTGCTCTAGCAAAACACGGAGCTGAGAGGAGGGGCAGAGTTTCTCTGTATCGGATGGGGAAAAAAGAACAGACTATGGGAATGAGAAGATACAGCTTAATAACACTTAGGATCAAGAAGAAAATTATAAAGTAAGGATAATTTGGCACATAAGCAAAATGAGTGCAAACTTTAAGGCCCCAAAATATTTCACAAAGCAGATGCATCTCCTGCTTAAGAATACAATTAAGCCTTTATTTGCTATTATAAGTGAATTTGAAGCCAAAGTTAAATTTACCACATTTGCACTCACCGCTGGAGGTGCAAAATCTCATTATCTGTCACGTTCTCAACACAGGCAAGGATCTTCTCTCCATATCCTTTCAAGAGAAAGCACTGAACTTGTTCTATCACCTGAATCCAAATAATTCAACCTGATGGCAAAATAGGCCACTTCATATTAGGACAGCCTTTTCTCATATTTCTCTCCACAGGACTCAGCTCCTAAGAAAAGCAGGATTACAGACCTGTAAAGGTCAAAAGCATTGCTTTTTGGGGCTGATCGATCACTACTGTTATTGCAAAAACCTGCTAAGTACATTATCTTTCACCTCACAGTAGGAGGGAATGGTACAGGACTTGGAGAATAAAAGACAACATTAGACAAAATGTTGCAGTGAACTTGGCAGCAGAACAGCAGTGCTCTCTATCCAGAACTGTACTTTGGCATAGCCTTCGATTCAGTGCTCAAAACCTTAAGAGCTCCCTGAAAAACTTAATTTAAGTGGTGAATACACATGGTGTAACAAGCAAAGCCCATATGTTCAAAGTCTGGCCAAGGTTAGTTACACAACGCTATTTCCTGCAGCCTGACTAAGAGAAAAATTGAAACACCACATTTTTTAGCCCAGCCTCCACAACTGTTCTCCCTCTAATGAGGATGAAGGCAGTATTTTGTCTATCTAAAATTTTGGCACAGTTTAACTTGTAAAATTTAATACTTGTTTTCTGATAGCCAAATATCAATTTTGGCCATTACTTATGAGCAGTTTCAAGCCATCGGGCATGCAGACTGTGACATATGAAGAACCCCAAGAGATGCATATTGCTTTGTGATTATGTAAAGGTCCCTGCCTGGAGGGTTGCCTGGTAAACTTACCCTCTCCTGCTTCTCCTTTCACAAAACTGTCCCTTTCCTTCTCCAAGCTTGCTCCAGCCTCTCACCCAAACTGCTTGCAAGGGTACTTTCAACTCCTGTGTGGATGCTTGTTTTACAATTTTCCAATTTACATCACTCCTTTACCTCACAGAAGTATAAAGAAGGAAGCTTCATTTTCTCTTTCCTAAAATGCCCCATGCAGGACAAGGGTCTGCTGAAGAGGATGCATCCTGCTGTGTGTGGCTATTCTCAGAACTCCATGGCTGCTGCTCCTATTCCCTCCCATGGTGCCCCATCCCTTCCTGCCACATCCAGCAGCACATGGCTGCATCCATCACTCCTCACACTGTATGCAGAAGGGAAACAGCTGTGTCTTTTTTTGCTTCTGGCCTTGTGACAGACTGCATTAGGGACTTCTGTAATTCTTATCAAATCCCTGGGCAAATACATGCAGATACCAGAAATTTTATACAAATCCACTCATATTTGGCCAGTGTGTGATGAAGCAAAAAGGGCAAAGCAGTGTTTTTATGTGAATAGTCTTTCAGTGTCTGAGAGGTTACAGTGCACAGAACACAGTGATGCACAGAAGACACTTGTACAAAAGCCAGTTGCCCTCCTTAGGGTGCTGCTCATCATTTAAGAAGCTTTTAGAGCTCTTGACCACAGAAGCACCAAGGCAGTGCCTGCATTATGCCCTCCTACTCTCTCCTTTCCATTTGATCTCTGAGCTGCCAAGTATTTTCTGACTTCTCTCAGGGCTGTTACAAACACCATTTTACAAAACTTGTGCCACTTTTGAGCAATCCTCTTCCATGTAGTATCACACAGCTAAGAGATGTAGCTGGGAAACCTGTGCACAGATCAGTGTCAGCAGATACCATGCAGGCACCAGCGCAGCTGGAGAGAGGGAAAGAAAAGAGTCTGTCTCAGTAAACAAAATACTATAAAGTAGCTCAAACAAGCTACTGACATATTCCTATTGTGCTACAATGGTCACATGCTATTTGAGAGCTTCAGTCTGCTAAGTGACCCACAATGAAAGGTCAGCCTTCCTTAAACAGCTCGGTAGCTTCAAAACTGTTGCAATTCCTTAAGGCAGTTTAAGGTATTGCAGCCATTTCATGTTGCAGCATCACTGCCTCCTCTAGACATCTTTATCTTGAGGAGAAAAACAAACAAGTTTCCTGCAACAGTAAATTTTTAGTTATATGCCATCTCTGTACTGCATGTATGCCATAACTGTCATTTGTTTTTTTCCAGGGTCCCCAGGCCACACAGAGGTGGTATTGTGCAGTCCCCTCTTGGTGAGAAGCACTGTTCAGCCAAAGAACTGGAGAGACGGCAGGGGAAGGTCACCAAGCCTGACAGACATGAGACATACTGATGAGAGATCCAGTCTCTGTGTAAGCAGATGCCAGGGAAATTAAGATGGGGTCAAGGAAGACAAGAAGAAAAATGAGAACTGGGAATAATACGGGAAGCAGATGCATCATCCTGAAACTTGCTGCAACTCAAGAACACTGTTCAGCAACAGGCAGAAAAAGAGGCTACCAGGATGCAAACGGAAGGTGTATTAAGCAGCTCTTCTTATTCCAAATAAAGCTTGTAAGATATATTCACCCACATCTTTTATAGAAAGAATAATCTTTAAAACTGAGAGGGGAGTAAAAACCATTGCACCTCTAACTCGAAAGCCTCAAGCACCTAAGGTTCCACTCTATTCTGCTGCCCAACTGTGCTGCTGAAGCTGGGTCTGTGCAAGCTGTGGTCCAGGTCACATCAGAGCACATTTTTGCAGCTGTCTTCTCGCAGTTATGACATGAACTTAATGCAACTGCAGGAGTTCCACCAATCTGTGCACTGACCTACACGAGCTAGTAGTTTCAGGATAGCTCAAATCACAGAGACGAGACTAAATGCTCGTGCTTTAAATCTTTAACTGACACACGGGGGAGAGCATCTTAAGGCAAGGGATACACAAGCTCAGACTAACTTCAACAACTGGAGGCACGAAGTGGCACCGGGGGTTAAAAAAGCACAACATTGGAAGGTCTCCCACAAGTTACTAAGTGGAGTTTATCACTCCCAACAAGCACTCAGCAGGACATTTTATGCGCAAAGTCTCAGATTTGGCATCTCAACAGGATACATGTTAGTCAAATCAGGAACAGTTACTTTTCAACATCTGCAACAATGTCTGATTCCAAGAGCTTTTGGACCTCCTGTCTTCTCTCTTAAGCCTCCTGCCAGCATCCGCTTCTTCCTCACAAACAGCCAGCACTAACCTCCACCCGACCATTATTCCAAACACACAGTCATCAAATTACGACACATCCAAAAAATCCAGTAAAAAAAAAAAAAAGCAACCAAGTTGCATCTACAGCACTACGTCTCTTCAATTCCTATCAACAATTTTATTGGTGACTGATGTTTTCATCAAAATTTAAAGAACAGGCAGGCAGGAACAAGTCTTTTTACACTTGTGGAGAGCATCCACACCTTCTGCACTGCTTGAGCTACTGCTCGTGCTGCAATCACCTGGGTGTGAAACCTACAGGCTTAGACTGATAAACATACACAAACAGCATCAAAATCAGTTCTCACAGCACCTGTACTTCTGCTGCAAACCAACAGCCACACGCAAGGCAGAGCAGACATCACTGATGTAAGCCTGTGCTTAGATAGGAATTACAGACCTGTACTGCAACCACACTGCTGGGCAAAGCAATCACTTTCCACCACTCCACCACAGGAGAAAGGAAACTCAGTTTACCAGGGGTCTGCGGTTCCTTGCACCCTGCCTGAATGCAGCACTGTGTGAAGAATCCCACCTTTCCACTAGAGGTGGCTCATGCCTTTTTCACAGGCATGAACTATGACGCTATATGCTTACTGGTCTGGATCTGGACAGGAAAACCACAAGGAGAAAAAGATTGCTTTTGATATACTTCAGGGTGGAAAGATCACAGCTCTCCATGTTAGAAGTCATGTCAGCACAAAGCCAAAGACAATTCCCACATTTCTTGTTACATATGCATATTCCCATTCCTACTTCACTGTTTGTTTAGCAAAGATATTTTCATTTACACAAGATGGAGATGAAGTTGTCCTGCCCCATAAAAAACCTGCTAGTTAGCATACCCAGAACACAAGCCTTGGGCAACAGCTGAAGTGCACATCTGTATTTAAAACCCTCAAACTGCAAACCAAACCTAGCAACACAAGCTCTGCACAGTTTTCTCTATGTGAGACAGAGACACTAATAAGACAAGCAGTCTGGGCTCACTGCTTATACAGTGATCCATAGGAAGAAGCTGAGACATCTGAGTTGAAAAAGAACTTAAAATAATACAAGGTAATGGAGAAGACAAAAGTCTTTATTCCCTTAACAATAAATAAATAAATAAATAAAATTTAAAAAGCTATGGGACAAAGGGATAAATATTTTTCTCCTAGGTCTTGTCACCTTTTAAGAGACTAGAATGCCCATTTTTTAAAAAGAAAGGATTTTGACAATTTTCAGTTGACCGTGACAACTTTTACTTCTTGTGAATACTTCAAGGAGAACAGTTCTTGACTGCAACACCTACATTTCCAAGGTCTGTAGCATGGAAGTGAGCACAGAAGTCCCACCCACAAGAGCGCACAGACCAGAGTTCACAATTACCAGGAAAACTGCTTACACCAGCCTCTGTGAAAGTTTTCCTCACTTACAATCCACGTAGTGGTAAAACGAGGGCTATTGGCAAAGTGCGGGTTTACCACAGTGACATCCAGCCCCTCCTGCCAGTCTCACGTGGTGACACACGATCGGCACATCGGAGGCCCAGCTGAATTTGCACTCACATCACTGGCAGGCTCTTGAGAAACACTCAAATGTGCCAGCACCGAGCAGAACCACTCGCACTGAAAGCTGGGTGAGTCAGCGCCCTCGTCCCACTGTATCCCGTGCCCAGGTAAGATTAATGACACTAAATCTTCTCTGGAGTACGGAGTTAGATATGTCTGAACTTGACATGCCAGTGACCTACTTTTTAGACATGCCCAACACCCACATCTCCCTCTGAAGGCAACAAAAGACAAGGATGCTCAGCAATCTTGAAATGGTAGCACATGCTTTTAATATTGAGGAAGCGAATGACAACTTAGGGTCAGCTGTGCACATTAGGGAAATCCCACTCTAGCTTCACATGAGCATACAATGCTATGGACCACTCAAGACTCTACATGTTTGGCTATATACATCTGTTGATTCCACGTGTTTGCTGGCAGGGAAAGAGCATGGATGACAGCTAGTAACTTCTTAGAGTCATCCTGCATTAGATTTACACATTCCTGGATAACAAATGTTGCTACTACTTTACCTCTCACTTGTCTAGACAGGTGCATCACTTTCCTTAGAAGAAAAACGCAAAATATCTTACCACTCCCTTGCACACCAGCTGTACTGTAGAGATACAGGCTCAGTCTATCTTGCCTAGATAAAGAATCAGAAAACCCACTAAGATTAGGACACAATGAACATCAGTCAATTAACATGAGTAACCAGGAAGAGATAATCTGTGCGCATCATCTGTACAAATGTTACACACTAAAAAGGAACTCCAACCCTGTTGCGTATATAAAGTTTTGAGAATCTAGCTAAATACGCAAACCCCCTCCCTCCTGAGATTCCTTCCTTCCCCCACCTTTGTCTTTCTGTATGAGGAATAACCACACTATTATTACATAGTTTTCATTTTATTTCTTAAAATATATGCATGTATGTGCTACAAACATTCAGGGCTATATAATGCATGACTATGTCTGCAAGCTATAGCTAAAACTATAAGACACTTCTGTGTCTTTTAAAACCAGATAACACCACTGGTGCCATACAAAATTGAGATCAGAGGCCAAGCTAGCTCCTGCTTTTAAAGATTAAGGTGTATAGGGCCACATCATGCAGCAAAGAAAACCCTGAAAGTGGTACCTAGCTGTTGCATATGCTAAGACTACCAGCAACTACAATGATAATGTGTTCAGCCATTCCCCAGCAAAACAATTCCTCCTCTACCTACAGAAGATGTTCCAGCCTGAGGCAAGCGCTGGAGATGGCAAGTCATTCCAGCTGAAGTTCTCTGCAGAAGTTTCGGAACATTTTCCTCGCATGAGCAGTGTGTATCACATGCTGGGGAACATGGACAAAACACACTTATTTGGCTAACAAGTAAAGGGACAGATAACATCTCCACAACCATCCTTAAAGGTTTCCAGGGAGCTCTAAAAGCCCTCCACATTCCAAGACCATTAAACAACCATGTCAACACTAACACGAGAGGGCAGGTCCAAACAGGAAAAGGTGCCATAAGGATCTGCACAAGCCTAATCATAATATACAGGTATTGAAAGTCTGGCAAATTAAGCTTTCACCCCAGGTATCCTAAAATCTGCAAGTTAGACTCCCAACCTGTTATTCCTTCCAAGTCAATTTTAGACTCTTAACCTTTTAACTACAATAAAAATGCTAATGAAAGTAGAAAATGAAAGAACCATCAATCATCATCTTCATGCCTAAAGAAATAAAAGGCAGGATCATAGCCCGTAGCATGCCAAGGACACTGCAAACAAGCCCCACAAGCAGGCACATTACCTGGTTAATTCCTTTAAACAGAAAATAGCCCGGGAACCTCCAGACTTACTACAGTACTTTAACGTCCATTGAGCTATCCCGAATAATCAGCAAAATATCAGACACCTAGTAGCACATCTAGGGGTTTGCTGCGGGATGGGAAGGGCAAGGACAGTGCTCTTGAACTGGAGAGTTTCTTAGTGTGAAACTCATGGTTTCTTCTTCACTGCTTGTTTCTTGAAACTGACATCTCAGTTACTAATGAAAACAAAGATGCCTGATTAATTCCTTTCTCTACACAGAAATATCAACCTGGAGCATCAGCCTATTATCAACAACTAAAGCTACTTATTTTTCTGCTAAAGTGAGGGAAGACGCAGAGATTGAGAGAGACATCTACATGAGAGGAAATACATTTCAGGCATACCTTCTTACAGGTAGAAAGTATTGGCTGAGTAAGCCTAACAAACTATAACGCACTGAAACAAGCTCAAGCTTTATTCAACATCACATCAAATACATAAAAAATGTAAAGACAATAAAATCGTGAGCACATACCAATGTAAAACTCTGCTTAAAGTTCCTTTGACAGTGTACTTATTTTAAGTACCTCGGCTCCTCTTGCTACCAGGCATATGAGAGTTCACTTGGAGACCTCAGCCTAGGTGAACTTAAATTATCTTAAATTTGCACGTATTTAACAGCTGAAAACTAAGTCACAGTGAGGACAAAGATGAAAGAAAATACTGGCGGTTTTTCAGAAAGCTTGCAGAGACATAAAAGCAGACGCTCAACAGAACAACAGGCATCCATAAGAAACAGTCCATCCAAATACCCTTGAGTATCAAAACATATTGACACACTGGTCAACAACACGTGTCTTTCAATCTTAGGACACAGGTTACACCATACACCCGAGCTGCAAAGAAACCCTGCTTAAAATAACTATTTATGGACACTGCAAGAAAAATAAGCACTTATTTTAAAATAAAATATTTTTAGGATAGAATTTTGAAGCTCCGGCTGCAGAGCTGAATTAAGTTTGAGCTCTTTCAGAAGAGACAGAGTTGCCTCCGGGCAGCCTCAGTCCCTGCGAAGCCCTGCTAAAGGGCCTGAAAGCATTCTCCTCCTTGGCAGCTTTTCAACACGAGATTTAACTCCAAGATCTTATCACTGATACACGGTATTTTTAAACAATTACCAAGAAACGTTTGGAGCGGGGAAACGGGAAGCAAAACTACCGTTTCAGCCAATGCCACCACAATCTTTAGGCAAGGTCAAAGATCTCCACAGACTCCCCGGCAATCCTTGTGATGATGAGGATCTCAAATCCCATTTTACCGACGCTAAGAAAAGTCACCCAAGCCCTGCAAGTTTCAGCGGCGCCCCAGCCCAGTCACTGCCCTGACCCACACAGCGGAGGAGGAGGAGTGGGACACTAAGCTGGAGACCCCTCCTCCAGGCTCCGATGTGTCTGCCTAAAGCAATGCCCCCATGCTGGACCACCGCCACCTAGACGCTTGCCCGGGCTCCGGGTGGTGGAGCCTGCAGTCGCCCAGGGATGCTGGTGGTCTGTCTCCACCATCCCTCTCCGGCGGGACCCGCCGCCTCCCGCCGGTGACGCCGGCGATGGGGGAGCAGCGGCNCGCCATCTCGCACGGTGGGGCTGTGGCGCCGCGTCTTCGCGAAGGGAACCCTGCGGCCCCGCGGAGGTGTGAGCGCACCTCTCCTGCCAGGGCCGCCCTCCCAGGGCCGCGGGCTCCCCTCAGAGCAGCCCGGGGAGCGTGTCCCTCTCCTGACCCGTGCCCGGTCATGAGATGCACCGAGCGGCTCCGCACGGTCCGTCCCACACTGCTGTGCCGCTGGGCGAAAAAAACCCCAAACAACCAGACAACACGAGTAAAGATTAAACAGAGTGTTGCTACGAAAGTGGCTGCATCCCTCTGTTTACATTTTCCTATCTTAGTTTTCCTGGGACTGAAGGTAAACATGGGATTTCTGCTGCTNAGAAACGTTTGGAGCGGGGAAACGGGAAGCAAAACTACCGTTTCAGCCAATGCCACCACAATCTTTAGGCAAGGTCAAAGATCTCCACAGACTCCCCGGCAATCCTTGTGATGATGAGGATCTCAAATCCCATTTTACCGACGCTAAGAAAAGTCACCCAAGCCCTGCAAGTTTCAGCGGCGCCCCAGCCCAGTCACTGCCCTGACCCACACAGCGGAGGAGGAGGAGTGGGACACTAAGCTGGAGACCCCTCCTCCAGGCTCCGATGTGTCTGCCTAAAGCAATGCCCCCATGCTGGACCACCGCCACCTTGACGCTTGCCCGGGCTCCGGGTGGTGGAGCCTGCAGTCGCCCAGGGATGCTGGTGGTCTGTCTCCACCATCCCTCTCCGGCGGGACCCGCCGCCTCCCGCCGGTGACGCCGGCGATGGGGGAGCAGCGGCCAGGACCCCGCGCCGCGGGCCCGGCACTGCCACCACCACCGGCAGCAGTGGTGGGAGGTGACAGAGCACCGCCGCGGCCCCGCCGAACACCCGCTCCCCCGTACCTGTCTTCGGAGACGCTGATGACCCCGTCCTCCTTGGGCACTATCGCTGCCATGTTCACCACCTCCTGCGAGCCCTCCACTTTGTTGAGCAGGAGGGGCTTGCGAGTCAGCGCCTTGGGCTGGGGCTCCGCCGCCATGGGGCCGGCGGGCACCGCCGCTGCCGCCGGAGCAGGCTACGGCCGGGGGAGGGAGGCGGCCCGCAGTGCCGAGGCGGAGGAGGGACTTGCCGGAGCCGGGCGCTCCCTGGGAAGCAGGAACAGCGCGGCGGCGGCGGCGGCACCGCCCCCGAGCGGGCAGGGCCGNCGAGTAAAGATTAAACAGAGTGTTGCTACGAAAGTGGCTGCATCCCTCTGTTTACATTTTCCTATCTTAGTTTTCCTGGGACTGAAGGTAAACATGGGATTTCTGCTGCTGCATTAGACAGGGACGCGGGCAGGCAGCGCTGCAGTCCGGCGCCAGCAGAAATTCTCGTTCAGAAAGCTTATCCCTAAGGGAAACGCAGCAGACTTCCAGCAGCTCGTTTTCATCAAGCGGCGTCTTTTCACTCGCTTTTCCTGACAGGTTCATTGAGCTCCAAGAAAGTCAGATCGCTTGCCCGAAGCTCTGTGCTGAAGCCAGTGAAAAGGCAACTTCCTCCCGAGGCATATGCCAAACTTTCATCATCTGTCTCGAAAGATTCTGGAAAATCATGCTCAATGTCTGAACTGTTGTCCTACATTGCAGAAGTTGTCAACAGATTGGAAAGCGCTATTTCAGCTGCAACTTTAAATTTACCCACACTAAGCCAATGAGAAGCAGTTCTCCGTGAAAAAAAAAAAAAAAGTCAGGTATGAAAAAGTCCAAGATCAGGGGTATTAGTTTTTCTCCAGGAGTAGCAGCACACAGCAGCGTCTGCAACAGAACAAGTCCTGGTTGCCCACTCACACTTCTGTTGCATATGTAGTAGATAGAGGCAACAGAGGAAAGGTAAAGTCAATTCCTTGTGACAGAAACTGAGATTTCACCATGTTTAGTAATCTCTGTTTGGCGAAACAAACAAGCAGTGTCTGCAGGAGCACAGCGAGGCATTTAAGCTTTCTCAACTAAACATGACAGATCCACAAGTGTACTGTGGAGGGAAAGGTCTGGTCAGCAATAACTGGATTACAGGAAATGAATCTGCAGTCCCAAACTATTTCCCTGAGGATGTGTGATTGGACTAGATAATATGTCTTCCTCATAATTCTTAAAAGGGAGCTTACTACTGAAGTGTCGAAGATGAACCTTCTTACTGCTATGGATGATCCTGCGGTCCTAGGCTAGACCTACAGATAGAAATGCTTGTCTCACTGCTTGGTAAGGTGTGAGGTATTCTCTGAAGATTGATATACTCGATAGTTTCCAGAATGTATCTAAAAATGTGTTTTAAACTGAAGTCTGGTAAGGTCTGCTGACCTCGCAGTAGTTTGTGCTCAAGATTAGGCACTGTGGATCTCTGACAGATAAACAGGACTGAGCGTTATGCTGGAGACAGCAGGCTGCAGGCTCTTGGGAGACCCAGAATACATTTTCCAAAAAGGCTTTTAAGGAAGAAAGTAGTTGAGAAAATGAGTGTCTTGATAGGCAAAAGTGTGGGTCACAGGACTGGAAGGAGGTCCTACATATCTCCCAAATCAGCTGGATTATCCTCAATTGCCTACTGAAACATCACTCTTCGCTGTTAATCTTCTCTCTCTTAAATCCTTAAACAGTTCTGGGTCCAACTACTCCTTCAAGGTTTAAGACATTGTTTGGAGGAAAACACTGAAAGGTGGGCATACATTTCGGACTCAAGTGAAATAATAATATGATAAAATCTAATATATGCTTTATATAAATGGTTGGTCTTTAGAAATAAGTTACCCTTAGGGGAGAAAGGAAGAAGGAAAAAAAAAAAGACAACACAATGCAAGAGAGATTCCAGAATTCCTGTGGCTATTCAAGATAAAATTCTTGAGGGCATTTTTTTAAAGCTTATCTGTAGTGGTGATTTCCTCTGCAAGACCAGGAAAGTACTTGAATAATAGAAAGGTGTCCTGAGGTCTAGTACATCATTTTAGCAGGTGTGCAAACTTGAGGTCAGTGCTCTACTCTCCCTGATGAGATGGGGAAATATGCTTGGGAAATTATTGCACACAAAAGCAATTTTGCTATGATTGATGGATGAAAAAGTAATGTATGAAAACCTGGGGAGAGGAGGAAGTGAGACAGAGAAGAAATAGAAAGATTTCTAAGTGAGAACCTGGAGCTTCCTCTTGCATTCTCCCCGACAGACTTTAAGAGTATTGTGATGGTGGAAAAGGCATGGAAATTACCAACAAGACCTGAGTGTTCTACCAGATCTACCACTGTCACACAAAACAATCAAGAACTTTTTAAAAACAGTTTTCCTATAATGACAGAAAGTTGGTAATCATGTCTTGTGTGACAGTTCAGACAAAGTTAGAATTGCCATAGACATCAAGTTTAGTGAGAACTTAGAGAAGCAAAATTAGGGTACTTTGGAAAAGTGTTTCCCTATATAACTGAAAAGAAAAATCAAGCAAAGAAATCTCATAAATACTTCCTAGAATATCTTTTTTCATTTTTTGTCATAGCTTTCAGGTCAGACTGCATGGATTAAAAATATTGCTAGGACTGAAAGCAGGACAACTTAGTATCTGAATCTGAAGCCAAGAAAAGCAAGCTTATTCAGTTATTTTTCTGCATTAAAAAAACTTTCGTAGGATTAAGAATTATAAGATGCTCCTCTGGTACTTGCTTTTTGCAGGAAATTGCAAAAATTACATTATGGTATCATTTAAAGGTTCTATTTCTTGTCTAGTAGGTACACTTGGATTATGTGAACTTTCTTGGAAGAGTATATCCACCAGTAAGACAGAAAGAAAAACAAGCTGGAAAATGCATCTTACTTTATATCAAATTAATATTACCTCATTTTTGGTTCTTAGCGTAATTTCTCTTACTCTGTGTTCCGGCATGACACCACAGTAAATGAAACATCCATGCCTCTGTTAGTTTTGGCCTTTGCATTCTTGGGGCAGGCTGACCTTCCCTTTTTTCATTGGGGTAGAGCAGAATTAGGCTCCCTGCCTGTAAGCAGCAGCCGTGGCTCGTTACTCATGTGCAGGGTGAGGACAGAAGACCCCGGGGAAGCAGCTCTGCTGGTTTGGACTGATGCGTTCACACACAGTGGAGCCTCTTTCCATGCCCTCGTACTGCACCAGAGTCTTGAAGGACTCTCTCTAATTCCTTATCTGCAGTCTTGTTTGGAGTTTAGGAGTTGGAGAAAACAGAATTCTCCATTTTCTCTGCCAATTTGCTTTAAAAGCTGCTCTCTGGCTCCATCTTCTGTTTGGTTGGTTGGGTTTGGGATTGTTTTTTTATGTCATTATTTATTTTGGCATACAGGGGTGAGATTCTTCCAAGTTTTGCATACTAAATTTGTTTTTAAAAGCAGGTAATCACACTTTGTATGACAGTTTAGGCAAGCATGAGAGAACCCCGACCTCCAAATGGCCCAGAGAGAGGGAGCTGAAGGTTCCCAGCTCTGCTGTCAGCCCTGTGATTTACAGATTCTCCTGTTCTGCAAAGTTGTTACTCCTATTACAAGACCAGGTGAAACCCTTTGACCAAAAAGCACAGCAACATGTTCTGTTTTGGTGTAATTGTACTTTTCTGCATAATTATGACCATTACATGATCTGGCAATGTAAGTGACACCTCTCATACATTTCAGCTAAAACTGTCAAGCACTGGGGTTACTAAGTAGGCATAGGACAATTTAACAAACAGATTGGTCTTTTTGTGGATGCTATGAAAAACAGCCCTTTGACAAAGTGCTCAATGATAATAAGAGCAATAGTAAAAGTCTCCAAAAGAGGCCTCTAATAAACAAAAACTGGTTTATGGTGATTAATTTTTAGGCCCAAATTATTCATGCCCTTTTGAGCCATTAAGTAATCTGATTCCAGTTGCTCTCACTCTGCAAGAAGGGAACAAGTGTGGGAGCAAAACTGCACTTTGACTGATTCAGTGCTTACATTTAAAACTGCTCTATTGACAGCAAGCCAGATTTCGGCTTCTGAGGCCTCTTCCTTAACCCATGCAAAATCAAAGAACTTATTTACACAAAAGATAACCACATAAAAAAGGTTAAAACCACTTGGCAACAACTAGAGCTGCCTCTCAACAGTCATGGAATATGGTGTTTTACTCTCTCTCATGCTTTTCTTCTCTGCTTGTTTGTAAACTAAATGTTTTCCAGCTTTACAATATATGGGATTTAAAATTTCTTCTACACCTGCACTTCTATGCAACTCAAAAACGCATGCTTAAAATTCTCTCCTTCTCCTGTTTTGTCATCAGTGACAGCCTTCATAAGATAGTTACTGAAAACTATTTTTAATTTTAGATGCTACATCATTCTTGGAAGACTGTGGGAAACAAATATAGATGAGCTCTTTATATAGGAAGGCAAACTTCATGAAGTACCAAAATGTTCTGTGGAAAATTCGCTTGTCCATCTTGCTTAAAAATATGAAACTTGTTACAAAAATGCACCATCAAATTTAATCACTGCACCTTATTTTCCTCCAGGTATTTATCAGTCACACAATGCATAGTATCCCACCTATCATATTTCTATTAATAAGCCCTGCATGCTCACTGTGACAGTTTTCTTCTGTATTTTATTAGTTTCAATTTATGGGGTCATTGAGAAAATGAGGACCTGTCAGAAACGGAGCTTGAATCTGCTCTGGCTCAAAGTTATGGAGAGAAAGATTAGCATTAAAAAATAAACATGGCAGTACCACTGTGTAGCACCTTATCAAGAAAATATGTACTCATTTTTAGCTGCCATGCAAGTGCTGTCGGCTTTGTAACTGACTGTGAACATGTGAGAACAAAAAAAGTGATGCTGTGTCAGTGTGTGGGCTGCAAATGAGAACTCCTGGCTCATACATTTTGCCCCATAAGCAGTTCTGGCATTGTATGCAGTCTTATTGCTGTTTCCTTTGTCCTTGTTGATCCTGCTATAGTATTACTCACATTTTGGGCTCCCAACTTTCTGTAAAAAAACCTCTGTAATTTAATTCACTGTCTTTTTGGTAGAACTTTCTGACCAATAATTCTTCTTAAGCTCATTATTCTCATATTTTTCTAGGCCTCAGGACTTAGGACCTTTTTTTTTCTTCCCTAAATCTTCTCTCCGTGATATTGAAGAATCATAAAGTGTCATCAGCAAACACAATTTTGTATCTGGAAAATGCATTAAAACCACCTATGCAACCTGCATGAAAGGTAAATAAATTTGTCTTACATAATGCATGAACTATATGAAAGCTTTGAAGTATTTCCTTTTCTTTCATCTAAAATGTGCAATTAAGAACATATCCAGGGAATATCAAGAACAACTTCTTACAACAACTTTTGTACATTTGGCTTTTTTTTATTATTATTTTTCTCACTATTATTACACATGGGCCTACAGTAGATGTTGTTAGATTGACAAAATGCTTTCAACCATCTGAAACCTCACAAAGTTCAACAAAGCCAAGTGCAAGGTGCCGGACCTGGATCAGTGTATTACCAATACAAGTCAGGGGATGAATGGACTGAGAGCAGTCCTGCAGAGAAGGTCTTGGGAATACTGGTGGATGAAAAACTGGATATGACCCAGCAATGTGAATCACAGCCCAGAAAACCAGTCACACCCTGGGCTGCAAGAAGAGCAGCGTGGCCAGCAGGCCCAGGGAGGTGATTCTGCCCATCTACTCTGCCCTTGTGAGACCCCACCTGGAGTGCTGCATCCAGCTTTGCCATCCCCAGCACAGGAAGGATGTGGACCTCTTAAAGCTGGTCCAGAGGAGAACCACAAAAATGGTCAGAGGGCTTGAACACCTCTCCTATGAGGAAAGGCAGAGAGGGTTGTTCAGCCTGGAGAAGAGAAGGTGCCAGGGAAACCTTATTGCAGTCTTTCAATATATAAAGGGTGCCTGTAAGAAAGACAGAGAGACTTTTTACCAAGTGGTGACAGGACAAGTGGCAAGGGTTTTAAAATGAAGGAAGGTAGGTTTAGATTAGGCATAAGAAGAAACTTTTAACACGGAAAGTGGTGATACACTAACACATTGTTCAGAGAAGCTGGGGATGCTGCATCCCTGAAAGTGTTCAAGGTCAGGTTGGACGGGGCTGTGAGCAACCTGGTGTAGTAGAAGGTGTCTCTGCCCATGGCAGGGGGGTTGGAACTCAGTGATCTTTAAGGTCCCTTTAAATCCAAACCATTCTGTGATTCTATGATCTAAGTGCACAAAGAGAAAAATCAAATAAGAAAACTACTATTAAAATATAAACTACTATTAAAAATATAAAAATGTTCATTGCTTATTAATATTGAAAGTGCCTTTGAAGAAGGAATGAAGGAATATTTTAAAAATACAAAAGGTCTGATACAACTTAAGGCCAAAAGATCTTATCACTGCTACTGCTAACAAAGCTCTGACATCATTTTAATACACACTTTTCACTAGAAAGTTTTTGGAGCTGGGCAGTTTTCTTGCAGTCAAGCCATTTCTACCCCTTACTGCAATTGCATGGAAAGCTCCATATCGTACAAACGAAGCATGCGAGTCCTTAAAAAATAGGTGGAACCCTCACTAAAGCTGCCAGTTTTGTCAACTCAAACCTGTGACAAAAGATTGATTTAAAAGCTTGTGGTTCCTAAAGCAGGGCAGCTGAACTCATCCCTCTTATAGAAAATGATTTCTGCAAAGAAGTCCCAAGAAGCAGCTTGAGAGGAAAATTGCAGAAGTTTCAGTGTATACAGGGACTTATGACTCACTGCCGCAGGGCCGTTTGGAGTTAAAAAAGAATCCCAGACTGTCTAACCAAACTTTTGCATGTCTTACTCTGTGCAAATGCTTTGTGCCACCTTCTCTTTAGCAGGCAAGTCATCATTTCTGGCCATCACTGTGGTAAGAGGTTCCTCAGCCTGTGAGCACATACAGACATCCCAGTAATGCCACATTTAGATAGGCATTATCACAGATGCTGTTGTAGAGCATTTGGTTCTGATTATCTCATGGCCACTCCTGATAATTTTTATTCTAGATAGATTGCAGACAGAATGTCTGATTGCTTTGAACATCTTGCACTGTAGTAGGCCCATATGTTTATCATCACAATCTACAGAATGCCCTTTGATTTTGAAGAGAGAACCATATCTGAGTCAAGTTTAGCTGCTTTAGAGAGACTTCCTTTGGGACAAGAGTGGGTGTGAAAGCACTGGCCCACTGTAGGACATCCACCAAATGTGAAAATTCATGAAAGTGGGAGAAATACTCTTTATTGTAAAATAGGATATGCTTTAGAGACAAGAGGCCACGTGTTTGGAGGGCAAAACCAATTTTTCAGTCATGTTCTCATCTGTAACTCAGTGACCACTTTGTATAAATATATTATCTGACAAGATAGTAGAAATACTTCTGTGAAGACTGAAAAACTGACGAGTGTGCAGCTTGTACCTCTGAAAGTGCACGAGGAAACTCCAAATGGGAAAACAAAGAAAACCTGTGAGTCAGTCCATCTGGGTGAGAGGAGAAAAAAAAAACATGTTACACTCTCGGTAGTTTTCATTAGTCCCCGAAATTCAGGCTAACTAGCCCCAGAATAGCCTCTGTATTGTACGCTTAATATGAGCACAGGACAATTTTCATACAGAGATATGCATGCATACTTAAACACATTAAACAAACAAACAAACAAACAAAAATCCTCAAACTACCCCTCACCAAAAAAAAACCCAACAAAAAAACCAACCAAACAAAAAAAATCCCAACCCAACATAAAAAGCCCCACCAAACTAAAAAAGAAACATTTTGCCAAAGCTAGAGAGACCAAGACCAAAACTGTAGCAAAAAATTCAGGTACCTGCTCCAGCTCTACTAGCTCATAAAACAGACCAGACATTGTTCTTTGGGTTCTGAGGCCAAACTGTGTGTCCCAGCTTGCATTGCAGAACTACATTTTCTTCTTCACCCAAAAGTGATGACGTAACATTGCTTTCGAGGAAATGACTCCTGCTGCATGCTGTCCTCCAAGCCAAATCCATGTACCATCTGAGAGGTTGCCAGGAGTTTCATGCCAAAATTGCCAAGTAATCTGCCTATACATCAATTGTAAGAGCTCTGCATAGACTGCCAGAGCATTGGCCTCTGAACCTTACCAGTGTAGATCCAGCTGATTAACCTTTCTCCAGGGTTTTGGTACCTTCCTATCCAGCAGTCTGGCCACAATGACCCTTCCACTGCAGAAGCAGGTGCCAATGAGGCATCTAGCAAACTTCCTGGCATCCAGGAGCTATGTGGTGGGAGTCCCAGGCAGCTGCCAGGACCCTGACTGCTAGAAGATCACTTGTATGCAGGCAGCCTAATTTCTCTCCACCACAGTGGCACACACTAAAGTACAAGCCATCCTCTCAAGCACTTCACTGTGCAGATTTATGTTCTAGGGACTTCAGCACCTGGCTTGCAGAACATCTCCACAGGGATGTCTGACTGGACCTGTATCAATCAGCATTCAGTTCCCTGAGTCCCTCCTTTGGGAGGTGAGTGCCAGATGTTAGGGACTCTCTTATCTCCTCTTTGATACAATCCTGCCTAACAATTTTCCTCTCACAAGTGCTGATAACCGAACAGAAAAAAAAACCAATCCAGAAGAAAAACTAGGACAACTTTTCTATGCAGGGATGTGCTAGAACCTGATCTGAATGGGGAGGAGGAAAGAGGGGATGGTTGTGCAGCTGCAGCATGATTTCATACTGTGAACACATCACTCCAGTGCCTTCAAATCCTTCTGTAAGACTACATTTGCCACATGTGTAAAAGCGACAGTCAAAAAGGCTTTGCTACCATAGACCTTTTTAGGTATCTACCCTTTCACCAACTTAAAGGGGTGCAGTGTGAGTTCTGACTGGTATTTATGGGAGTACTTGTTCTCTGAAACTATATTTTGATTAATTTCAGGGGGTTTCATCCACATCCTTTGATTTTGGCCAAGGAAAAATATGGAGCTATGTGCATCTGTGCATTGTATGTACACATACATGAACAAAGATTCGGAAGAAAATGAGGGAAAAATACCACTTCTGACTAGGCATAACAATTCTGAAAAGAAAATTTATATACATTTTATGGTTTTGTTTTATAATAAGAGGTGACATGCTGCTCAAGTGCTGACTTGTAGCAGAATAGATTAAAAATTCTTGGACCATCAGTAGCAAGAAATCACAGGGCTGTACTTACAGAGGTCATTAACTGTCCAGACATCTGTTGGGTAACAAATTCTGCCAAACATAGATCATGAAGCGGTTCTTGAATTATGCAGAGCATAATTTCACAATCCAGAAAACAGAGAATTCAAGCAGAGAAAGAGCTGTGTAAGACCTTCTTATTGCCAGTTGGGAAGGAATTCACTACAATGTCAGAATTACAGGAAAGTTTGATGCTAGTGGCAGTGGTCTGCTGCATTGCTACCAGTGCAATAAGGAACAGATTTAGATGATGGTCACAATTACAGTTATATACTCCACAAAGTAATTGACATTATAGCAAAATTGGCTGTATTAATTAGATGGACACTGTGACAAAAGTAAAAACTCCAAATGTCTCAGTGAAAACTACTGTAAAGCATATTAACACAAAAGTAATAGATTCCAGTACAATAAAAGGGAAATAGGAAACAATGAGCAGATGCAAAAATGGAAAAAATGGTGCTAAGGTAGAAACAGTCTGGAGCATTCCAAACAACGTATAAATTAAAGCATAACAGACTCTTAATTCCCCCTGAAAAAGGAATACTGTCCCATTTTCCATAAATTAACTGTAGTAGCCAGTTGGTAAAGGATCACAAATGAGTCCAGTTATGCCACACTGGGCTATAATTGGGTTAAAGGGCTGTCATTTACCTCTGAAATGAGAACTCAAATGATATCTGTCAACCTTTGGAATCAGGAGTTACTCTGGCATTGGGAGTTACTTATTAGCTGCTGCAGAAGTCCAGCACACAGCACAACCAATCATCAAAAACACAAAGAGTGAAAACACGTGCAGATTTGTGCAAATTAGTAGCTTCGGCTTTTTTTCCCTCAGCCAGCTGAGGAGAGCCGTATCTAAGTAGATAAGCCATATCTGAGTAGAAATGTCAAGAAAAACATATTGTAACTTTTTCTGAAAGAGAATATAAAAAAACCTGAAATGGAAGACACGAAGAAAAATAAGAATTGATCAAGGAAAATAAAATTTAAAAAAACAACCTGCAATATCCTGAAAGGTAATGGAATGGATATAATAGTTAAAAGCCTGGTTTTTGTTGCCTTTGCATTGTTAAGTTTCATCATCCTTTGAGACCCCAGTTATATAAATCACTTCTAGCTTTATTCACAACTCACACAAACCAGCAAACAGAAATGCATATATCAGTGTCAAGTTCCTAGGAAAACAGGCTTACAGAAAATAGAAGTACCTTAAAAGAGGAAAAGACCAGGAGAAACTCAGAGAAAATGTTACACTTATCACGTGACTGGTGCACACACAGAGTCTGCCAAACCTGGCGAAGCATACATTTACTGTCAACGTGAATTATGGGATGGGCTTTCTTGGACTTTTTATTTTGGCCCCATGTTTGGAAAATAACCATAAATGGTATGTTGCCTTAAAAATGGCTTACCAACAGGAAAATATTAGAACTGATCCTGAAACGTTCAAGGCTTTCCGATTGCAACATCATGAAATTGAAAGCCATCTCCAACAACAAAAGAACTGACAAAAATAGCACTGCTTGGTGAAGACTGTTGTTATGAAAGAAGGTTACCCTTGTAATCTAGGGTTTGCTATAAGCTGGTCTCAAGTCAATTCCAAAATTTTCCTAATGAGAAATGCTTTTGTAGTCTCTCACTCAGTAAGAATTATCCTTTCGCAATTTTCAAACCCGTGTTTTATGTGTCCTTCCTTCTCATTTGAAATATTTATAAAACAAGACACTATTTTTCTGCAAATTGGTGCAGGCCAGATTTGTCCACTGTGGCACCCACTCAAGTTTTCTATGACAAATAGGCCTTATATCAGGGCTTCAATGGGTGCATAAAAGTAGAAAAGAAAAAAAATCCTCTCACTTTATTTTAATTGCACCTTTTGAATAACATGCTCAGCAAACAGTCCCAAACACCTTCACATAGGTCCTTGAAGGCATGGAATACCGATGACAGATTTCTTCTCTGGATGAGAGGCTTTATCGGGTTAATAGTATGCTGGAAGATCTTTGTCTGTGCTTTATAGATGGCTTTTGTAGAGATTTCCGATTAGCTACTCGTTGGGATTTGATTAAGTTTTCATTAACTGCTAAGTGGAAAAAGATCAGCTGGTCCATGTTCCATTCAACATCAGTCATCAGCCAGCCGCTTTGCAGGGAGCAACTGAGTGAATCTTTATTTTAGAGTGTATTTTGATTTTAGGCAAAAGATGGCAATGCATAATAATCACATTCAGAGTAAAAGCTGGACAAAAAACCTCTACAGTGTGGCAATATTTTAAAGAAAGAACTCCCAGCTCTCAAATACCACATGCAGGTGTGATACCTCAGTGGGAAACAGCTTATGGATGAATGAATAATTCTGTTTACCAAGACTATACACATTACATTTGCCATTTAAAAAACCCCAAACCAAACAAACCACAAACAAAAAAAAACCCCACCCCATTGCTTTGCCTCCCCGGGAAGTGCTTGTAGGCTACCTTTTAGCTGTAAGTGCTTTATAATCCAAGCTGACTGTAGCTGAAATTGGTGTCCCTTAGCTGCTTGATTAGTTAGATAAATTCTGCACGCTTGTGTCTGGGATCCATGGTAATGGAGTTACGTTGCTATGCTATGAAATGTGCGGGAGGGTCCAGCACTTCAGGAAGGATATGATTTCCAGGGCTAATGAAACTTGGTAGTGAAGGCAAGAAGGAATGCTTGGAGGAAAGAACAAAAGCAGTCACTGGAACAGTGACAGGGGGTTGCTCAGGTCAGTGCGTACAGGCAAAGCATCGATGCCCCAGGAAGGCTTCCCTGGGAGGGCTGTAACAACCACCCCAAAGATCATTTAGAAGTGGTTGTGGAGGAAAAGTATCATAGTTCTGTTCCTGTCATCCTGAGGAAAGCCTGCATGACAACATTTTTACAGGTATTTGTGTGGCGGATGCATTAACCCCCAAAACCAGGGCAGATTGCGACAAATGATCTTTCTCAAACTTTCAATAGAGCTATTATCTCTGGCCATTCTGGCAAGAGATTTCTTTTCCCTGGCATAACAGGCAAAAGTCTCCTCAAACCTGTTGGTCTAGTGAATGCAGAAGACTCTTGTATTCATGACCTGGGGGACAGGTGAGAAGCTGAGAAGTTTGTACTGTTATTTTCCTAGGCATTCTGGTGGTATCAGTAATTAGACAGGCTGCTGCCACCAGCATCTCAAGGATGGAAAATGAGAGGGAAGGGAAGGGAAGGGAAGGGAAGGGAAGGGAATGAAGAAGGAAAGAATGAAGAAGGAAAGAAGGAAGAAGGAAAGAAGGAAGGGAGGAAGGGAGGAAGGGAGGAAGAAGGAAGGAAGGAAGGAAGGAAGGAAGGAAGGAAGGAAGGAAGGAAGGAAGGAAGGAAGTGTTTTCTGTTCCCTTTGGATCTTGATGCACCAGCTTAGATACTCAGGACACAAAATAAATTTAAAGGCCCAGAGCTGAGACAGGTTTTTGGTCTTGACCAGAACCCTAACTTAAGTGAACGGAGCAATGTAACACATCAGGAAGGATAAATGAGAGCTGCAAATCTATTTGAATTCTCATGTGTACTACCTTATTGCAACTGTAATCTTGAAAAGTTTACGTAGGTTTTTCCATGTTATATTTCATATTCCCCCATGGTACCAAATAGGAAAATTCTTGCTCTGTTAGACACTGTTAAATACACATGAAGACAGTGCATAGTCTAGAAGACCTTTCAATCTATGACCAGTAATAATAAAGGAAAAGCATGTATCAAACACAGTTTACTTAATGACAAAAGCCTCCTTATCTTCTGTTCAGGTGCCTTGCAACCTCTCCATCATTAACTGACTGAATTCTGCTGTCACGGCCAGATGACCTCAGAGATCAGGTTTTTTCTCTGAAAATAATCTTACTGTGCACTTCCATCATTACTTTATTTGGAAGTGCCTAAGTACTTCACAAATAGTCATGAACTCGCTCTCCCAGTACCCACAATCAGTCTGCACAGTTAGAAAACAAGCTCTATCAAACTCCTATTGTATCCATTTCCTTGCATTTCCACATTAACTGTTCTTCCCCTGGATGGTACACTGCTGTTCCAACTCCCAAGCCAGGAAACGGCAAGGGATTTGGATGACTGGAGGGGTGGTGGGGAATACAAAAATCTCTAGGAAGCTTCAAAGGCTATCCTCTGGGTTTCCCAATGGATGGACAATAAAAAAGAGGCTGTCTTTGAAGATGGGCCAAGAGGAGCCAGAATGCCACTTCTTTTAGAGGTCATTGTTCTGCAGAAGGATGTAGTTTCACTGTGTTCTGGTGCTAGGGAACCCAAAGTACAGGCTTCTAAAAGGTGCTAGTTTCAAAGGAAGGCAGCTGCCTCTGCACATCTTGGAAAAATAGGCATCCTCATTCAAGTCCTGGAATATACATTGAAGAAGTTTTCTGTTTACCTAGGCTACCTGAATTACAAGATTAAATCAATTTATCTTTGGTAGAATTTCAGGAAGAGGAAAAAAAATCAGGGTCAAACCCCGTTGCATTGAAACTAGTAAAAAACCCCAACAGGACAAGAACAAAACACCCCAACAATATATGCTGACATGTATGCAAGACAAGTAAACAATAGCATTTTATTTGTAGCAAAAAGCAAGTGAGTTGAATGCACAGAACATGGCTAAAGGAAGACTAAAAAAAAGAGGACACAAGTATTAAAAGATAAATTGAAACTCAGAATGCTGTATAAAGAGATACATTTTAATGATATGCAGTAGAATAAAATTAGGAAATGGAAAACATAACTGTTAAATAGGCAGGGAAAGCCTTAATAATGACACTCTAAAAGGCTACAGAATTGTATTCTAAAGGAATCTCTAAAAAATTTCCCTGTGTCATTAGGATCTGGACTGGCTAAGATCTGGAAATTTTCTGTGTGAAAGCAATTCCATATTGAGGAGAAAGACAATTTAAAGAGTTGTACTGTCAGTTTTAGTTCTCAGACCTGCTTGAAGGTCATTAACACAGCACCTTCCATTCAAGCCTGAAGTTTAGGACAAAATAAGGCCAACACCATGTGATAATACAACAAAAATCTCACAAACATCAACTTGAAGAAGGAGCTATTTAAAGATAAACACAGTAACAGCAAATGATAGAAAAAGGCTCTTTAGCTTTTTTCATATGATAGGGGTTTTTAGATATATTTTTACACTTATATTTGATTTTTGGTTCATTGACTTAGCATTCATATGTAAAGTAAATCTGCATTTTCAATACTACTTTATTTGTCCCCAAATGGAAAACACCTATTCTCTGAAGGTGAGAAAACAAATATTCTTAGGCATACATATACATTCATGCTTCCTCATGGATGTACAAGAAATACAAACCCGTATGGAAGCAGGTGGAATCTTTTGCATCATCAGGACAGTAAGAGTATTCCTTCAGCCAGAAGCTTGCTGAAATCATTCGTTTTGACTCAGGAGAAAAGGTAGAACAGGCTCATTTGGTCTGTGCATGGGGCGTCACTTTGCCCACCACATAAAAAAAATAAAAGAAAGATACATCTGTTTTCAGTGGCAGCCTCACTCTCTCTCCTGCTCAGCTGTGTCAGCTCTGCCAGTAATAAGCATAAGCACTAATATTACTGGGGTTTGTTCCTTTGCAGCCAATCTCCCACACAGATTTATAAATGCGACTCTGATGGCAGTACCAGCCATTATGACTCTCACATCAAGAGGCTGATGCACACTTAAGGCTTGGGTTGATTACCTGTCTTTGAAAGCATCTTTCTCAATATTAATCAAATTGGCCTGCTCCCAGCAGCAAAGTAACAATGCCTGCCACAGACAACACACACCCAGCCGTGATTCTACCCTATAGTGGATCTAATACAGATCTAATATAAGATGCACAGGAGCGGGATGGACTGAATGCTCCAAATGGCCTCAAAGATCACAGCAAAAAGCAAGTCCATACAAAGAAGTACAGTAAATTAGTTTCCTTGTATAAATCCCATTGGAACTGTGTCTAAGTTTTGTCTGTGGGATACTTCCATCAGTGATAATTACCAGGGCTGAGGGAACTAGGGTTAGAGTGGGGACAGCTGCTTCGGTCTCACCTTCCTCTTGCATTGGCAAGAAAGTTACGGCATGTCTACAGCTTGCAATTTTCAAAGTTGATTCAGAATTCATGCTGGTTTATAACTGATTCTACCACCATGAATTAATATGGCTTTTCCCCTGATCTCTCTCCATTTACTGGCAACAAAACATAACAATTCCAAATGACCTTCCAGGATTTATGCAAAGTCTTCATGGCCCAGGCTGCCTTTCACCATGACATTTTCTTGATATGGCAAGGACTCTAAAATGCCTCTTTTCCAGCACTTTGGAGAAGGAACCACTCCAGAAGTTTCCCATTTTTCAGATGTTCCCCAAGAAGATGCATGATGTTTTACACATAAAAGTGATGATGGTTTTATTAGGATGGTCAATGAAATATCAGCAACATACAAATACAGAGGATATGATGTGTCTGAACAACATGCTTATCTCAGAAATTTAAAAGGAAGCCAATTAAAGGCCATCATCATACACTCAGTCAACATTACTCCCAAATGAAATTACTAATCCCAAGACATGATTTGCTAAGGCAGCACTGCAGCCCACAACCTGAATCCCACCACCTTAGGGAGACAATCACCACTCTTCCAGCAGCCGGTCTTGCTGACCTTAAGAGCTGCAGAAGATACCTGTAACTTTCTGTGGGGACCTGCGGGGAAGGAAGGTGTCCCAAAATACCTCTGTGGAGAGAAAATGACTGTCAGCCAAGCCTCTCTGATAGTCCAAATGTTTTACTGTGTAAGAGGGATTGGCATGCAGCTGGATTCTGGGGCAACCCAGCAATGTGGCCTCTGTGGCAACCTGCTGGTTTTCTCCCTCTGACAGGAGGGATTCAGATTAAACAGCAGAACCTGTATCAGAACAGCCTTGCTGCAGGTCACGAGACCCAGCACCACTGCTAGAGCTCTAATACTGAACTGCTGGAAAGATACAAGCAGCTGAAGAGCTACCGGGTGCCATATGAGCTCGGCCACTCTCACCACCAGCAGCACGATCCACAGTGAGAAATAATCATAGTAAAAGTTACTTCCAAAGTTGCTGTATTTGGTCTGCACCGACTCCAAAGATTCCTTCCCAGCTCTCACAGCGTCCTTAAGATTGGAGATACTTTAATGGCCTTGAATGGTAAACTGGGCTGAAAGGAAGTGTCCTTGATTTCACCCCAAAGCCTGAGAAAGGATGGCACAGGTCACAGGTGCAGCACCAACAGGAAAGTCAAAGTAAGCTGCTGGAGGCATAAGAATGCATACCAATTTGCAATGGAAATGTGATTCTATCCCCCTCTCTTCCTAGAAATGCTAATCTACCATTAGTCTTAAAAAAAAAAAGAAAGATAATAAAAAAGCCCAAACAAGCTCTTGCCTAACAAGACAGAAATCTTGCCTGGAAGACCAAGATGAATCAAGCCAGAACACTGCCAATTTTCTCTTGGGAGAAAAAAAGAGCACAGTGGCTTCAAACCTTCTAGAGCAGCAGCTGTGGGAGCACATCAGCTGGATCAGGGGAAAAAAAAAAATCAGTCAGATAGGAAGCAGAGCATTCTCCTGAACAGAGAAATGGCTCTGGAGTTTCTGCTCCAAGGCTCTGAGCAGAAACAGCAGACTCAATTGCTAGGGAAAAAAACCCAAAGCCTAACAAATCGCCAAAAAACTGAGAACAGAGATCTTCGTCATTAATTGGTTGGGAACACTCCATAATTACAAGATTTATAAGAAGTAAATTTGGAGTGCCATAGCGTGGATGAAAGAAACCTCAGTGTTAATCACTACCCGTATGGAAGGAAAAAGGTCACAGCTAACGCTAGCCAATTTTGTTTTTTTCCTAAGGATCGAGTGAAAGGCCAGACCATGTCTCTGGGAATTCATCATCAAAACGGTACCGGACCGTCCTCTCCATCCTAAACGCAATGGATAAGACAGGCGACCCCTGTGCTGCCTGCCAGGAGCCGAAGTTCCCTTGAGGAGCGATGTCCCCGCTCCCTCGGCACCGGGGCCGGCGGGGCTCCCTGGACGCCCGCCGGGCCTGAGGGACTGCGCTGGCATCTGGCCGCAGCACAGCCACCCAGAGCCCCTGAAGCACCCCCTTCGTCCCGGCGAGGGGACGGGACCCGCTGCGGGGACAGGTGGGGATCTTCCCGCAGCCTCAAGGAGAGCGGCGGCGCCCAAAGACGGGGCGGGGGGTAGCGCCCGCCCTCTTCCCTCCCTCTCTCCTTCCTTCCTTCCCACCCCCGTGACTCACC
>VZTG01001075.1:352890-423257 GCA_013397845.1 Melanocharis versteri
CATGCTGGTCACTTTCGAGGAGCCTCCCTACGCTATCAAGGTAACCCCCGCTCACCCCCCCCTCCTCCGCGGCCTCCTTCCGGCCCGTCCGCCCCCCGCCCGCCTCGCCCCGGCTGCCGGCGGTCCGGGGGAGCGCGGCACACACGGGCTCCGGCGGCGCCGCTGACATCAACATGGCCGACGCTTTTCCCCTGTGCGGTGTGTGCGAGCAGCAATGAACTGTGGGGGATATTTATTCAAGTTGGGAGAAGTGACAGCAACTCCGAGGAGAGTTCGGCTTGGAAGGGGCGAGCCCGGGGAAGGACCGACTTCAGCCCGGAGAGCCCCGGACTCGGAAGGGGACGGCACTTCCCTGGCCCCGCCGCGGCGCGGGGGGGAGGACGCACCGCGCGGGGGAAGGGGGCGGTGGGTCCACATGACACAGGACGGTGAACCTGTTGGAGGTCGCTTCACAGCGCAGTTGGCTCCCATCTGGGCAGCGCTCTGGGAGGGTGATGTAAATAGCTCTAAGGTTTGGGCACCGGTGTCCTCCAAGGAATTTGTCCTGTGGAACAAAGCAAAAATGCTCGTTTGGTAAATGGGGAGCTCTAAGGTTTAAGAGGAGCGTACCATTTCGGGCTTTTTGGGGCAACATCAAATACTACTAACTTCTGAGGTGTTTTTGTTAGCATTTGTCGTGAGCTGCGTGCAGCAGGGAAGGCTCTTTGTAGCCTAACAGGAAAGCGAAACTCATATCTGCAGAATAAGTCTTCTCACGTTTCTCTTTGCAGGCTGGCTGGAAGGAAAACCATGCAACGTTTATGAATGAACTGAAAAACCTTCAAGCTGAAGGACTTACGACTCTTGGCCAGTCCCTAAGGACAGCTTTTGATTTATTAAACTTAAATAGATTAGTAACTGGCATAGACAACTATGGGCAGGTAGGTTGACTGTTACTAGGTGGAAAAATCTTAAAACATAAGCTTCCCAGAGACAGCAGTTAGCTAGTTGTCCAAGGTGTCATCTTCATGGAATATTCAGTATGGGGGCTTCTTCAAAAGTAAGCAGAGTTCAGCTAGCTTGAAGAAATAGTCAGTGACTATAGTTTGGTACCCAACTTACTTTTTTTGTTTTTTAATTTCAGTCATTCCTCAGTTTTTAAGCTGTGATGTAGCCTCCAAGTTGACCTTTTCAGTTCAAATTTTTTTTTATTGCCAAGTCTGTGTTCGGTACCTTAGCTGGTGAGCCTGATAGGGTTATGAAAACTTTGCTTTCTCTATACAGTGCTGAACAGTTTGGGAGATGAGCCATTTTTCTAACAACACTGCATGTCCAAAAGTACTGGAAGGAGCACAACTTTTTCAAAACACTTTCTTTCCAGTGAGTTTACCACAACATTTCTCTGCATACGTGTATTTTTATAAACCTACCTGTTGTATCAGAGCCTTGAGAAGCTGTACGTTTTTAATCTCTCTATTGCAACTATCCCTTTAAAACAGGACTTCTTTTTGGAGTGGGCCAGTGTTCTCATGCTCATTAGTATGAGCTGCTGAGATACAGAAGCTGTAGGTTAAATGTGTGCATTAGGGCTCATACAGAGTTCTTTCTGGTGCTGGATCATCAAAGCCTGGATTTGTTTTACTTGGAGGATGATACTAGTGTTGGGCAAAGTAGATCATCTACTTCTCACGTGGGACGTACTAACTTGAATCTCCCCTTTTTTTTGTTATTCTCATGTAATGCAGTGTCCACTATCTGAGGATTAGTACTTTGTACTGCTTGTGGTATTTAACATGGGAATGTGGTTGTGAACATAAGTCCCCCTCTCTTTCCAGTCTGAGCAGAGTTTGTGATAACATGCCGTGTGTGTTTGTGAAGGAAATTTGTCATGCTGCATTGTATGGCTTTGCCACGAGATGATCAAGTGAGCCTAAACATTTTTAAAATGTCTGTTCAGTGATGAAACTTTAAAAAAGTGCTAGTTCCACACATGGAGTTTTTTCTATTGCCATCTGCTGTCCTCATACATCTGTGTGTAATTTTCCCATTTTTCTGGTGTTTTTGTTTAGTTACAGGAACTATATGAATCTTTCTTGAACACTTAACCCCTGTAGGCAGATACACAAAATATTTGCTCTTTCCCATTGCTACTGATAATTATTCTAATTAAACCCATGTCAAATAATTTGCTCTAAGTGAGCCAGCTGTTCTCAACTACTCAAGTGGGCAGTTGAGTTGTCATGACTGTTTTGACTTGCTAGAAGTGTTCATTAGTGCAATAGCTGCTCCTTAGTCTGTGAAGCAATGACTTTGTCTGATCTGTTTTGGATGTAAGTCTCCGGGCTTGAACCCACCCTCACTTATGCACGTTTTTGCTTCATTCCACATGTGGAGCTGACTGTTGAAGAGGTATTTGCATGTGCAGTCAGGTGACTAAATAGAAATTCCAACTCTTTTTAGCTTCTGCAAAAATAGATGAATGTATTGCAAGTGGCAAGTCATCTGCTGCTGAAGTCAAAGGTTCCCATTTTGGCTATTCTAATCAAAATAGCAATTTTGAAAAAGAAATCAAATTCCAAAACACTTAGCTGATCCTTCAGCATTTGCAAGATGAGATCTAGGGCAGCTAATTGTCCTCAACTTCACATTGGTCTTTAAAACGATGTCTTGTTATTCTGTCATCTTCCCATTGTTCTTGTCTACCACCTAAAATTTAGTCCAGACAAATGGGTTATTTAACCATACCTGGTATGAGAAACTTTAAAATCCAGGAAAATAAAAGTGGTCAGAATGCTCAGTTGCATTTGAAATAGTTTTCACTCAGAATATAGATTGCTGATAAACTTTTTTCTAAAGCAGCTGCAAATATTAAGACTATAAAACAGTAGTTAACTGAAATTTATCAGGCAGATATTTGAAGACTGGGTATGTCAGAGTAAGAGAAGATAATTTTACAAAAAAGCAATATTTAGACCATCTTAGGTGTGGTATTATGTGACGTAATAAAATCCAAACTTTTATAATTCTTCTTTTGTGGGAAATTTCTCTGCCTAAAAATCTTTTGACTGTCATGCTTGTATTTTGGTGTATTGACAAGCTTCTAAGATATTTGTGAAGATCCACTTACTACACAAAAATTAATTGTGAAACAGACTTTTCTGAAGGCATGCAAATGACAAGACATGATACAAGCCTGATGGGATTGTCTGGTTATGTCTCCACCAATGTGATATCTTGTACCCCTGCTGAGTATGAACTGTTTGTTTAAATGGCAGAGTGACTCACTATACTTGATTTCTTTCAAAGTCGACCAGAGTTCTCCATCAGCTGACCTTCTGAACAAGAATGATGGCTGAACGGTCGTTCTGGAGTTGGGGAAAATCTCCTGCTTCATATCTTCTTGCTACTTTAGTGTTTGGATTTTTATTATGAGTGTTTATCATACTACTTTTTAAACAAATAAGTACTGACTTAGTTACTCATAAAGATTGAGTTACCATGTGGTCAGCTGATCTAAGGATCTCACATTTAGATCTTAAAGGACATTGTCAACACACTTAAATTGTCAAGAGCCTGGAAGATTTTTTTCGTAAGCTATTTCTGATTTATATGCTATGGTATGGCTTTATAAATGCTTTGTCTTATTAAGGGGTTGCTAGATCCAATTGTTTTGAAGGCTTTTGTCAAGAAAAAATGGTTTTGGAAAGTACACATTTTAAGATGGCTGTTCCTTTAACTTTTGCAGCACTTTCAGATTGATAATTTCAGTATTATACTGCTTGGATCCAATAATAGTTTTTTCCCCCCTAAATATGCTTTGTGGTGATTATGATAGCAGAAGAATAAACCTTCAAATAGGTTGTCAGCTTTTAGCATTCACTAAAAATACCAATCCTTTTCACCTTCTGCATTTTTATGGAGAGCTTAGGGAAAAATACATGATTTGGATGTCTCCAGGAAGAAAGCAGTTTAAACACACCAAGTTCAGTATGGATTTACTGTCACATAACACAAAATGTTGTACTTCATTAGCCCAGTTTACACTTAGATGATTGACTTCTTATTTTCTCCAGTTCACCTTCTCTGTTGTTTCAGGTAGTCTGAAATACCAAGCCTTTTACTGGCAGTTTTTTTTCCCCTCTTGCAATGCACTCTTAGGTCTTGTATCTGTGGCTTGTTCAGCAGGACATGGGCAGTCACAATTTAACCAAATAGTTCTGAGTGTAGCAAATGTGCAGCTTGTTATAGTTGATAGAAGGGTTAAGTAGTGATAGATGTTTCTGTGGAAACAGAAAACATTCAAAACGTAGCTGCTGTTGCAGTTGAGTGAGGATGTAAACAAATGGTTGAAATGAACCGTCAACTTCAGTTACTTGTAGTAGTGAGGTTTCTAAGACCAAGTGCTGAACCTGAGTTAGGTAAAATATGTATCAATGGTGTTTTGATACTCACGTGCAAAGGACCAACATAGCACTACCAAAACTGGAATCTGATGGATGTTTGAAATGGCTAAAACTCCGATTTATTGATACCCCATGTGTTTCACATTGCTTGTTTTTGAAATGATGGAGGTCTCTTACTGTTTTTTCAGCAGTATTGCGTAGAATAAGGTTTGAGATGATAAAATACACTTAATGGAGTGAATGTCAAAGTGGTTGAGTTGATATTTCGAAATATTTTTGCAATTTTTTTCAGAGTGAAATTGCTTTAATACTGCATATAGAAAGTGCTTTTCAATAATACAAGCTTTCTATGAGTTTTTTTTATCTTACGAGAGTATCTTGCACATTTTTCAGCATCGTAATTATTACTGCTATGGTAAAACAGGCTTAGAGATGAGTTTGACTTTTAAACGAATCTGATGTAACAAAAGCACACACTAACTTTGTTTTTCTGAAACAGAAAAGTCAACTATGTGTCTAATACAAGTGGACTTTGAATAGGTATTTTTCATTCACAATGATGAATAAGATGCTGCCTGGATTTAGACTAGCACAAGGAACACTGTTTGGTTGACTTACCAGGCTGTGTAGTCTTGGTGAAAGCCTTTTAATCTGTAGTGTGTTTCACATATGAACAGAAGCATAACTAAGAAATTTTGGGGAAAAACTAAAATCCAAATGGAATTCAGCTGATAAAGAATATTTTGGGAACTTAGGTCATTCCTGAGCGTATTCTTATTTCTGACCTGGAAGTTGGAAGGTATCTTACATATGATGACATTGTTTTTAAATAACTTAAGTTTTTTACAAGTGTTTTAGTCATGCCGTGTATGACCATCAAACAATACAATCTTAGGTTAACTGCTACTTTATAGTTCTCTCTGAGTATGTGTTTAGACCCATTTATAGCTACAGTAGCAGAATTGCTGACGTGTTCCTGCAGTAAAACTTGGCATTGGTCTGTAGAGTTCAGCGTGCTTTGCCATAATGGTTTAAATACTGTAGTATTCCAGCTGCAGGTAAACAGCACACCTAGGAGATAACGTCTAATCATACTTGCAGGCACAAGACAGTTTTAAGTCACACATTCTAGGCTGACTGCTTATGTGCTTGTCTAGGATCTCCTAAGCTTATAAAAACCACAACAGTCACACATGTGAGAGAAATACTGTTCCCTAACATGGACTACATTATGCTTTTGCAGTGATATGTTCTGTTTTCTTTAAATTGTTGAGCAGTTTTATTTTCCCAAGAGGCATTTGAGGATTGTTACTAGATTTTGTTGCTCTCAAAAGTCAAAATCCTTTGAGTATGGCTTTTGTCTTGGTATTTTGGGATCATAACACACTGCACTGAAACGGCCTGTGCTGCATGTGCCTCCAAATTTGGAACCAAAGTTTAGATTAGCATTTCCTGCTTTGTCATGCTGGCACAGTTGCACATGCAGTTTGCTTCTCATGTTGGTAGAGGCAGAGATTTGCACTTCCAGAGTAGCTCTCCTTGTCTACTTTTTTTGCCCCCCTTCCCTAAGAAAACCAAATGGGAGAATTTCAGACAGTAGTAAACAACATCACAGATGTAAGCTTAATGGCAGAAATATGAGAGGCTTTCTCACAGTCTCCTGTTTTCTGTGGAATAGCAATGGATTTAACATAAACCTGTATGCCTGCTGATGTCAAAGGTCTGTATGTGAAGTGCTGGTAAAAATCAATCATTCTCATCTGCTGTGTGATGAAATGAAGCATATTGGTTTGAATTTATACCTTTTAGACCATAACCTTTAAACATGCCATGTTTGAGATTTTTAGTTTTGTTTTAGGATACCCTCTAGTGAGAGCTACAGCACGCACTGTTGAAGTGTTTTTTCAACATTGTGAGGTGGAACTGCTTGCTCTTCAGCCTTCCCAGCACAACAAAGTTCAGCAAAAGACTTGAATGTTTTTAAAATCACTTGTCTAGTTACAATCCAGTATATTTTTAAAGAGTTTGAAACAACCTTACACGAAGTACTTTATTTTTTCCAATGAAAACAATCTCAATCTGTTCCAGCAGCAGAAAGAAGATACTTCATCATGTTCTGAACATGCTTTGACCACTTAGAATCTTGAAGTGTTCAGTATTTAAGCAAATTTGATTTGGAACGGACAGTGCCATAACATGTTGATTCATAAATTAGCTGAATACACTGTGCATTTTGTCAAGATACATTGAACAAATACAGAATATGTCATTGGACTTATGGGCACTATCATTGGGCACTGATGCTCAGTGTACAGAATGAGTGAAAAGTGGCCATCTCTCTTGCAACAATTCTGCCCTCCCAGCTTGAATCCCAGAATGCCAACTTGATTGTATGCATCTGTATGTAAGGCATACTCAGCCTGCTCTGCTCTGGAGCTTGTGGCCTCTCTTGTATTCATAGTTGTGCCAACTTTGCTTCAAGTTGTGTGACTTCACATAGTAAAATCAGTGATTGATCAGTGAGATTAATAAAGCGGACTGAACTGTAGTGGTTCAAAATTGGTTTAAAACAGCTAAGTTGCTCCTGCTGTTGTGATAAACTCCAGGAGGGAGTTGTGGGGGAGTCTTGGGGAAGTTATTCTGAAGGATTGCTCTGTGTTCATAGGTCAATAAGCTACTTTTAGTCAGGTTGTCAGTACTCTGGATTATTAACCCTGTAAAATGTGGGGAGATTTTTATATACAAGTCTGTCTTTTCTCCTTGGTGGTGTGTTTTTTGGTTAGGTTTTTTTCCTCTACTTAGTGTGCTGGCAGCTGTAGGACTCATTACCCTTCTCCAGCATATGGGGAACAGAGGCCTGGCTTAGCACTGTGAATTGCACTGACTGAGCCAGAACCAGCTATGTAAAGTCACTGCTGTGAAGCAGAAAGGCTGCTGTAATTAGGGACTTGATCCAGGGCTTGGCAAGGTCAGTTATTTTTGGAATAAAGCATTCAGAAAAATTTTTAGGAAATAAAATCAAAATCATCTTAAACTCAGAGTCTTTGGAGCTGACTTTAAAGTTATGTTTGGTATGGATTGTTATTTTATTTTTCTTATAAAAAGTTTATAAGGGCTCAAATATAGCCTATTTTTAGCAGCTCGTATTTACTATGTTCACTCAAATAACTTTGAAAACTCCTGTAACTTATTGGTTGATTATCCAATTTCAGATGATTCCAGTAGTGATTCTTTTATTAATCTGTAACTAACTGATAAGGTGCATCTTTTTCTATAAGTTACAAGTTCCATTACCTGTAACCAACTGATAAGATGCATCTTTTTCTATAAGTTACAAGTTCCATTACCTTAAAAGTAAGATACAAGTTGTGATCGCAGTTGTTTTTGCTGCTTAGGTAGTTCATTTAATTTAATTTAAGAATAAGTTAAGGTTCTTCCCTTTCTGGGATTATATTATATCTGCCACATCAGTATTTAAATGTTTCAAATGTTAGTGGCCTTTTGTTCTTCATTTCAATGTGGTTTGTCACTGTTTAGTTACTTGCTGGAATTCATTATATATAAAATCCCTGTTCTATGTATGTTTTACTTTTTCTTTTTAAACTGTCACATCATTGTGAAAGATTGAGGGACTGAATTGTTTTTGAGACTTACCAAGGACCTCATCTGAATTGGAGCACTAACAAGTTAATCAAGAAATTATCACTTACATAATATGATATTTAAAACTCAATTAAATTTGTTCTTAAATGAAAGAAGCAGGACAAGCCTATATACTAACCTGTGATTTTTGAAACTCTGTGACTTACTAATGTTGGGACCTCTCTGATTTAGGCACATGAAGACATGAGAGTATCTTGAGGTTTTAATTTTGATGTCTTAGTAAATCTGCTATGTATTCATCATTCCTTTATTGTTCAACATGAACAGAGTCTTAAACTGCTTCCTTGACACATGCCTGCTGTTGTCGCATGTGTACTATTCAATATGTAGATTTCGTATTCCAAAATGATCTGTTCTTGCATTGAAACTAATTTTCAGACTGCTGTGACTTGCCTTTTCTGTTTTCTTGCTGTTAGTTTTGGTTTTGTTTTTGGCACAAACTTTATGAGAGAATTCCAAAATGACTGAAGTTGCGCAATTACATAGTCTTTAAGCAGTACATTCAGTGCCAGACTTGGAAACCCAGAATCTGTAAAGTTATGAGCATCTATAAAAATGATACTAAGCACAGTGAATTTTCTTGTGGCATGTTTCAGGATGGATGCGCAATGAAATCATTGCGTATGGAACACAAACTTGCAAGCTTTAGCAAAGCAAGCAGCTGATATGATTAGATGTATTTCTGTGACTTTGTTTTTGAAAATGGGTTTGATGTCTCTTGTGCAATTCAGATAGCTGTTTCGTCTCTAGCATTTCTAATTATAGAAGTGATATCTGACTGGGTCTTTGGATTTTGCTGTATAGCTTTGACTGGACATGACTAGCTTGAGATGACATGTTTGGAGGTTCAGTAGTTAATTGAAGTCGTAAATGGCTAATTTAAAAAAGATTTTTGGAGATAATGCTAAGGTCCAAAATGCCAAGGAGAAATGGCTTGCTTTCACCCCATTTGTTTTCCTCAATACCCTAAATTTCCTTTTCTTAAATGGAACTTAGATAGCCTGTGTTATGGACATAATGGTTGTTTCAAGAATTCTCGCTTAGTTCTGTAGCTGATGTGCTGAGGAGTTTGGTCTCCGGCTCAGCTTTAGGAAAAGGCTGCTGTTACAGCTGTGTTCTGCTTTGAAAGCATTTTGCTAACTGATTTTTCTTTAAATTTTTTTTATTTAAGTCTACAACTTAATTTGTTCAAGGTTGCCTGAAATATGGAAAGCTTCATACCACCAAACCAGCTTGTGTACAAACTGTGTGCAAAAATTATTTCATCTACTACTAATCTGTAGTGCCAGTAAGGAATGAAACAAAAACCGTATAACTGCCTTGTAATCCTACATAGGTATTCCAAATAAGAAACTGTGACTAGCCCATGTCTTGGGCGTTGTAGTAACTCTTAGGTGTTTGTTATGTAGTTAACTAAAGAATTGTCTAGAACACGAGAAATTAATTTGTCTGCGATAACCTTGCTGTAGTCTATAGAGGAGGACAGCTGAATTTAGGTTTTGTAATCTTGCCTCATGGAGGAAAGGTGTTTTTTGGTAGCCATGCTTACTGTAAAATCGTTGCCATTATGTTGACTTTCAGAGTGTGAATGAGTGCAGGAGAAGTCATTACTGCTTGAACAGCACTTTCCATTTTTTTGAAGTGGGGGGGGTATGGGAGAAGATGGTAAGTTAGTGGAAGCATGGGTTCAGACCTTGATAAATTCTAGTGGGCCTTCTTAAAACTCTGTTTTTTCAGGTCTTCTCCAAAAGACAAAATAATTCGAGATAGAATACTGGGCGGGGGGAGGTTAGCTTCAAAAGCAAAGGGAATGTGTCTGTAATACAGTTTAATGTTTGTGGCTGAGCCTTCCAAAGGTGGGCAGTCTGCAGCAAAAAAAGGGAGAAGTGGAATGGTAGTATGTGCTTCCATGGTGTCTAGAAACCATGAACCAACTGTTGGATTAAACATACATTAAGAGATTAGAATTCAGTGATGGATTACTTCTTATTTGTACTTATACAAGTACATTTAGAGTTTTTAGATATATAGTTTTGGAAAGGAGGTATTAACCTGTTCCTCTGTGTTTTGAGGTAGTATGCAAACAGAACACGCCTCAGGTTTATCTTGTTACTCAAATCACTTCATATGAGGCTCGATTTTTATTAGCTTCTGCCCCCTCTGCTGGCTGGTGTTTCAATTACAAGGTAAAATACAAGTTTACATAGGTGAGGTACTCTCTGATGGGCTATTTTGGCCAAATATCAGTTTATAAATGTTGCTTTTATGAAGCTGAAACTATGGCAAAACCTATGGGAGTTGTAATTTGGGAAAATCAGTGGTGGTGTTGAGAGTTGGTGTTTTCATAGTACGGTTACTTTTGTAGGCTCAGTCAAGACTCCTTAAGCATTTGTTAAACCTATTTCTTTCCCTCATCCCTTAGTTGAAGAGATGTGATGTTTTCACTCCCCCTGGGTGAGTATGTTGTTATATATACAGAGGAACTAGATCTTTATAGTTCTTGGGACCACACTTCGGGCTTCTAAAACCTGCAGATATCACCTGCTTTTCTGATGGCAGTTGTTTTTCCTTTAAGAGGTAGAGTTCTCTTCTTCTGGTTGTAGTAAGGGGATCTCTCAAATTATCTTTTAACAGGTGATTAATTTACCTGTGTTCTTTCTGAAACCTGTTTGTGGGTGAGGTAGTATTCCCAACTGCCTAGTGTGAAGGAAGGGCACAGCACAAGTCCTCCCATCTTGGGTACTGCAGGGAGAGCTAAAAGATTTCAGTATTATGACAGAGGATATTTCTCCATACTGCAGGTGTGTGTGGACTACTTTTAATAGTGAGAGTCATCCTGCTGTCCTGCAGCTCTTTCAGAAAAACACTGGGCATTTTTTCTTGGAGATAGCGTAATTTCTGGAATGGAGCTTTCGGCAGGTTGTTTCATAAGTTTCCTCTTCGTGACTGATACTGTTATTTTTGTCACTAATCAGGCATCAAGGGAGATTTCTGATTTGTATTAAAATTTCTTTCATGGCTTGAAATCTTAACATATTTCAAAACACTTACCCTGTGTAAAACTCAGACTTGTTGGTGTAGCTTTCATTGAACTTTCTTCTGTGACTTCTGAAAGTGATCTTGAAACACATCTGTACAAATACCTGATCTTCTCCTAGAAAGACAGAATTGCTACCGCTGCAAAACTGTATTATATATTGAATAATCAACAGCATCAAGGGAACATATTGAAGTCTTTATGGACAGCAAGACAGATGAGTTAGCAACTTTCTTTGTGCGTGAAGTCCATCTTGTCAGATCTTAAGACTGTGCAGAATTCCAGTATGTTCTTCAGCTCTTACTCATTCAGGCTGAAAGCACAGAAATTTCTCTGACACTGAGGTGCTTCCACTTCAAGGAATCAATTTCAATTCTAAAATAGCTATAGTAAGTAAACACAATTTCAATGTTATTTTTGTCATGCAGATTCAGTCACTTAGATAACACTGTGATAGAGTTTAGAGGTGCTGTGTTTTTCAGTCTGGCCACAGAATTATAGTGCTCTTGTGGCGTATCCTGTGAGAAGTCAGATTTATCAAAGCAAATGTTGTAGTAGATTTGGACTGGCCTTTTTGCTCTCCCTCACCCCCAGCATATTCTTCCTTGTGTTCTGATAGATCAAAGTTTCACAGTGTGTTTGTGCTAAATATTAATTAGGTGATAGGCAGAGTAGCTTTATCTAGGAAAACTTCCATTTAAAGATATTTTGCTTCTTATCAAGGTAAAGGGAAGAATTTAGTAATCTACCAAAGTTGAAAGCATATTCATTCCTTAGTAGTATAGTGCATTACATGTATATGCATGGTTATGGTGTGTGTCTACATACATTTCAAAATCCTTAAAGGTAAAGTAATTTTTTTGAAGTTTATTTGCCAGGTATAAATTGACTAAAATACTGTTGTGATGCCAGTGTATTCAGTTGTGTTTGTGACTTGGGAAACAATTGTGTGAAAGCATAAAATACTAAAATACAATTGGTTCTATAGGACTTGCCAACTATATTGATTACTTCTGTGGGGATAATACAAAATAGTCAAAGCTGCTGAAGATGTGAGTGAGATAAGTAAGGAGTTGCACAAGATGCTGCAGTTCTTATGTAACTGATGATCAGAACAGTTGTTAAATACCTCTGTGCACTTGACTGATAGTGTTCTGTCTTGAGCAATGAATGGGAAGGTCTCTAATAAATGTTAACATCTTAGACATTTCATGATTTTGCTAAAGCATAACTGAAGTTTCTAAGAAACAAAAAGTGAAAACCATGATGGATTTGGACCATCTGTTTTAGTTTGAAATTCAAGCTTAGTGTTTTGGTATTTTTTTAAGCTGTTTATCAGTTAAAAAATAGCTTTAAAGCTAATAATTTTTGTCATTCTGACTTTCAGATTTCATTTTAAGCTATTTTTTTTTTTGAACAATGGTTGCTCATAGATTCTCATAGGCATTTATGAGACTCTTGACCTTCTAAATTATAAAAAACGCAAGATTGAATTAAAAAATTGATATTGCACTTTTGTATTTCCTGGTCAGATGTCTAAATTTACTGACAGTTAGGGCTGATACTTCTGAAAATGAAAAGGCTAGACTGAGGTAATGTGATGGGAGATAGATGTGCAATACAGCTTGCCGAGTTTCGTGATTTACTGAAATGAAAGTGTACCTTTTAGACATTTGTCGTGATCTCAAAATGCATTTTTTCCAGTTCCTAGTGATATGTTCTGCTAAAGTATGCACTTCAGTTCATGTCTATTTTCAGCTTTCAGCCTTTCTTGGGCATGAAGTTTCTGTACTACTAAATACTTTTTTGTAATAGTTACTTGTGTCATTTTGAGTCTCTGCTTTGGTGTGTTTTGGTCACACTTCTATCTCATCTATTTCTTCAGATTTTCAACACTTCTGACTCTGAAATTAATATTTAAATGTGTGCTTTGAGATAACAGTAGTCTTAAATTAATCCTCTCTTCCTGCATGTATAATATTGTATACTTGCATATGTAAAGGTCACAGTAGTTCTTGAACTGCTTTACCTGTACACTTGGAAGAAGGAAAAAAAAACTATATGTGTATTAATTAGTCACACTGAAACTTGATGCTAAGCTTACTTGCCAGTGGAAGTGATTTCTTAATTGTGAGAGCCTTAACCAGGCAATAATGTGTCTTGATAATTTGATACACTCCTGGCTTGATGTGAGGCTCCCTCTGAGAGCATGGCACAAGCCGGGATGGCGTGGGATGCCTCTGACTGTGGCCCCTTGTGAGTGGCATGGAGCTCGGTGGTGCTCCGTGTTTGTGTTAGCTGAGCACAGAACTGCTTCAGCTGGAGATCAAGGCAAAGGCAACCAACGCAACTGAGTTGCTTTGTGTTTTGGAGCAGTCGTGGAGCTGTCGAATTGTTCAAATGGAAGTGCTTTGTAACATAATTTACTTTTAAGGCTTTGAATGTCTTGCTTGTTCCTTTTTAGCCAGGCAAACTTACCCTGGTGTTGATGCTGAGTTTTAAGTAACTTTGTTTCCAAAAGAGTTCTGTGGGTTTTTTTGTTGTCTTGGTGCACATCTGTCCTTGAAAATGCGGATTGTAGGTGAATGAAAAAATCCTCCTTATACCTTGTTACAGGATGGTCAGCCGTTAAAACTGGAGGTGCTTCTTCCTTTTTTCGCCACTGCTACAAACTTTCAGAAGGAAAAGTAGTGTGTTGAAAAGAATTTGCTTCTGAAATAAATAAAACCTCATGCTGGTTAGCTAGCTGTCAGAGTAAGTTGTAAGCAGGCTTATTTATACCTTGTTATCCCATGATGCTTTCCCCTGTGCATTGCAGCATACCTGTAAGCTGCCAAAGAGCTGGTAGTGTACACTGTCATTCACTGTTCCTCTGCATATCCGAAATAATTGGGCTGGACTGAATTAATTACCTATGCATTTTCAGTCAATGGTGTTGCTATGTATTTTGAAGAATGATGTTTCCAAGATGTGTAAATGCTAAGTGGTTTTTTCCAAAGTGTATTTCTAGGGGAAGAGAAATAGAAAGTAATTTGATTACTGTAGAATTAGATAAAAGTGAAGTGCTCAACCGATTGTTGACAAAAGTGCAGCAGTTTAGTTAGAAGAATCGGTAAGTTTTCTGGAGTTTAATTTTGTGATGCCTGACTGTTGAAAGCTTACACGAATAAGAGGGGGTTTTCTTAGAGGAATACTTGACTTAATACTGGTTTTGAATGCCTTTGTATAACTAAAGGTGAGGAGCAGGGTCAGAAGAGTCAGTGGTTGTCTTCAAAAATTATTGACATGGAAATTTTTAGTCAAAAATAGTAAGTCTCAGTAATACGCATTTTTACCAAAATTCTTCCATGATAGATTTTAATTATCTTTCTGAAAACAAGTTGATTCTTAGTATGTTAGTGAGTATCCTTTGTATGGGTAAAATGCCTGTGAAATTATAAAGAGTAGACTGAGGGTGAAGACATTTCTCCCTCAGACATGTTTTGTAGGGAGCTCAAGCATAGCAGCTCTTGTTTCCTTCCTTATAATTTCATAATCATTCTAAGACCAAACTGTTTAAGACTAAAATTGAGACAAAGTATAGTTAAGGAATTTAAAAAGTTTTTAAAGATAATCAGGATATCCAGATAAAAAGTGTTGTCAGAGATGAAAATTTTAATATTTGTATTTCAAATTGTACCGGAATATTAACTTAGTATTGCTTGTGTCATTCTAAATCTGTTATTTTTATCAGTTGTCAATTTATTTTTACAGTAATTTATTAGCAGTAGAGTTCAAGAATTTTTATGGTCAGTATTCATGAGAAGAATATCTAGTTACAAAGCCTGCTTTCTGTATTATTTCAGTGCAATGTAATTGGCTTCCAGCTGATGTTTTGCAGTTGCGGTAAACTATTAGTTGGCAGAAAAACATACTGTGACTGTTAAGAATTAAATAAGGCTAAATATTCATAGGAAATTATTTTAATTAAAATTGAGTGTTTTGAGAGCCCTTAAATTCTTTTGAGTAATTGTTTAAATTAAATTATGGAGTAGCTTTGCTTTCATGGGAGAGATTAATCTTTGTTTTAATTTGATTTTTGCTTATTTTTTGTAGTAATGGTATGCTATTTGAAACAAAATCTTTAATCTTTTTTTCACTAAGGTTTGAGAAAATATTGACCACTATAAATGTGGTGCTGCTACAGTAGTCAGACTGGATACCCTTCACCAAATATATTTTAGGTTGTTAATTAATAGTTCTCTTTGAAGCACAAAATCAGTAGATGATCTTTTATATTTAATGTGTTCTAAAAATGGATTTAAAAGGTCTTTTAAAACCTATTAGTTCTCTCCCTGTATTTTTAGAGTAAATCATAAGCATTCATGAGATAGTTTGTCTTTATAAGCAGAACTAGGCTGTGGGTTTAGTTATATTTTTCTTTGTTTCCTGAGGAAGAAAAACAAGGCCTTGAGATTAGCAAGAAGAGAACAGGACCTACTAAACCAAATCTTGTGGTGACTTTTGTTCAGTCCATTATTAACCCTAGGTAGTGTGAAATGTGGTACCTGAGCTTGGAGTTGATGTGTCTGTGAAATACTTTGGAATTCTTTTTCAGAAGGCACAGAAAGCTCATAGAATACTGGCAGTCAATGAGGAATACCAATAAGTGACCTCAAGTTTTGCTACAGCTGTGCTAGCTGCATGTCTTGCTGGGATCCTAGAATATCTTGCCTTGTATATGTTTCTGTCTTAAATGATATAGAAAGTTTATCTATTTTTCAAGCATTTGTTTCTGAAGTGAATTTTGCATGCATGTTGAACCACTTTGATCAGAATGGAATGGGTGCTATTTCTATCAGTCTTAATGCACAGAGTATTAGTTCTTAGCCCAGGGGTCATGATCACTAAGATACTATGCAAATACTTTACTTGGACACACGAAATTAAATCACACAAAATCAGCCCTGGAACAGGGGGAATTGGAAGTACATTTTGAGGAGGTGGTTGCTTCTCTAAACAGCTGCTAGCCTGTCAGAATACTTCAGCAAGCATTATTCTTGAAGTCCTACGTTAACCATTTTTGCTATGTTTCTGTATGCGTTCTTTGAATACAGACATGCTAAGTGTCTAGCTTTCCATGGTCTGACTGTAAAAAGGCTCATCGTGCTGTAGTGTGCAGTACATGAGAATAGATACCTCAAGCTTCGTTGTTTTGTTGGTGGATATCAGTGGCTGTTTAATGACTGAACAGAGTTTGTTACATCATTTTAAGTAAAACTATTTTTTTTTTCCCTTAGGGGCGAAACCCTTTCTTTCTGGAGCCAGCAATAATTATAACAGTTACTGATGGAAGTAAATTAACTACTACCAGTGGGATACAGGAAGAGGTAAGATCTAACCTCTGGTTACGGTGATGCGTACTAAATATTGTTTAAACATTGATACTGTTTACAGTAGGAGCATAAGTGGCTCCTCAGAAGAATGCTCATTAATACCTTAAACTTGCTTGTGTCTTGATTTTAATTTCAAGTAATTTTATGCAATAGCACTACAAAAAACAAGATAACTCTTTTTCCTTACTTCATGTAACAGAAACCTGTGGTACAATTGTTGGTCTGTTTAGTAGAATGAGTTTGCTGTTTCTGCCTAGGGAGTTCATGGCTTTTCAAACATATTAGCAGAAGAAACTGATTTCTTTAAAGCATTGTGTCTTTAATTGATCTTGATATAATCTCTTTTTATACAGACTCAAGTTAATGTAGTGATTTCCCAAAGGATGTGGCCACTAGGGAGTATGCAAAACATGTACTACTCTCACACTGAGTTCTTAAAAAGATCATAATCAGATCAGTAGTCCTTATAATGCAAGATAAGAACTCAAGAAATATATTCCAAATTAAATCTGTAGAGCAGTTTAAAATTGAGATCTTAATATACTGGAGTACCTATTCAGACACCTGGCAAACTCAGGGGTATGGTGAATGCTGAGGCACTGAACTATTTTAACTTACTGGCTGTTTTGAATTCTTTCCTTAAAAAGATGGAAGTAGTTACAAGGGATAGGATTGGTCTGGCCAGCTCAGTGCCCATTCCATGTAGTAGTAAAAAAAAAAAAACCCAACCAAAACAAACTACAACAAATCCCTAAGCTCATTCCCTTTTCAGGGAAACGGTTAATATCCAAAGGTCCATTTTAAAACTTAAGGGGAGAATTCAGACTTTTGCGTATGCTGCACCACATTTGACTGTACATATTAACTTGTTGTACTTTGCTGTTCATTAGTTACTCAGACTTCTCCTAATAATGTATTATATTGCATTCTTACAGCACTTACAGAATTTGTCTGTATGAAAAATGGTATTTGAGTGGTTTTTGTAATATATCTGACTTAAAGGAAGAGAGTTGAATGATCGCATAATACTGTGTGGACTCCTAACAAGCATAGCTAGTAACTGAAAGGGAATTCCTGGATCCATGGTAACAAGTAGGTTATCTGTATGAAACCTCACTTCCATCATACTTTTTTTTACCCAATAAGCTATTTTCAGATTAATCCTGTGATTGAATGGGTGCAGTCCAAAATACTGAGTAGAATAGAGTGGTGTGACACTTCTAGAGTCTTCTGTAACATACAGTGCTGTTAGCAGCAGAATACTGTTTTGGGTAATCTCTTAGCTGTGTAAGTCCTTTCTTGAGGAGAAGAATCACTGTTGTTAAATGACTTGTGAAATCTGGCACTGTCATCCTGCAGTGAGGAACACCAAGGTGCTCAGAGGGTGAAACTAACAACCTCTGAGTAGAGGCTGAGAACTGGGTTTGTTCAGTCTTCAGAAGAGAAGGCTGGGGAGTGCTTTACCACCCTTTGCAACAGCTTAATGGGGCAGGGAGCCCCAGGGCTGAGATGAGAGGCAACAGCTGCAAGTTGTCCCGTGGGAAATTCTGATTGGATATCAAGAAAATCTTTAGCTGTGTGGGTGATCAAACACTGGACATGTTGTCCAGTGGTTGTGGAGATGGTAAAAGCTGCACTGGACAAGGCCCTGAGCAGTCAAAAGCCTCTGGACTGTGTAGCTGTCATGGGTCCCTTCTAGTGTATGCAGTGCTATGATTCTATGTTACATTTCCTTTCATCTTCATTACTCAAAATGATTTAGGTGAGAAAGCTACATTAGTAGTTAAGCTCTTTCTCTTACAACAAGAATCAGGACTTTTTTATAGCCAGCCAGGTTTTTTTTTTGTTCCTTTTCCTTTTAATGTGGGTACAACTTCTTCATCTTAGTCTTCACAAGAAGACATTTTCCTAGAGTCAGGCAACCATTTGGTCCTACATTCACATCTTTAAACTGTTGTAGCTTAGGTTGAGAAAAAGGGTTTTCTGATGACTGCATTAATCTACTAAATTTAGACTTGGCTCATGAGCAGTGTGGACTGATAAGTGTGTGCTACACCCAGAGTTTGTGTCGTGATCATGTCAAATTGGGCCCAATGTTAAATTTTGTGATTATTAAATTACATTCAAAAAATGCAGAATTTGCTCTAATAATAGTGAATTAATGTGGTTTGTTTTGTTATAAATAAGCCAATGTAAAGCTGTTCCACTCCTCCAGAAGGCAAAGTGACCACTGTTCTTCCTGCAAGACATAATGCAAGTTTGAATGCTTTTCCATATGTTTGTACTGGGTATATGTTTCATACCCAGCAAAGGATGTGATTTTTTTTCCTTTTTTCTGCCATAGATGTACTGGTAGGAATATTCTTAACACTATCAAAGAGAAGAGGAACAAAGCATGGAAAGGTTCTACTGTCTTTCAGGATGATCTTTTGCTGTTGTCAGTGTGTGTCCTATTGATCAGAATTTTTCTTAGTCTACCTTGAGTGTCCTTTAAAGTTACCTCTCAAGTTGGACATGCAGAAATGAACTAGAATTAGTACAGGAACACCACCCTGGAGATATGGAAGTTCGTTGTTCCTCTTTGGTTCACTAACAAAGCTTTTCAGTCACTTTCAAATGTCTGTTCTGTTCTTTGGGTTTGACTTTGGGGGAGGCTTTTATCCCACTGCATATGACAATGTTTTTACTTCTTAGCGTTGACTGAGGCAGTATATTTTTAGCTCTTTTAAGACAAATGTACAAGAGAACCAACAATGTTGGGCTTTGGTGTTTTGTTGGGGATTTTTTGGAAAGCCTTCGAAGCCAGCATGGAACCTGGAGGCAAGTTTTCTCAAAGCTTTGTCATTCAGATGAACATTTGCATTCTTACCGATGAAATCAGTTTATCACTATGGGAACGCTGTCATTTGCCTTAGTGTGAAGTAGTCGAGCTTAAACCCTGTTTCAGAGCTCTTGCTGAATTCTTCAGATGTCCTGTTCCTTTGTGGACTTTAAAATGGGTGTTGCAGATAGAGCCTTACCCTTCAGTGAGTGCTGCTTTGTCTCTCATGAGTGTGGTTACTCAGACTGAAGACAGAAATTATATTGTCTCTGCAATTTTCTCCGCTTGCACAAGTCAGTAACACTTTCAGTTCTGTCCCTTCTGGCACTGCTCTTTAATGCACCAGTGCCAATGTACTGAAAAGTGCCAACATCAATCTCATGTTCTGTGTGGCTTGTTGACCAGACTCTTCCCTGGACTCACTAGTTTCAGTCAGAACTTGAGGAGGGGCTGGGCTCATCCTGTTGGCAAACCATCATTAATTACTTGGTCTCATGTTATGGATTCCTTATGGAGTGGCTTTTGCTTCTGGCCTGATCCCTCGAATTCAGTCTTAGCCCTTTCTTCATCTTTCGTTAAGCAAATGTTTAAACGCTTGAAGGGATTTCTTATTCCTCTTCATATTGTGAAATAACATACTTTTCCAGTTTTACAACTGCTGAGCTATGTTCCCTTGTCCTCCCACTTCATACCCTCTAAGTAACCTTGAACTTGTCTGCAAGACTGAATTGGAGTTATTAGTATATTGATACATTCTGATAAATGATTGTACAAGCAAAAAGCATGAGCAATGCTGCTTGGTTTCTGTATGTTGCCATTCTTCTGATCTTCCAGTTATGGCAGGCTCTTACAGGAGCAATCTGTGGTTTTTGTGATACTTCATCCCACAGCTGTTTGGCATTGTCACATTGATCTTTCCCAGAGCTGATCACCTTGCACTGCACTTGTAACAACTGGACAAGTGTCAAGGCTCTGCTTACTGTCAAGAATAATCAGGAAGTCTAAATGCTCTGTTATGTTTTTTATCATAGTTCTCCAGTTAAAACTTTTGATTTCTAAGCAAATTCTGCAAGAAATATGTGGCAAATATCTAGGATCCTCTTTTTTTTTTAAAGTAGAAACAGGGACTGAGAATAAACAAACCTGCTCACCAATAGCCTTGTACTGAAGAGATCTTCTAGAACACTTTTATCTTCCACCCCCTCTTAGTTCTGGAATACTGTAGTTGTTTTGAAGGCAGAGAAGAGTGGCATAAGGCACATACTGATATCTCAATAGCATTGTGGCATTTGGGAATGGTAGGACTTGTGTGCTCCTCCAAACAAGTGATGAGACAAAACAGCTGGTTTCTGGTACTGAGCTGGGAGGACACTTGTTGTCTATGTACAGACACGTGTTGAAGACCATAGCTGGTAAATAACCTTCCCTTAATTAGTTCAGTCTACCTTTATCTTTCATACCGGTTGTTGAGAGAGAGGAAAATGTGTGCATGCCTTCATATTGAAATATGCGTGGGGAAAGGAATGAAATGCAAGATGTAGAATTCTAGGCTCATCTTAGTTTCTGCTAGGTATGCAGTTGCTATGGTAATACAGTACCAGTTGAAAAAAAGGTAACTGGAGGTGACAAGACCAAGTTACTAATGTCTGTGAATGAGGTGGTTTCAATCAATAACTTTGCCGGTATAAATGTTAAAGGATGTTAAACTTAACTGGAATTAAATTGTGGGAAGGAAGGTGAGGACATTTGACTTGATGGTGATTGCTTTGCAGTTTGTCTTACAATTTGAAAACATTTCTGATAGTAATATGTACATAATGCAATGGGCATCTTCTGACTACTCTTTGGTTTTGAGGTTCTCTCCATAGAAATGAACATTAGCTGAGCCAAAGAAATGTTTTGTAGCTTGAGGTAAACTGAACTCAAGATAGTGTTGGTGCAGGATCTACTGGGATACTTACATATATAAATATATAGAGCAAAAAAAAGTATATATGCTGCCCGAAGGAAAACAATGCTGTTACATAGGTGTGTTTTGCAGATCAAGTATGCTCTTTGGAGACAGTGTATCTTCAGTCAGATCTAAGTAGGAAAGTTTGAATGGCATTCCTTGATAGCCCCAAGTGAGGATGGAGTGCTTGCAATTCAGTCTTCTTGCAGTCAGGATTCCAGGCTGTTTACTAAGAATGTGGCTATTCTTTTATCTTCTTTTAACTGGGTTTCCTTTGTCAGGCATTCTTTGTGGCTCTTTGTGTAGAGGGGAAAGACATGCATGTCAAGCAGTTGTAAACCAGCTGAGTTCCCTTTGACCAATTTCGTGTACAACATGAAACAGTTGGGGAAAATCGTTCTGTTCTTACTTGTACTCCGTGCTTGTATAAGCAAAAAAAGAAATTCAGGAGAAATCATCAGGTGTGCTGAGAAGTCCAAAATACTCTGATTCTTGGCCACGTGGTATGAGTAGGTTTGTCAGGTTTGTTCATAGCTTCGAAATTGTATCAATAAATTGATTGCTTTTCAAACATCAAGGCATGTATTTTTCCCAGTATGAGATGCTGCAATTATGTAAATAAAAATGGCTGAGGTATCTGGTTTTGGAAATCAGATTTTAATACTTTCTATCTCTTAAAAATGAACAAACAAAAAACTTTAACAGCTTTCTGTAAATTCTCCAACCACTGTGAACTAGAAATGAAGGCAATATATAATGAGTGCTTATGTGGATTTGCATCGAGTTTTGGAACATACTAATACTTTCTTGCTAGCATTGAGCTGAGGTTGAGAATTGGGATTTCTTTGAATGCTGCATGAGAGAAAATGTTTGAGGATGTTTTGAGTTTGCTTCAGCATGTGGGCTTAACCCCCTTGTATTTGGCATGGTAATGAAACTGTTTTCACCACTTGAGTCATAGCTCTGGGGACTTTTTTTCCCTTTTGTTGCTGCAGTGCTCCAGGTGAAATGAGAATTTTGCTTGTGCTGACAGTGGTATCATCAGCCAGGGATGTATCAAATTTTCTGAAACTTGCAATTACTTGTTGCAAATCTGTCTCTTCAGGGCTTCTGTAGTTGAATGTTTGGCTAATTTTTCTTTTTCCCACTAATCTGTGTGAAATATCTGGATGAAAAATAAGCATCTAGGATCTTCTGAATGCCTTGTGCTGTCCTTTATAAAACAGCTGCTGTCCCTGGGACTTTTAGATGTTCTGTTAATCTGTCTGGCTATTGCTGTTAGTGGTTAATAAATAATGTCCTGACCATTGCCGTATTTTTACTGCAGCATGTTTGAAGTGTGACACTTGAATCTCTTGACTGTCTTTTCTGTACATTAAAGTCAAAAGAAATGCTTTCATCTGTTTGGTATCTTGAACATTCTGAATTAAAACTTTTGAGTAGTTCTTCTCAGACAGAGGCAACTCAACAGCACATAGCAAGCAATTCTTCCTTGTATGTGTAGCTGTGGCTACTGTTAACACCTGCTTTTCACTTAAAGCCACAGGCATGCATTTAATTCTGAGATATACCCAAATTATCTAAAATCTTTCTGATTCTGTAACATAACTACTGCATTAGTTCACTTGAAGCTGTTATTTCGAGTAGGTAATCCTGCCTGCTGTACACTTTTTTTAGCAGTTAAATCCAAGTTATATTTGATGTGAGAGTCTTAGATTAACATTACTTTTTTGTTCAGTTGTGCTTATCTTGAAGAATTGAGGAAAAGTACTAAGCTAAGAGTGGGCCTGTTCTGCAGAAAATTGAACAAAAGAACATGGCAGTGAAGCTGTTCTTATTGCTGAAATTCTAAAGAAAATACTGATTCTGAAGTTCAGCTCAGTTTTTAAAAGTGGTTATCACTAGATTTGAGATTATCAACATGTATTATGTTGCTTTGAAATGTCCAAGTCTTGATTAAATGATGGGTGTCTTGGCTGTAATGTGCAGTACCTGAATGAAATTATTAAATGTGTGTGGAGAGAGAAGAGTGCTTATATAGAGTGAGTTGCCACTGCTATGTAACCTGAATTGTTTCTTTTGAAAGCAGTGTATTCACAGATCTAAATTCCTTTCCAGCTCCATTTACCTCTCAATTCCCCTTTACCTGGAAGTGAGTTGACTAAGGAGCCCTTTCGATGGGATCAGAGGTTATTTGCTTTGGTTCTTCGATTGCCTGGTATTACAGCCCCAGAATCAGAGCAGATGACTGGGGTACCTGTGGATGACTCTGCAATCACACCTATGTGTGAAGTCACAGGAGGTGAGTGCCCTTGTTTCCTTTGACGAGTCGTTACTTTCCAAAGTGTAAATTAATTCAGTTTAGTTCAATTAATTGTGTGATTACATGTCATGGAATAAGGATTTCTGAGTTCTTACAGTACTTGTAAAAACTCTCAAGACTGATATAATGAAACTAAAGACACTTGTGGCATTAAAGCTACAGGCAATTTGATGTAGCCTGTCTTGGAAGAGTGAATCTACTTTCTTCAGAAATCTTTTGTAAGAGAACTTTTTTCCTACTACACCTTGGTATTGCAATTAGAAATTGTAATAATTGAGTCTGTTCTGCAGTACAGTTTTGGTAAAGTCCTGTCATACTGTGGCCTTAAGCTGAAGTGAAGGAAATGGGTTGTTTCATGTTTTTTTCCGTCCAGAACATGCAGAATGCATAAGAAGTCTGCAGAATTGATACTTCTCTCAGTTATAGAGCATATTGTTAGTATTTTGGAAGTCATATTCCAGGTCAAACCCAGGCATTGAGTTTATTATGTTTTAAAAATGTGATGATTCTTCTGGTGCATCAGAGGGGATGTGATAGAGGGGAAACAAAAGGCTTTGAAAAGTATTCCAAAAGGATTTGACTCCACTGCTTTCTGAGTGTATGTAGGCTGTACTGGCAAGTGCTTTGACTGAAACTTGTGGACAGTTTTAAATGTTGATGTCTGTCACAAGGGGGAGCCCATTTTCCATGAATGCAACCAAGAATTTGAATTAGTCATTAAGGGTCTAAATACAAACATTTCCAATGAGGCACTTGTCAGTGCTTCACTAGATGCCTTGCTGCTTAAAGAGGGAGTGTTCAGCAGAAGCTTTAGATCAGTGATCCATACATAAATCAATGTGTGTGGTGGTTGAACAGTTTTAAATGATCCAAGTTAAAATAAGGGCAGAAACACTGAAGAGCTTTAACCCTGACTGTTTTGTTTTAGGTCGATCATATTGTGTGTGCTCTCCAAGAATGCTGAATCAATGTCTTGAGTCATTGGTGCAAAAAGTGCAAAGTGGAGTGGTAATAAATTTTGAAAAAGCTGGACCAGATCCCTCACCAATTGATGGTACTTGAAATTTTTTATACTATGGTATCAAATAACAGGGATGACTATCAATATAACTTAGTGAACTTAATATAGTAGTTGCCAAGTCAAAAGGGAAACTATTGCAATTTGAAAGACTTAACTACAAAAAGGACCTGCTAGTTCTGAAACTCTTTGTAGTGTTTCAAAATACTAGCTGTAGCTGCCAGACACCTCTGCATTTGGTCATACCACTCAGGTAGTCTTAAATGCATTTTTTCATGTCAGGCATAGTTAAAGGGGTTTATGAGTTTTAAGCAGTTTTCAACCAGCTAGAAATGTAAATAATGTGATAGGGAAAGACCTGGACTTACCCTTTTTTCTTCAATGTAGTAGAGTGGCTGTGTTAAGAGTTAAAATAGCAAATACTCCTGTGTGACATTAATTTCTCATTCTAAATGGGTTAGCTCGGTCCCTCTTTGGATGTTACTGAGAAGTTTGTGTAATTTTTAAAATTTTACTTTGCTGCAATAAAAAGTCCAGCAGTATTAGTTGTGTATATCACTTTCTTAATGCTTGGATTTGAAGGTTATCTGTTAATGGCAATGGAGGAAAAAGAAACTGATAATTATGAAGTGCTCCAGATAATTGGCTTTCTGGGCTCTCATCCTGTAAACATTCAATGCTTAATTTGTTTCTCAGTTTGTGCTTTTGCAGACATGCTTACTGGCAACTATCTGCTATTCTTAGAAATAATATTAACTGCAGGGAGGGCTTTCCTGGCATTATAGGTCTTTAACTCTTCACAGAAGTTATTTAATACTCTTCTTGAGTTTTAATGCTATTTTGACTCAAGCCTTTTTCTTCTGTAGATGGGCAGGTGGAGATATCCAGACCCTTTGGACCCCAACCTTGGCACAGCTGTCACAAACTTATCTATGTCAGACCAAACCCTAAAACTGGGGTTCCTATAGGTCATTGGCCTGTTCCTGAATCCTTTTGGCCAGATCAAAATTCTCCAACACTGGTAGGTACTGAAGATAAAGCAAGGGTTTTGTGCATGCAGGAAAATTTCAGGATTTCCTGTTCACAGATTTTTTTAAAGTCTTGACATATGTATTGCATTGTAGCAACTGTGGAAGCAGTGTTACCCAAGGAAGGACATATGCAAGCCTGTGTTGCAGTTATCCCTATAAATTACTGATAAGCAAATTGTATGGGGTTTGCTTTTTAGTAGCTTTGAAGCAGTGGGAAACTGCCTGTAACAGATTTCTGACCCAGTATGTGCATGTAAGTGTTTGGTTGAACCCTGTTAAATATCAAATGGTGGCAGTTGGTGAAAGCCTATTGAATTCTGTTGCCTCATAGAGGGTATTTATAAAAGACAGTATGATCTTGACAATTTGAATCCTTGTGGTAGTTCTACTTTCATTCTAGCAGGTGAATATAATTTCATCTGCTGTTGTGCAGTGTAGCCACACCTTCAGTTTATCGAAACGGAGGAAACTTGGCTTTTTAATTTATTACTTAAGAATTAATTTATTTGTTCTTTTTCACAAAAGAATATATGCCACTGCCGTTTGGTCTGAGAACTAATCATTAGTATATTATAATGCATTTTTGTGTTTCTGCTAATATTTGAAATCATTAAAGTAGAAATGCTGCAGTTGTATAATGGTTACCTACATTTCATGATGATTTTTATTGAATTTTTGTGGGGTTTTTGGTATGCAACAGATGTGCTAACACACTCACTGAACTTCTCATAAATTTTATCTCTTGGTTAAAAAACAGATTAAGTCCTTTGAAATACAGGTTGTTGAGGGGTGATGCGAGTGTGAAATTTTAGTCATATTTACAGGTTTGATATTTTTAGCATCTGTGGCCACATTCATTAAAGGATGTGGATGTCCTGAGCTACAAGCAAGCTAGCATATGTGAATGAAAGTAAACTTTCTGTAGTCATTAAAAAAGCAAGATGCCATTGTGTACTGGATATTTAAAGGCTGTTCTGTAGGAAAGCTGGTCCTGTGTATTCCTTGTAATCACTGTCAGTAGCGTATCTGCCTCCATTTACTGTGTAGAGTCTGTACAGATTGCTACTGCAGATCTTAATCAAGATTGGTAAATTAGATCTTGCCAAGTGAAGAGTTGTTGAATTAAATCTTCTAAAAGCCTGAAGTTGACTTACTCAAATGACAAAAAGATGAGATTTTTTTCTGTTGTGGTGTGTATAGCTCTCATAACTATAAAGCACTGCCATGTACAGCTAAATTCTTGTCAACATCAATTGAAAGTCTGCACTGAACCTTCCTCATGCAGTGTTGGGGAGCTAAGTTTGCTGATAGTGTTTCAAGACCTGTATTTCAGTACTGCTCCAACAATAGTGTTAAAACATAGTGTATGTTGTAATCAGTGTGTATGTATGTAGCATATCTTGCCTGCTTAAGAGTTCATAGTTAAATACTTGACTTTTACTCCCTGTTACCTGATTCACTGTGGAGTTGTCTCAAACAGTTCTATCCCAAGAACTTAAGTCTACTGCGGCTAGTGACACCATCAAGGCTTTCTTAAATATATATTAAAGTCTGCTAATAATTGTGTTGGCAGATCAACATGTAAATGGCTGCTTCAACTGCTCAGAGGTAAAAATAGTTCTGCTGTGTAGCAAAGGATTATTGGACCTCTCAAGTCTGAGTAGTCAATTTCCTTTGCAGCCTTTTTATTCCTTTTATAACTTTGGTGGCTTGGTCAATAACTCCACCACAACTATTTATTAGTCATATTCTTTGAAGATAATTGCTCTTCCTCCATTTGGTTGGGCCTCCTGTTTGGTGTACAGTTGGACAGCACACCTTTCTCAGGGTGGAGGCACTCAAGGCAAGACCAGCTCTCTTGGTAGATAACTTGTTTGGGTGGCTTATTCTAAAATGAAGAGCGTGGGGCTTAGACATAAAAGAGCTGCTTTCAAGGTGAAGTGGTAAGACAGTCCAAGAAACCTTGTGTTTCTCTACTTCATCTTGTGTATTTGTTAGCTGCCTTTTTGTAAAGAGAGTAAATGGAAGGAGGCTTCCCAATTGAGCTCTTCCTCAGATTCTAGTGGCCTTGGGTAGAGGCTCAAGGTAAGTATAAGAGCTTACCTTCCTCCCTTCAGTGGAAGGTATACCACTCCAATTTTCATGACACTAAAAATCGGCCTTCCCTTTTGGCAAAAGAAATTTTAAGTTAGTAACTTACAGTTGAAACTTGAGACACAAAGGCCTTTTTCCTATGATTAATACAAAGATTAAAGAAATCTGAACACTGAAATTCCTTGGATTGAAAGAACTTTTTTCTCAGGCCTAGTTTTTAAAGTTTGTTTTTTTCTGAATTCGTGCTGCTCTTGATCTTTATAATCGTTTGAATCTTGTAACTGTTAAATTTGCCAAGGAGGAAAAGTGCTGGGGGAAGTCAGGAAATGCAAAAGCACAGCACCTGTTTCTGTAGGGAATGAAAATGGACATGCCCCAGAGTAGCACTGATGATATTTTTGGTCCCCACTAGGATTTACTTCCATTTGCATAGCTTTTATGTAAATGCAAGAAGTCTTAGTTTCATATTGCTCTAGACTTACTATGTAAAGTAATCGGCATTTATTTAGCAAACAAGATTCCTTCAGAATAAGATAGTGCTAACATCATAAATTGCTTAGGACTCATTAACAATAAATGAATCCTGTGTTTGATAGATTCCTTAAATACATGTGTTTTCAGAGAAGCTGTATTACTTAAGTTGTCATAGCTCAAATGCATTTTAATTGTTGTGCAGCCTTATTAACAGTGGAATACTTTGTTTAGCCACCTCGCACATCTCATCCTGTGGTGAAATTTTCCTGTACTGACTGTGAACCGATGGTCATTGACAAACTACCTTTTGATAAATATGAACTAGAACCTTCACCACTGACCCAGTTTATCCTGGAAAGAAAATCCCCTCAGACCTGCTGGCAGGCAAGTAGAGTGCATGCTGAATTGAAGTTTTTTATGAAATGCTTTTTTTCATAGCTCTTACTCTGTAATCCAAATAGGATGTAAAATTTCAGAACACAATACTTGGTGTGTAAATTCAATGTAATGTTTTTTTATTGCAGGTGTATGTGAGCAATAGTGCAAAATACAGTGAACTCGGTCATCCTTTTGGTTACTTGAAAGCTAGTACAGCGCTGAATTGTGTGAATTTATTTGTGATGCCTTACAATTACCCAGTCCTGCTTCCACTGCTAGGTAAATACCGCTTCATATGAATTTTCCTATGTGGTAGGTAATTGAAACATTGATGTCATCTAAATAGATTACTGCAATTAATGCCAGTATTAATAACACCTGGAGAAAGATAGAATCAGTAACTTGTTTCACTTATCTCCAATTGTCTGGCCTTCATGACTCAGACTCAGTGTGTAAGATGATTTAATCATTCATTTTCAGATATGTTTTGGTCTTACTTTCATTGTTTTAAGAGCCATTTTTCCTAATCTGTTGTCTCAATACCAATTCAATTTGATAATTTATCGGGTTCCATTTTTGGCTGCAGCATTAATCTTGTGTATGTGTTTGGTTTAGTTGTATGTATGTTGAATTGTAGATACTAATTTAATCATTGAGGCCTTTGCATTTCTTCAAGAGTTTCTTTTACTAGAATTTTCTTTTTTAGAAAAAAAATGTAATGATGTCTAGACATGCCTTTCATTTTGTTGCTTTGCTTTTTTTATAACGCTTAGATGACTTGTTTAAAGTACACAAGGCAAAGCCTACGTTGAAATGGCGTCAGTCATTTGAAAGCTATTTGAAGACAATGCCTCCTTATTATCTTGGGGTAAGATGACTGTGTTAAAATTTCTGGTTTCTAGTTTTCGTTTCACTATGGATGTAGTCTCTATTTCAAGTAGGATAGATATTAATTTGAGAGACTAGTTAAACTTCATATATAATGATAGTGTTTTCCCTGGAGTCCTGTGGAAGGCTTGAGACCTGAGTGTTATGAAATTTTCCTAATTTCATAATACACTGGGACTTGTATGTAAATACTGGTTTTGTTAACTGATTCTGGATAAATGGAACTATTTTAAAACAACAGAAAATGCTGCCCTGAGAGTCTTTTTTTTTTTGTTACTCTTTTCAAACTTTCAGAATCTCAGATTCTATTTGAAATGGGTACAGTTGGTTTAAGTATGTATAAAGTTAAGTATGACCATGCAATATATTCCATGTTTCAGCCTTTGAAGAAAGCTGTGAGAATGATGGGAGCACCAAACCTTATAGCTGACAATGTGGAATATGGACTTAGTTACAGTGTCATTTCATATCTCAAAAAGTTGAGTCAGCAGGTAATGTTGAAGCAAAAGAGCAGTAAAAACTTATTCTAAAGATAATCTTAAAATACTCAAGTTCAGTGGCTTTGTAGGAAAAAAGAGTAGAAAGATCAAGTTATACTTTCCCATAAGCAATTAGCAAAAAATAATTTTGGTTTTTTGAATTAAAGGAAGATAGAACATTTAAATACAAACTTTATAAACTGAACTATATAGAGACAGATATAGAAATACAAATTGAGGGTTTTTTCTATTTAAGGAGCATTTTCACTTGTGCAGAGAGTAACATACTTTTGTCCAAAAAACCCCATGTTGTCTTTGAAGATGTTCTAGCATTTTTTCAGAAAATAGGGATTTCTGCTTGATGCATCAGAATCAAAGTGTTCTTTCTTTGTCTTGTGACATGAAGTGGAAAGTGTTCAGTAAATAAGGTAACTGACATAATTGAGAATCTCAAGGATATAGAAGTGACAAGTGACCATTTGAAATTGTTGACCGTGTTCAGAATAGTGCCCAAATCTTTGACTAGGCTCCTGCACCAGCTAAAGCATTTCTGCCCTGCTACCTCCACTTTTGGACTGTGCATGTTAACCTTTGTGTTCAAGTTAAAAAAAACTAGACTTGAAACTTCAAGTAACAGTAGTGCCAAGTACTTCTAGCTTAGCTAATGAGTTTTTATGGACCAGCTTTTTCTTAAAACATGAATATAAATGATTTTTTCAGGAAGCAAATGTCTTGAAGTCTAGAGCAAATCCTGTTAAATTGTAGTCATACTGCTCAGTATTCTGTGATCCGATGTCTCAAACTAGACATCTTGGACCCCTCTAAGATGTAATGACATGCACTGCAAATTGGACTTAAAGCTTTTGTTACTTCTGAAAGGCCCTGCCAGTAAAGACTCAGCATTCTCAATACATATTCAAATTTTTGAGTAGTTTATAAATTTATGTGAAATTGCAGAACCAAAATTGGCAGTTGTGTTACTAAATTCCTTTTGGCTCTTTTCACTGTATTCTGCCAAAAAGCTGGCATTTATGAACATGTTTAATTTTGGTACAAATCTAACATAATATTGGGGGTTAGGTCTGTCTGGTCAACCAGTTGGTTATTATCATATTTCACAATTATTAATGCTATGACTATTTCTATTGAGCTTTAAAAAAGTTGATACCACTGAGTGACTGATCACAACTACAGTTGTGAGCGAATCAGTCTTGTGAGAGTTTGACTGTTCTCTGCAGTAACAGCTGAACATGGTATGAGTACAGATAGATCTGCAGAGAATTACTAGTCAAATTATGGCATTTTCTGAAAATAAAAGCATTGCATGCATATTGGTGCTTAGATACTGTAATGGGCAGCAGAGGAGAAATATGCAGAAGACCTAGGCAGAAAACTGTTCACTATATTTAAAATTGTAGTAGGCATTAAGTGGTTATGTATTAAGCACTCCTTAAGCGCTCAGCCTGGTTATGGTCGTCATAGTGTGTTAGCACATTGTTGAATCTTGTAGGTAGGAATTTAAAATGAATAAGTCTGACTAATCCTTTTAAGAGCATATTGTCAATTTTATTTATTTATTTATTTCAAATTAAGGCCAAAATAGAGTCCGATAGAGTCATTGGCTCTGTAGGCAAAAAGGTAGCGCAAGAGACTGGAATTAAGGTCAGAAGCAGATCACACAACCTGTCTATGGCACATAGGAACGATTTTCAACATCTGCTACAGGGGATTACTGGGGAAATTCCTCATAGACCTCTAGACCTCAATATGAAGGAGTATGCTGGGTTCCAAATAGCTTTGCTGAATAAGGTAAGCACCACTGTGTGTAATGTTGTTATTTTCAATATACTTCCATTGAAATGCTAGATACTGTTTCTTACATGGCATTAACTGCAATTTCATTTACTGGAACCATAGGATTTGAAACCTCAGACATTTAGAAATGCTTATGACATACCCAGAAGAAATCTTTTGGATCAGTTAACACGAATGAGATCTAATTTACTGAAGAGTACTCGCAAGTTCCTCAAAGGACAAGATGAAGGTTAGATAACAGTTTATATTTTGTCTGCCTGTGATATGATCGTTGCTGAAAAATAATGTAACAAATAATGTAGTTCTTTAAAACTTGGTGATTTCTGATACTGCCATTAAACTGCATGATTTTTTTAGATGCTTTTTCCTTACCTTATTGGAGGAAAAAATGATGAGGACAGAGAAGATTGCTGATTCACTGCTCTGTCCTTTAGTCCATGTGAGGATACCTGGGCTTCTGCAGAAGATTTTTTGTTCACTGTTTTTCCTAACTCTCATGGATGTATCTGACAAAAGAACAATCACTGGGCAGTTCTGATTATTATGATCTCTGTCAGTAGGAGTGGATTGTGAGCAGTGGAAAAGTAAGCTAGCTCACGGGGTGCTGCCACTGTGATTGTTTCACCTGTTGAGCCAACAGCAAATGGTTCAGTAGTCTGCTAATTTATTCCTTTACCTTTTTTCTTGTGTCTTCTGGCACTGCTTTGTGGCATCTCACCGAAGATGTTGAAATAAGAAGAGTGAGAAGGGCAATGCAAGTGAAAGCGTGTGTTACATTAGTGCTGCCACTACTTAGGTCAGATTAACATCTGTACATTTCAGATTACATTATCACTTTGTCAGAGTAGTTGTTCTTCAGGGAGGAGAATTAACTCATGTTAGGGTTTGTTTTTTTGCAGTTTCTTCTGGTGTATATTTTTCTGGATCAAAGGCTTGGCAACTCTAAGACTAGAACAAGTTTAAAATCAGCTCCTATGGGTTTTTAAGAATTTGTTGATTTACAGTGGTCAGAAGTCTCCCTTGCTCTGGGAAAATGGTAGTCCTGACAATTAAGTTTTGGGTGGCTAAAATTGGGCAAAGTTATGTCAAAACTGTGTGCAGCATGGCATTACTACTTTGCTTTAATATATCTTTTGTTTGTAGTAATGTTCTAGTTCTAATTTTCATCCATTGCTCTGTTGTAAAGTGGGGACACATTGGAAAACTTAACACCCACATGTGATGGCTGTTGCTTATTTCCTGTCATAATGATAAATCCTCAAGACATGTACTGATTCATTTAAGCAAGACTCTTGAAGTCAAAAGTGTTATAAATACCAGTTTAGGCAAGAAAAATGGTGAGCTTTACACAACTATTTCATTAATGCATATGATAAAAGCCTGAACACTGGAGATATGAAATGGATATAGACTAAATTCTCATAATGTGAGTGGTACTGTGTATTAATTAACTCCTCTGTTGCAATAGATCAAGTTCACAGCGTGCCTATAGCACAAATGGGAAACTATCAGGAGTATCTAAAACAAATACCTTCTCCACTCCGAGAACTTGATCCTGATCAACCACGAAGGCTTCATACATTTGGCAATCCATTCAAGTTGGACAAAAAGGTGATTTTTCTCTAAAGCTTTTTGAAAAATGTGCTGTTGTGTGCGTGCTACTGCCTACATTGTTCTTTGAGTAGTCTATTGGTGAAACCTTTTCAAATACTTGTAAAAGTAATGGTTACAAGAAAGTGTCTCAGATATTCTTCCATCGGTAGTATCCTGTGGAGGGCAGTCTTTATTGTAAAACCAGTATTATGTCTCTAAATTGTATTACAAATGAAATACTTGTCTCTGTAGTACGGCTAATACCTAATCACACTTCCTTTACCAAGCTTCCACCATAAAAAGTTTCCCATAACTTTGAGAGTCTTGACTGTCCCTTTTATCCAAATCTGTCATAGAATTGACCAAGTTGCCAATATAATTTAGAGCTCTTGTATTAAATATGTGGATCCCTTGGCAATTACTGAAAAGGAAGTTTGATGGCCCACTCCCTTACCTTACTTGGCAGACTGTTGGATAAGGGCCTTAGTCACATTTAACTGGTCTTGGTTGACAACTCTGAAATCCAAAAATAATGGCATGTTGTATGTAACTCTTATACGTGCTAAACATTATCGTAATATCAGAGCATTAATTGTACCTTACATTATGTGGTTTTGGTGTGAAGCTTAAGAATTCTTCCTGTTTAATTACAGGGAATGATGATAGATGAAGCAGATGAATTTGTATCGGGACCTCAAAATAAACATAAAAGACCTGGAGAACCAAATATGCAAGGGATTCCGAAAAGGCGACGTTGTATGTCCCCCCTGCTCAGGGGGCGACCACAAACTCCTCCGCTTGTCAATAACCACATTGGAGGAAAAGGGCCACCAACACCAATTGCACAAGCACAGCCTGACCTTGTTAAACCCATTGCTATTCACAAAAGTAAGTGAATCTTCAAAAGTCCTTGAAGATTGTTTTTTAATTTATCTGAAAAAACTTCTTTGTGTAAAAACTACTGCTGGCTGATTTGTCAAATATGACAGTTTTATCCCTCTCTCTTGAAAGTGAAGTATTTAAGTGTGCATCTGGGGTTAGTTACAGAGTTCATATAGTTCTTCAGATGGAAATCTTCCATATAAATTCCAAGTATAAACAATGTATTTCCTCTCTCCAGAGGAGACAGTGTAGACAATGAGAAGGGTGTTCTTCCTTTGCCTAGAAGTATCACAGCATGAAGTTAATTTGAATTTTGCTCTAGTGCAGTGAAATCACTTCCCTGGGTGTGAAGCCAAGGGACTGTAGAACTGTCTTGCTCACTGTTTAGTACTAAAGTAAACTTGGTCAGTTTGATTTTAAGGGGGAAAGACACCATATCATAAAATCACAATAAACAGGTGTATTTTCTTTTGTTGGTAGTCCACATAGTAATTTCTTTTCTCATACAAGGGATATACCTGCGATTGTTTTGAAAGTCATTAATTGCCAGGAGATAGTGATGGGCTCAGTGTTATAATCCACAGATTTTTAAATGTCTGGCATGTACAGTAGACTGTGTGAGCTGGAGCGTGGTTTTAAGAGTGTAATACTTATCTGACTCATTGACTATATCAGATGATAAAGAATTTGAACCTGGCAAGTGTAATCTTTTGTTTTTTCAGCATCAGAAACAAATAATGAAGTTGGAGTTGATGATGTTATTGAGAATCATGTTACAGACCCCCTTTCATCAGATGTTTTCCCAAATACTGTGGATTCAGAGTTTTCATTGTCCTCTTCACCATTCAATTCATTGGATCGACTGACAGCTCACACAGAGGATGTAGGCCATGAACATTTAGAGAATAATTTGAATGTTGATGGGTTTTTGGAGAATCATGAGGAATCAGGTAGTAAAGAGCAAAGTACGGAAGAGAACTTGACAGTGTCTTCACCTAGCAAAGGGAAAAAACCAGTGCATTGCAGAAGCTCCAGAGAAATTAATATAGAGCTAAGAGCACAAATTATGAAAGAGATCCGAAAACCAGGAAGGAGTAAGTATACTGAATTTCTTTCAGATAATTGGCATGAGAGTTAAAAAAAGAGTTCATGTTAGATCACTATTTTAGAAATGTACTGGACCATGAGACTGAAGCAAAATAAATTTAAAGCTGAAAAGATTTGTTTTAAAACCTCTGCTGAAAACTTCTGAGTGATTAAAATACTGCTATACCTATCAGTGTTCATGAAAGTCATGCTTTTTATATCGATACTAGAATTAACTTATTAGGTGTTAGTGATATCCTAAGCTGCAATATCCTGTGTCTTTTTAATGTTGGTTTTCATTAAATAAGATGTTATTGCTCCAATTGATAGGAGATACAGCCTAAAAGTTTACAAAAATTAAATGAAGTCTGTTGCATTGCACTCAACTCAGTTACAACAGATATATGTTTAGGCATCTTTTAAGTAACTGATGTTTCCTTTCTCTTGACCTTTAAGAATATGAAAGAATCTTCTTCTTACTGAAACATGTACAAGGAAGCTTACAAACCCGACTGATATTTTTACAGAATGTTATAAAAGAAGCTTCAAGGTAGGTAACAAAATTGTATTATTCTTACAAAACTGCACCATGTTGTGCCATGCATGACTGCTGGACAATCACGTGGTCGTTTGAAAACAATGCTTTGCACTGCAAGTAAATAATTCCCTATGAAAGAGCAGAAATGCATAAGCTTCTTGAGGTGTTGTTTGTAAAAGGTTACCGTTTTCCCCAGATTTTGGCTTAAACATGTTAGCAACTGTAACTGCCAAATCCCTGTAAATGTAGATGGACAATGGTATAGAAAGAGAAGCTAACTTTAAAAAAATCTTTCCAATTAAAAAGCTTGGTGTGCATGTACTGCTAATTTGAAAATGTAATGGAGCTGCCAGTTACTGGGAATTAGGCTTTCAGAAACAGCATCAGGTCAAAATCTTGTCCTAAAAATAGTTTTTAAATTCAGGTATGCTCATAAAGATGTCTCTACTCTTCAGCATACTTCCTTCAGAGATAGTGTAGTCCTCTCTGAAACTTTGGAAATGGAGGTGGCTTTTCTCTGGAGAAGAGTAACTTGATAAGGATATAAACCTTGTGTTCTTCATCCAGGTAGAAACTGTTCCTTACGGTATTTTCAGACTGTCCATACTTAGCCTTCTACATGCTTACTGAGAGGAAAAAAGGAGAAATGTATTAGAACCAATAGTGTTTCAGTTGCAGGGAACTAGTAATTCCAGGATCTTGCCTAGTTTGTAAATATAACCAGAACTTTGAGGCTTACTTCAGAAACCTCAAAGAATAGTTGCTTCTTATTCTCTTATCTGTTTTGTAGTAGTCAGCTCTTTTCTGTGGCATTAAGCAAATTTCATGATTAAAAGTAATTTTAAGAGAAAGCCACACTGAGAGTTTAAGGTATGCTGGATGTTGGACATTTATACAGATCCTCTAGCCTTCTGTTGTCAGCTCAGTGGGGCATGAAATTTATATAGATCATGCTCTTCCTATAGCAACAACAGCTTTATTGTGCTTTTGCTTGATTGTTATATTGCCTGTCAGAGTTGTTGTATAGCTTGTAGATTATACGTTCTTCCTCACTGTCACAGCACACCAAAACAATACTGTTACTCTTGGAGTTTGTGGCAGCCCTTAGTGGCATTGGAATTTTTGTGCCTGTAAAATTAGGCTTTTAAGATCACCTGTAACTGTCATTTCTCTTTCATAATCTCTTTATTCCAGCTATTTTTAGTTGACACTTCTACAAAATTTGGCAGTGGTTGAGTGTTGCTCTTGGACGCATCAGAATTAAATCCCATCTCCTACCATAACCAATAGTTTTCTGTACCTACTGGTGAAAAAGGCTGGCCACTCTATTTGTTGACTGTTGTTAAACTTCAGTTTTTATTGGTTTGAGTATAGGAACAGCTTAATCTTCATCCTCCTCTCCTTGGTTAGATTTTTAAAGTGTAAACATTTTATCCACCTGGGTAACACTGCCTACAAACACTATGCAGTTCTCTCTCTTTCCTTATCCAGGCAAGCTATCACATTTAACCCAGGTTCTCTGCTCTCTGCAGGAAACATCTCTAGGCCCTCCAGAGTTGTCAACGTAGTTTTGTTTTGGTAACTGATAGCTGACTTTGCAATGCCATGGATTGCAATTCAAACTTGGGATGCCTGCTTTCTTTCCCTGCTCCAAGGAGTGCCATCTCTGAACACGGGCTTAGGAAAGCTCTTGATCATTTCAGCAACAAAGTTAATGTTTATAAAGAGTTCCCATTTAATTCTGGAGGTTAATCCACTGTAGTTGTAAGAGGAGAGGAAGATTTCTGAAAGATCCACAGCTTTCAGCTTCCTTTGGAAACTGCCTTGCCTGCAGTTCCTCTTCTGCTAGCAGAAAAGCTTTAATTTTTGAGAGGCAATGAGGAAAAATGGAGGGGAAGCAGTACTTGAAGTGTGGTGTCTGTAGAGTGCTGTGAACTGGGGGAAGGATGTGTAAGGGGCCAGAGCATGGCTATTCAATGACAGAGTGGTTGGGAATGGGACCTTGTTCTCCCCATAGTCAAGCTGGGATTGTGGGGAGGCTTGTGATCTGAAAAATAGGGCAGGTACCATGTCTCTGTGAGCCAAGGACATGGACCAGGGTGCCTGACTGGAATTAGAGGCTTCTGGCGTTGGGGTTTAGTGAAGTCATAGGACTGGACTTGATATATAGTTCAAAATATTTTCCTTGCTGCCTGTCTTTGAGTACACATATGGCTTCCAAAGCATTGGTCAGAAGTGGCTTCTCAGAGGTGCAGAAGTGCTGCAAGGAGGAGGAGTTAGCTGGAAATAGCAAGGAGTTGTACTTCCTGAGGTAGGGGTGTGAGCAGAGGTGATAGAATGGCCTACTAATCAAGTTTATACAGTTGATATGGAACAGAACTGCAGAGACTCCAGAGGTATAGAGTATAGATGCCTGTATTTTCTTTTAATTTCTTTCTTAAAGTTTTAATTTGTATTGTTAGGAAATCTGCTTTGTGCTGTGTGATGGTTTTTCCTTCACCAGTACCAACTTCATTAACTTTGGTGACTGCATCATGAAGGCATGCAAATAATCCCTAAAAGCTGTTTGCCAGCTTTAGGATTATAGTTCTTTCGATGTATATTTTATTTCTGTACTTTAGAACCTTACTTCTGGAAGCAACAAACTCTTAAATCTCTTTTTCCTGGATTTCTGAGGGCTGAGTGATGTTCAGCAATGTACTCTAATAAACTGTAGTAAATAAGGTTTTGTATTCAATAAATGAAGCAAGTTAGTAGTTTACCAGAATGTTAGGAGACAGTGTACATATACATATGAGATACGTGTAACCTCATCATGCACTGTTCCTGAGGTAATAACTGAAGTTTCCAGAGTTCAGTAAAAGTTTTGTCAATGATGTTTCATGTATTACTCTGTGCATCCATTGTAATGCTTTCTTTTAAATCCAGGTTTAAAAAACGAATGCTGATAGAACAGCTTGAGAGTTTTCTGGAAGAAATCCATCGCAGGTCCAATAAGGTCAACCATATCAACAGCAGCTAAGAAACTGCACACAAGAGAGAGCCACAGCAGGGCACTGCTGTTCTTACTTGCATTCATTTTTGACATGCACTCTTATCTCAAGTTCCTGTACCTGAAAGAATGAGAAGCTGCTCAATAAAATGATGAGAAGTATCCATCATACTTTTTTTTCTTCACTTCTGTTATTTTTGTAATGTGAAAAATACAACAAAAACATTTTTATTTAACTAAATTGAGAACTTCTTGCTTGTCATGAACATAAGTGTCACTTTCCCTCAGGTTCTATTTTTCTTAATCTAACCTTCAAAACTATCACCTCTTAAGGTTGAACTTTGCCAAAAAGTTGCTTTGTAATTTTCAAAAAAAAAGCACATGCATTAAACAAGGTGATGTTTTGTATATACAGTTATTTTGGATATATTATTGTAAGTTGTATAAATGTATTTTGAAAAATATTTAAGAAAAGCACTTTTGTTATTCCATCAATAAAATCTCTATTTTAATCTTTGTGTAGGTTTGAGTACAGTTTTTATTGGAATGATTTGTTTTGCCTTCCCTTTCCAGAGCTTCTGTGTTCTGGTATCAGTGTTAAAGAATGAAGAGTCGTTTTGTATCAGTGGATATTCTGCTCTTAATCAGAGAATGAGTGAAAGAAAGTTTATGCTGAATTGCAGCTACAGTAGGATATCTTGTGTACTTTGCACTTTTGGTGGCCAGCATAACAAAGTGGTGTTCTGTGTGCACATCTGCAGTTATGACAAACCCTGCAGTTTTATTGAGGGATACAGTGCAGTAAAGCAGGGGTCAGTAGCCTTTGAGGGAGGCTGCACAGAGGTTTTCTGTGTCAGAAGATTTTGCATGTTTACAAGTGCAGGAACAGACAGAGGGTGCTGCAGCCTGGATGCAAAATATCACTGATTGCTTTACTGGCCATGTCTTTCAGCTGTGCTGATCTCTGAATATCTGGAAGGCTTTGATTCAGTGGGAGCTGAATAAAACGGTCCTCTCTGATGCTTTTCTTAGGAGTCAGTGGTTTGTCTTCACCCAAAATCTTTATGGGCCTGGGTTTCTGATGTTTATGCCATGAGTTGCTGAACACTTGCCATATCCCAACTTTTGTCAGGATGCTGTAAGAATCCCCCATTTTTCTTGATGCCATTAGTCACATTTGGTGTTCTTCAGGAATGCCCGTTCTATGTTGTGTACACTTCAAAGGCAGTAAAGGTAGTACTGCTACCTTCTTTGGCAATAACACTTGTTTGTCACTGAGTGGGTATTTCTGCTTCTTACCTGCTCTGTCTGGAACAGGCTGCCCTGGCAAGTGGTAGAATCAGCATCCCTGGAAGTGTTCAAAAAGTGTGTAGGTGTGGTGTTTAGGGACTTGGTTTAGTGGTGGACTTGGCAGTGCTGGGTTAATGGTTGGACTTGATGATCTGAGTATGATTCTGTGTCAGTTTTGAAACTGCCTTTCAACTTGATTTTCTTTTCTCAGCATTTTGCTTCTTGCTTGTTGCCTTGCTATATCAGCTGGATTATAACTGAGGTCAGACTGAATTTCAGTTTTATTCTTAAGCTTTTGACTTCAGGACAGGGAAATAAAATTGTGCTTGAAAAGTAAGATATCACGAAGCTTTCTTGTGGGTTGCTTTCATTCAGATGACCTACATACTCAGCAACAGTCAAGCTGACTTTTGCCATGATGTTGAAGAGAAACTGTTGGCTCATATTGTTAAACGTTTAGGAGGCTTAACCTGTTTCGCAAGTGTTTATTTGGATGCTGTCTTTGCTGTTGTCCTGGTGCTGATGATTCTTAAGACAGCTCTAAGTTTCAACAGTATCTACAATGTGATAAGGTAGTGGAAAGCTTAACTCTTGCTTATTCTTGGAAAGGTGTTATGCTTAAAACTGTGTTTTAATAAATACATACAATGTAGCCTTTAATTTTGTTGGAGGAAAGCTCATTCTAGGAGGAGCAGAAGTCAGTGTATGCATTTAGTGCTTATTATAAAGGATTTGTAACTCTTCCTATAAAGAGTACTGAACCTGTAAATGAAAACAATATTAACATTATTTCAGTTTGAGGCCACATTTTCAAAGTGTAGTACAGTTTAAATACATAAGTTAGACATGGAATTAGCAGATCACAGAATCGTTCATTGCTTGTATGGAAAAGCTGACTGCAGTTGCATGCTTGTCTTAAAATAATCTTAAACATTTCTATATTAAAAACACCTTTCCAAATAATTAGTAGCCCAAACCAGGAACCTGCCAAAATCTGAAACTTACACTGAGCAAAGCATAACCTAAGTTCATTGCTTTGTGTTCATATTTTAGTTACAGAAGAAAATGAAATGACTGCCTCAGATTCATTGGATTTGTGTTTGGTTGTTCATATTGCTGTTACCTTGCCTGTCCGTAGAAGGAATGTGCTCAAACCTGAAATTCAGATTAAAAAACTGTAAACTTTTTTCCATTATTTTGAGCAGAACTATGCTCTTTTAAGTCTTGGAAAACGTATTTCTGCTATTACTAGGGAATAGATGCAATGAATACTTGTGGTCTGCATAAAGATTCATTATGAACTTTATGGGCATAGAAGTTTTAAGCACTTCTAGACAGGTGGGTGAAAAATAGGTTGTGTTTACCCTTTCAAGTTTTCCATACCTCAAAAACTTGAGTCACTAAGTCTGAGCAAACAAAGTGACTGAATGTTTTCACTTTTTGCATTAAAAAGCTTGAATTTCAGAAATATATCTTTGATTTTGAGTTGTTTGGAAGGTATGGTATGTATTTTATGTTTCACATAAAAATCCTATTTTACAATCTGATTTCCTTCCTCTTCATATAATTTTTATATATATATATAGTAAACTGACTATTTTATTCACCAAAGTAAGTTTGTTCTTAATCCTGAAGAGTTTGTGGCTCGGGTTTCATAGGTGAGCTTTTAATGCCTTTTATTTTAAAATTCTGCGTTTGCCAAGTAAAATACTTTTATCCATTGACTGGTAATGATTGCCAAAGCATATTTAAAACAAAACCCCCACCAAGGCAGTAATTTTCTCTTCAGGTGCTTGCACTGTGGTCAGAATTTTAGATACAGGTTTTTAAAGCAAAATGTTATGCACACAGGTATTCACTGACTAAGAGAACAGTGTGTGTTGCTTGGAAGCAGATAAGGGAAATGATTCCTGTCTTCGTTCTAGGCCACAGTGTTTTGCTGAACCCTATAAATGTTTATATCTTCCTTGAAAATCTAAATGGCTGTGACCCCAGTTATGAGAGAAATGTGGTGGTTTGAACAATTTTTAAGAAGATATTTCAGGTGCAAAATCACTGCATTGTTAAGAACGGTAAGAATTGTTGGAGATTGGCCTGGTGCTTCAGAGTAGCAAATACCTGCTAAATGGTGCATAATGCAGTTCTTTATTATTGCCAAAAAGCTATAGGGTATTTTCTTTTGGCAGACATTCTGGAGTAACTTAATGTGATTGGACATCTGAAATTAGACTTTTAATCTGCTACTGAAGCTAAAGGAGCACTGTGATGCTTCGCTCTACGATGTGCTCTGCAATTCTGTTTGGGTTTTTTGGGTGGTTTTTGTTTGGGGGCTAGGGAGGGTCATTTGCAGGAAAAGACAGTTGCAAAGAAACATGCATTTTTTGGCAGAAGTCTGTTTGCTGTCAGTATAGGCATGAATAAGTTTCCTTTACAGGGAAAGGTTTCTATTTTAACTACTTCAGATGCTAATCCAGCCTGTTTGTAATTTGAATTGCCCTGTGGAGATCAGTTCCTGATGCTGGAGCATTTAGCATCTGTGAGATATTTCTAATGCCTGTAATTTTGATAGAAATTTTTTGAGCACATACTGCATGTCCAAAGAAGAGGCTAATCTGGCCTCCTTGACTTGTTTAGCTACTGTACATTATTTTTAAGGAAATTATGCTTTAAAACCCCAAACCCCGCTGTTTCCCTGGTTGTTGAAGTTTCCTGGACTGAAGAATGGCATGCTATTTGTATTGATTTCAGTGCTACTTTTGAGGGACTCTGCTCCTGAAAGGCAGAGCATGCATACCTGTATTAGCGTGTCTCAGGAAAAACATGAAAGGTCGATCTGCTTTGAAAATAGGTGTTCGAGATCTTTTTAGTAAGACCATTGCTGTAATGCAACAAAGAAAACATCAGTAAAATGCATCTGTTTTCTTTCCATCTTCCATACAGTGCCCTCAAGCTCTGCTTAGTACCTTGATTTCTGAGTTGCTCCTCTGCTTTGAGACTAAAACAACAATTTTATCCAACAGTGAAATCAGTCTGGCAGAATTAACGAGTCAAGACTTGTGAGACTACATGCAGGCGATTCGTGCATATTTCAATGCTGCAGGGCATCTGCCTGGCATTGTATCTCAAAGGTAATTTTGGTTGTTGTCACATCCCTAACTCTGCTGAAGTCATACCATGCTATTGCCTCATCTGTTAGCCAATTCCTAGCTATAATGTTCTGGTGAAAAAGGTAAGCAAGGCACAGATGTAGTTCCTTATCCAATTGGGAGGCAACCAGCAGAGAAGTACCTATGTCATCCTGGAATTTCTCTTGTGAGAGCTCTCAACAAAACCTTATGTATCCTCAACTCGTTGTATAACTGTCTTTCCTCTCTCTGGTTGTGGGTTAATTATTAGATTAAATAAAGAGGTTTTAAGAATTATGATGGCTCAGCTCTTAGTAAAATACATCTTGTTTAAATAAATTCTTCCTTGTAGCTATATAGTATTGAGAATACATTGTCAAACCCCGATACTAAACCCACCAGATCTGGATTATTTTTTGAACAGTTAAAACAATGGAAATAGTATGAAAATTCAACTAAGATGCAGTAAAACTAGCTTGAGAAGGCGCTATTTTAGTGCTTGTAAAAAAAAATGCCTAGTTTCAAGTCATCGTGTGACTAGATCCAGAACATTTAAAGTAAACAATAAATGTAATTGCACTTTTTAAAATCTGCTTGTTAGCTTGGTCTGATTGGAATTAAGAGATGTTTTGGCATTGGTTTCAAGGGGATAAAGGTCTATTCCCCTTAGTCTTTGGTATGTAACTGAAGTCACCTAAAAGATTTTTTTTGTATGGGGCTTACCACAAAGTTATTAAAAATATTACCACCCCAATAGAGATTAAAATTGTTGCAAAACTTAAAACTGTACAGCTCTGCAGAAAGGTTAACTTAGTTATGCCAGATGTTCTCTGTACATCCCCATATGTACACGTGTGTCCTATTCAGAGTTGTTTCTAGAGGAATATTGAATACATCAATTCAGGTGTGTTCAGGTTCCTTTTGGCATTGCAGCTGTGGGATGTTGGAGTGAGGGGATGTGCAACAGGTTGGACACCACAGTGAGGTGCACTGCCATGCTCCCTACATGCCTCTTGAATTCCTTCCTGGGAGCAAGGAAAAGTGGTAGAGTGCCCTGGTCCCCAGCCAAGGACCACCAGCATCTGTGATGTGGAGCACATCTATCCTTGGCACAGCCCAGGGAAGCAGAAAGGCGAGATGTGGTTAATGGTGACTGAGTCATTTACTGGCTGGGTAGTCCATAGCTGAGATTTTACTCTGAATCTCCCACTCACCCAGTCCCATCTGCTCATACGGAAGTGATCTGTTAGCAAGAGCTACTGCACATGAAGGTCACACTTCAAAGTGTGTTAGAATTAAGCTTTTCTGCATAAAAGTTGCCCATCATTACCATTAATTCTATCAAAGAGATCATCCTCAAATCCCATAACAGTTCAGGAGCTGAAGATGAACTATTACTGACCTCTTTTCATTATTTGTTCTTGTGATCTGAGCAAATAGGTATTTAACCAGCAGAAAAATAAATGGTATATTTTTTCAAACTGGATTTTCTCTGAACTGGCAAAGTTGTTTTTTTCATTTGAGGCATTACACTTTAGTCAGACATCAAAAATTAAAAGTTCTTATGAACAATTACAAAGGTAAAGTGGAAGTGTTAGATACAAAAGTTTGTTAGGCATACATGTAAATGCTACCATGCATGTTTGTTTTCTTTTAAATAAAAGACTAGTGGCTGGTTTTGTAGTGATAAGCTCCAGAAGTGAGAAGTTTATCTGAATATTTGATTTACCTGTAGCTCCTGATGCCTTTGTACCATCTTCTGTTACTTCAATCTCTGCTTTGTGAATAGCTTCTGAAATATAAAGGCTATCTTGCTCTGCAAAACCCCAAAAATAATAAGTTATTTTCTGCATTTTAGCATGAACTTATTTTTAAAAATAATCAGAATGCTTTTACCTTTTTTTCCCCCTGCAGAATCTAAGGATCATATAGCTGTTAGGTATTTCAGCCATGTTTGACTGTTTTCCCACTATATGGATAACAGTGGATTGAATGTTGAATGGGAGTTAGTAGTTTGAGAGGTCTGCAGGTGGTGGTGGAAGGCAAGGTTACATGGTGAAAATAGAAACTTTCATTGTCCTCACTCTGTTAATTAAAGAACTGAAAAAACCTTGGAAGGGAAAGTGTAGAAAAGGTGCTCTTCAGGAAGAAACAATGGGACTGTGACATAAAATGAGTCTTGGAAAAGAATTAATGTCAGAAAGATACTGAGGAGAGTGTTACAAGTCTGCTTTTCTCCAGCTGCCTGCAAAAGGAAAGGTTGAGAAGTTTCTTCTTGCTTGTCTGAATTCAAGGATCAAGTCCAACAATGTAGGTGAAATCAAAGAAATGCTAAAAGAGTGTTTTATCTATTTCTGTCTTAATTTTGTCCAGTCAGAAAAACTGGCATGGAAGCAACCAGGACAAAACTAGGGAGAGACAAAATTTTAAAAAGTAGATAAATCTTACACATTTTTGAGGAAAAAAATAAAAGCTTTCAGGTATAAAGAAGCTGTTTCACGTCTGGAATGAAGTAATACATTTGTTTGCTAAATGTGATCTCAGAGTAAAAATTCTGAAGATTATGCTTCTGCTTCATACAGAAGAGGAAATGAAAACCAAGAGATACAGTTGGAAAAAAATAGGTAAGTAAAAGATACATTTTTCCTTGTAAACTCTGCCTTACATAACTCTTAGACCACCTAGAACCCTACTCCTATAACAGAGTGGTGTAAGAGTAGGAATGAGAAGGGCTTCAACACATCCTTTGTTCCATAGCCCTGCCAGGGCAGGATCAAATCCTCCTATAAGCCTTATCCTGTATGCCGAAAGCCACTGAGTTGTGAACATAGGAAGGAAGCTGCTAAATTATATTGTTTATGGAATTAATTTCCCCAAAGCATTTATCTTATTTAAATAGATATTAACTTAGAAAAATACATCCTTGTGTAGTTTATCAGTATATTAACATTTGTTTGCAATAAGCAAAGCAGCAGTGAGCAGTAACAAATCATTTTAATGTGCACCTACATGCAGTCTGAGATCTATATTGCAATAGGACATTGCTATGTTCAATTTCAAAAGCAGCATAAAAAACTCCATGAGTAATGTGCCTTTTGAGGTTCATCCCCAGAAAGCAACTTTTCTGTAAAAGCAGGTTTGTCTGAATTGGAGCAATTTCATTTATTCCCTCACATGCACAAAAATGTGAGCTGCTTGCTGGGCAGCTACCACTCCAAGTCTTTACTGTGAGCAGAAATGACTAAGTTGAAATATTTTGCAGCTGGAAGGAGTAAAAAGAAAAAGAATAGATAGTTTGGATTTCTTTTATTAAATATTAAATGGGGACAAATTTTCCAAGGAGCGGAAGAATTTCAGTGTTCCAAACCCAAGAATTTAATCATAACAGCAGTATTTTAGCAAAGGAAAAGTATAACTTTGTCTACTGATTACTGGATTAGTGAGACAATATAGCCTGGGCATAAACCAGTATTGTTTGCAGTGTCAGGAGTTGAAATATAGACTTGTTGGACCAGCATCTCTCTCTGTTAAATAACTATTTAAAAATACAAGTAGGAATTCAAGTTTTACTAAAGCATCCTAAATTTCTGAATAAATAACCATATTTCCAGGCCTATACTGTCTTGACAGTTTTAATCCTAAAGAGAAGAAAAAAGTAAGTTCAAGACCAAAATCAAACCTGTCCTTTTCAGGTTCCTCTTCCCTACAAAACAGCTCAAAATACAATTGCAGTTGAGTGTGAACTGTGCTTTAGAGTTTCACAGATAAAGAAATATAATCAATTCAGAAGACCCACGTCTAACAAATCATTCAAATGTAAGAGTCTACCACTAGTGGGTCAAGGATCATTTTGTATTCAGTCAAGCCTCTTACCTGAAATGCCTTTAAAATTAGCTGTGATGGGATCAAATGCATCTCTAATTCCCAAGGCAGAAAAAACTGTCTTCAGGTCAAAAAGGCTTTGAATACTGAACCTGAAATTAATATGATAGACTTTATTTAAATGCAGGATTTGTAGAGTTTTGTAGAATTAAAAGGCATTAACAGATACAATTTATTTCAAGCCTTTGCATTTCATCTATTTCTTCCTCTATGAGCCCAGTGCATTTTCTGATTAAGTGTATTTGCAGAAAACAGCTCATCTTCACCTGAAGACATTAACAGAAGGAATCCCTTGCCACCCTCTTTTGCAATCAGATTGCTGCTAAGTCTTCTTAGACTTGAGAAAGGTCCAGCAACATTTCTCTGTTTTTAGATCCTTAAAGAATTTATACCCCAAACAAATTTTAAGTAAAAGCTGTAGGATCAACTGAAATAGTTAGGTTTTTGTAAAAGAGTACAGAGCACACCCAGAAAGTCTTGTCATTCCTGGCTCACCTCTTTGTGGTTTAAGAAAGGGTTAGAGCATCTCTGATCATGTGATGAATAATGAAACCAAAAGCTCGTAATTTGATTTTGCTCACACACTGCTCATGTCAGCACTGTCACATGGAATTCTGGCAGCTGAAGTAGTGAATCCGTTCTGCTAACCTTGCTTACCTAGGCAGAAAAATATCCATCTTTGTTCTCTTCAAGCTGTTGGCCCAGAGGGTTATGGTTTTGGCAGAAAGATGAGACTCGATCTGGGACAAAGGTGTTCTTTTGTGGCTGGGAAGCACTAGGAACATGCTGAGTTTCTCCCCCAGGTAGGGTAACTCGACCACGCTGAAAGCCTCCAGAGCTGCAGTCTGGAACTGGCCTGTGGGTGGGCAAAGAGAGATCTTATTTCATCATTCAAGTGGGAAGAAAACCCCGAACCCACAACCCTTGCTGAGGTCAGCAGGCAGTTCAGAGCAGCTGTGGTGGGGTGTAAGGAGTGGTCTTCAGGACTTGGGCTCCTGTTGCCAGCTCAGGCTGCTGTTAACTCACAGCAGTCTCACCTGAATGGAACTGAGTGTGTCAGAGACAGATATCTTGGAAGAGCAGTGCCAATGCCACTGATAGTCCCTGAAGCACCACCTCAACAGAGCATGGATATTTTATAACTTTTCCATGTAACAGCTGTCCTCCGTGCTCAGAGTCTGGGGACAAAAAGCCCAAAACTACCAAGGCAATAACAGCAACTATGATGACTCTTCCCACAATGTATATTCTTTGAATAAATTTATAATTTTATAGTCTTTTTCACTGAAATTTTACTACAACAAATAGGAATTACAAAAATAAAATGCAGAGTGTCCTGCTTGATTGATTGAAACCTAGTTTGGCTCATGTTTCCATCTTTACTACCTTTAAAAATCAATTTTGTTTCTTGAAATAAGGTTAAACAGTTCTATTAAACAGGAGCTAGTATACGCTTATTTAAACATGAATTTTTATTTATTTTTTATTTAAGCATCAAATTTGTAATTTTTGAAAATTGAGGCACAGGGACCTATCGCAATCACATGAAGGTCATGAAAAGTATTCTCAAAAGTAAAAGCTGGAGAGCTTCCAAACTTGCAATTAGTTCTGCAGCAATTTGTAACAGCCATTTAAAAGTACCATTTTCATTCCATATTACAAAGAACAATTAATCCAGGTATTTCTAATGGACTTTGTTATACCGTAGAACAGATTCAGCTGTCATGATTTTGCTTCCTTATTTTTTCATCTGAGACTCCAATAAGTAGCATTTCAGGAATGCTCAGCATTGTTAGCGGGCCAGGAGTTAAGTACAACTTAACTACAAGACACAAGTAAAAGTCTTACTGCCGGCCATCCAAAATATTGAAACTGCTCTTCCTTCACCCAGCTGCAGCAGTTGTATCTTCATGGGTAGATGCTCACACTCTTTGACTCAGGGGTTGTAAATAACTGTATATAGGTAGCTCATGTTCATAATCTCTAAATAACTGATAATAAATACATAGCTGTAGGATGTCTCAAATGTTTAGTACGCAGTGTTAGTTTTGCAGATATGGACTAAATTGGATTCGTTAAGTGTTGATTGTTCTGCTAGATTAAATTTTAGGCTCTTAGATGAGCCCTCCTGCCTTGCAACGTGGAGAGAGAATTGCTCTGTTAAAACCAACTCCCAGCATGTGGATCATTTGCTGAGAAAAGGTGTTCTGGTTTCTAATGGGCAAGAAATGAAGATTTAAATTTGCAGTGCACTGGACAGGAGTGGTTTGATTTGTAGGCATGCTGATATTTTGAAGTCAGCACATTCTGCACAAAGGTTATACAGTCCTTACTAATTAATTGGAAAGAAAATCGAAGACTTTTGATTATTGACTCAGAACATTTAATGTTCCTTGCTTGAACTGATTTTGAGCATCCCATAGGGATTACACATATGCTAAGTTAGAATTCAAACATTGTTAACAAATTGCTTGGAAAAATGAGTATGTAAAATAGTTGTGGTGTTTAAGAAGTGTGTGTGAACAGTAATGTTGACATTTTCTTAGAGCAGTCTTACTTGTCCCCAGGCTGGTTTGTTCTGCGTGGCAATGTTAAAAGGATAAACAATGTTGTAAATGCTGCAATTGATAACAGGCCAAAGCTTATCTTTCTCGCTCTGTGTTTTGGATCCTGGTGGGAGACAGCTGCTATTATTTAATAGTGAATGAAAATTAACCCAATCCTCTGTTTAGTTGTACTGAGCCAGTCTTTTGCAGCAATTTTAAACTGATTTGTTAGAAATGTTTCTGGATTTTTTAGTGACAAAGATTGAATTGGCCCAATCAAATCTGACAATCAGCAAATTTTAAATGATTCCTTCTATTTTGGCTTTCCTCAAAAGTCTCTCCAGCTGCAGAGAGCTCACACATTTCAGGCTGGATGAAAGGTAATCTAAGTATTTTGTCCTTCTTTTTCTGTCCAAAAATCTAGTGCTTTAGCTACCTATTAAAGAATGATAGGATGGAGTCCTTTTGTTTAGGCAAGTGGTCAGAAGAGCACAATAAATGATTTCCCATCAAGTTTGCGAGGACTCTGGAGCAAATATGTGGTCAGACAATGCTCAGCTGTGAATTCCTGGTCACTGGCTTTACCTGAGATCTCTACTTGAACAAGCACCAACAGCCCCCTGCCTTCTGTCATTTAATAATCTGGGGCCTGAATGATCATCACCCCAGAGTATGAGAAGAACTTGGATGTGAAATTGCAAATGAGTCAGCAAAGACTTTTAGTAGCCTGAGGATTCAGTTGTTTCCCATGACTAGGAAACAGGAGTACATTTGTAAGAAAAAGAAGGCAATCTAGGAAACTTTCAGTGTCTTTGAGAAGTTTTAGGACATACTCTGGAGAAAAGAATGATCAGGTCACAGAGGGAAATAGAAAGTGAGATAAATTGCAAACAAAACTATAAATTTTTTGACTTGATAACCAATTTAATAAAAAGGCATAGATCCAGCCATCTAGTTTTAGGTAAAACATTAAACGTAGTTTCACTGTGCCACTATTTACAGGTAGACGTGGTGGCACTTAGAACAAGAAAGGAAAGGCAGCAAGCAGCCACCTGATGGGGAAACTACAATGAGCAAAGGTACAAGAGGTTGAAAAGGGTCACTAGTAGCCTTCCAAAGTATTGTTAACACTCAAGACTTTTATCAAAGACAAACAGTGAGATTGCCATGAAGACTGGAGTGGTGGAAATCAAATGGTGGCTCAAAAACATATGAAGAAGTTATATACCTCTGGAGATTTCCCTCCCCTCGATTTACCTAGGAAAGAAGTGTCAAAAGGAAAAAGGCCCAGGTGGGGCCAACTTTAAGTAACCGCCCCAAGCTGGTTCTGCAATACACTATGCGAGGTATTTTTATCAAGACATAGAAATTGTGAAAGCGTTTTATCAAGCATGTGTATGCCCTCATTAAAAGTTTTGGGTACATTCTTGGTCATTTGTTTTCAAGAAAGATTAATTTAAATTGGAAAAGTACAAAAAAGAACTAGTAGAGAATTTGGAGCATTTGGTTTTTTGAATAGTTGGAAGAGCCTGGCATCTTCATCTTAGCTATCCGGAAATTGAGAGAAAACTTGATGACTTGCAATTACATTCAGGAGTAAATATCAAAGCAGAAGAGAAATGATTTAACTTAAAGGATAAAGCAGGCATGATGTTAAGAGATATAAATTTGTCTTGAAAAAATTTAGATTTGGAATTTGGAAGGTTTTTACCCAAGTGCCGGTCTGAGATTTTGAGTAGGAGGGAAAGGAGCTTTTTGTATTTTGAAAGAGACTGTGTAGCTAACTGGCATAATTCCTGGTGGTAGAAAATTAAGCCTGCAGCATGAGTCCTTCTGTCAGCAACCCACACACATCAAGCCTTTGAAAGTAGCCTACACTGTATTAATGTATTATACAAATAAATGTTTGACCTATATTTATGCTGTTTTAAGCCCATGCTGAGATCATCCACTGATTTGGTATAAGTGACATAAGAATTTCTCTCATTTTTCTTGCAAAATTTGTCCCTGAAGATTGGCAGTTTTTTGCAAAAGCTTTGGAGACAGGCTGTGACCAGACCGACAGGTCTGCAGTGCTGGTGCTCCTGGTTATACTCTGGTTGCTCTGGTGCTCACACATTCAAGGGACAGTGATTCGGCTGTGGGGCCAGGAAGTTTCTTACTCACCCAACAAATCAAACTGGTAGGGGCTTAATATAATTTTAGTCTTAATTGCCCCTCTGTCATGGGGTCAGATGTGCTTCCTACAGTACTCTCTTCCTAGCAAGCTTTATTTAACCAGCTCCATGCTATTGTAAAGGACTTCGTATATCGCAGTACTCTCAGTCTCTCATCTTTCTTTCTCCTGGTACGTTATATTGGTGCCTTTTGATTGTTTCCTACGGCTGACAAGTTTGTCGTGGAGCACTGGGAGGGATGGGACAGGGACAGTAGATACTTTAGAAACCATTCTGAACCCAGGATCTGTTTCATGATTGCCTGGAATTAAGAGGAGTCAATTTGGTCACCTGGGTGGTCTCTTCATTTGATGAGACTTCTGACACTTCTCCAGGCTGGGAAAACAACACATCTTAGTGTGGTATCTGTGGAAATCAAATAAATCTGTTCCATATTGTACAGTAGATCAAATATGGATCAAGGACAGTTACCGTAGTTAACTTCAGCTGTGTGATGCATGGTAGGTACTTTCAGGGTCGAGCCCTCTGGTGTGGTAAAAGGCAACATCTGGGTGTCCACAAAGGAAAACTTTTTTTGCCACGTGCTTCTGAAGTACAGGGTGCTCACCAGAGTGACCTGGCTGAGGGATGACCTAGTGCTCTCCAGTGTCATCCCACGCACATCCTCATCTGCACGGAAAAGAGACAAGGGAAGGGGGTACATGCAGTCCTACATGCCCAGGCCTAAAGGCCAGGTCCATGGGACTAAATAAAGCAAGCTGAGACCACTCTCCACCCCTAAGGCCAAGAGGCACAACTCACAAGGCACTGCTCACCCTCTACCTTCCCCTCCCTACCTGCACATGGCCCACACCGGGGTTGCCTGTTGGTCCATGCTCTCCCCAGAGCTGAGGTTGGGCTGGTCAGTGTTTTTATTCCCCATCTTGGCTTTTTAAACTCAGAGCCTGACTGCTGAGCTTATGGCCCTGTGTGTCCCTTGTAGCACCATGAAAGCATTCGTTGCCATGAATACGGTCCAAGGGGAATTTGGCTGTTCCTAATTAAAATTGAGAATACTGCAAAGGATTGCCTTTTTAAAAATTAAGGGAGCAAGGCCGAGTGGTTACCAGCTTGACACTGCTTACAGGTTCAGACCTATTCCAGCTCTTTCTTCACATTACAAATGAGTGCTAACACAAGAATTAGGTTTCCTGGCTTTCAGCCTTAGTTTGGACAGCACAGAGTGTGGCAAAAAACTTTATGCTTGGTTAGGTGGAATTTCTCCCATTACTCTTATTTTACATTTAATTCATGTGCAACCATTCCTGTGGGTGCCTAGGTTACCTGCAAGATCAGTGGTGATCCTCCCCTGTGTGTGGGTTGTGTTGGGGTCAGTGAGGTTGGTCTGCAGCAGGCTGCTGTTGGCCCAGCGCGCGGCACGCTCAGCGAAGTCGGGCGAGAGCTGCACGCCCGCGTCCACGAAGAGGGAACATCCCAGCTGGACCACTGTGCCTTGGCTGGAGTCAGTCACTGCTTCATCCACCGTGTGCAGGAAATCCTGCACGCTTTGGTCTGCCAGGCAAGAGAGAGAAACTGCAATTGTTGTGCTGAGTCTAAGGACAGCAGAGATTGCCCCAGGGCTCTGCAGCTCTCAGCTCCAGTGCTGACACTGGTGTCCTCTGACTGTTAAAGCCCTATGGCAACTGGAGCACCCTTGACTTTATGGAGTATTGTTGTCAAGCACTGCTGCCACAGGCAGTGATGCACTGGGCATTGGAAAGCTCTCTTCAAATGTCTGTAGAAATCACCCCAGTGCAGATGTGTCAAGTGGCCGATCTCACATCAGGCTCACAGCACCATCCAGACACAGTTCTTAACAGTTCATAAGGTATTTATTCTTCCTTGAGCACTCTGAGTTCCCATCAGTGAGGTCTAGTGCCTCTGGCCACGACTGGCTGAGCTGCCAACACCACAACACCACTATCTCCTTCTCCTGATGTTTTCCACCTATTCCAGGAAAAGCATTTCCCTGACAGCCCCTCCGCCACCTTTGACCCTTAGGTGTTGTTTGATTTCTTGGAGGATGGTGTCCCAAACTGGCTCAGTATTGCTGATGAGCCCTGGCAACCCTAAACTGAGCTGACATGTTGCTTCATGAGTTACAAGGGACTCCTTTATCTATACAGTCCACAACAGTGGGCTTTTTTTTCCTTTTTTTCAGAGAATGGGCTTGGTCCGAGGTGTAAAGTATTATTCTTTCGTGTTTTGCATTATTGTGGGAGCACTTGGTGAGCTCTCTGGAAGATGTGAGAAGTCCAAGATGGTAAATTAGAAGCAGAGGTGAATGTGAGGAGTGGTATTCCAAGCTTGTGACTTCAACAAAGTCCTTAGCTAACCAAAGTCCCAAATTCTTACTTGGACAACAGTCCAAAATTGCTTTAAAATACTCTATTGTTGATTAAATAGAACAGCAAGGAGAAAGCATTTTAAAGCATGTCACTTTTTCTGTGCTGTCTAGAGATACATCCCATTATACATGGGTTTTGTTAGTACTAGAATAAAGGTGAACAGATTTTCCAAACATTGAAAGAAGATTACAAGTGCATGTAAGAGCAGATTCTCTTTGAACAGTGAATGAGCCATCAATGTTTTCATTGTTTTCAGCCTGCTAAGGTTTTAACCATATCCTTCATTATTATTTAAGGCAGACCAACAGAAACATTAATGCAAACACCTACTGGAAGAAAGGAATTTTATCATATATGCGTACATTCACAATTTGGGTTTATTAATCTTATAGGAAATTTCATCTAAGTATTTAATTTTTTAATTTGATTTAGACCATTTGGGGAAGTGGTTTCCTTCCCTGTTACTGGAAATCCACTGTTATAACCAATAACAATAGATCCCATCCTACTTTATTTTCACATTCATGCATTAATATTACTGAAAGCCAAAGCTCATGTGGTTTGTGCCACAGACAGCTAAAATGGAGATAAAACGTCTGCTTGCCATGATATGCCACATGAGAAGAAGAGAGCATAAAAGAGCTAGCAGGTCATTAACAACCGCTGCACTTCCCTTTGATATATTTTCTGTGGAGATCTGTGCTTGAATTTCACTTTGAAATGTTATTCTGTAAGGTCCATTCATAATAACTGAGCCCCCAATGACCAGAAGTGTCAAGCAAGGTATAATCCTTGTATGAATTAATGTTGTTTAGGAATTGAATTTAGAGAAATAGGAGTCCTATAGGCAAGACTTCATTATATCATCTGCTCATGATTTAGAGGCGCTGTCTCTGTGTCAGTACATGTAGCTATATTTGTATGGATCAGCCAGAGTTAGCTCTTACTGCAGTGGTGGGGTTGAATATCAATGCTGTACAGAATGGTGGTGGTGACTGAGGCAGGTTACACCATGGGACAATGAAATTACTGTGGGTTTTAGTCTTCATACCCTGAATGTAAATTTTATGCTGGGAAATAGCAGTGTTATCTCTGTACATAAGTATTGTATGTAAGCTGCAAATTTTGAAGATGAGGCAGTCATCTGCTTTTCATAAACATTCTGCCCATAATGTAAAATAGTTTTTGACATGTGATTTGAGATGGTAGGATAATCCAGAGCTAACATGAAAACAGCATCCTTAAATTCAGCTGACTTAATGCTGGATTTAAAGACATCTGTCTTTCCCATATCCCTTCCAAATTCCCAGTGAGTTTTATATTTTAGCCTGCTTTCAGGGAAAGATGCAATTGCACCATCCATCTGTCAATGTATACATCTGTCTGCCAGTCTCCTTCTGATATCTTTTCATCTGTTTGGCGAGTTGTAATAACATTAGAAAAGCCTTAAAGATAATTCAGCGTCTACGAATTTCATAAAATTTGTTAGTGGGATACGAGAGAAAACCACTGTTCTCTGCCTGGCACCTCTTTGCAGAGCACACAAAGGAGACCAGGACACAGTGGACATGATGGACCTCTGGCAAACCTGGAGCAATTCTGCTGTTCATGGAAGTAGCTTTTCTAGATGTAGCTGTATTTTGTGTCATAAGAGAGTCAGTAGTGATTCAGAAAAAAGAGGAATAATAACCTGTGTGTCAACTACTCCCTTGAGTTTCCTTTGTCCATCTGATACCTGGCTATCGAAGACGGAGAAAACTACATCTTACAGTGAGATGGAAAGCAGAAGTCTAGTATGATGTGTGCAATTCTTGTCACCTTAGTAAAGCTGTGAATTTATTACAAAACGTAAGACAATAAGTATTTTTTAAAGTACCTTACCATGAATGCTGTATCCTAAGGCATCTTGCAGCTCTGTAAAGGTATTTCCTTGAGCTCCAAACTGCAGCAGCTCCAAAGAAACAGCCACACTTGCTGGAGAGACTACCAGATTGGTTCTGTTCTCTGCTTCGGACACGTACCGGTAGAGACTGATGGCAAACTCAGTCTTCATCTCTTTCAGCTCATCATAGGAGATGCAGTTCCCTTTGGTTAAGCAGCAAGCAGAGAGGATAAATGCAGAGAATAAAATGGGCAACATGAAGACGAGCTGGGAACAGTCTCCACCAGCTTATACCTGCAATTAATGACATGGATATATTTAGAAAAGCAATAGGCTGAGCTGGCAGAGGAACTTTACATCAGTGTTGGGATATCACTTGCAATAATAATGATCACTGTTAAAATACTTGTTCAGGTCTACTCAGTAGCTATTGTCACTGGAAAAAAAAGAGAAAAAAAAGAGAAAAAAAAGACAAAAAAAGAAAAAAGTATGGACATGCTGATGACTCTGTTGACTAAGAAGATTGGAGAATGTGCCAGAATAGATGCATATAAGATGGTTGGCCATTACAGAGCGTGGAGACACACAGCCCCTTGGATAAAAATTAGCTACTTGAACACACGATGGGACACCTCAGCGCAGTCTCCATGCTGCTGACCACCCACAGCTCCTTTCTGTCCCCAGCAGAAAAGGGGTCACACCCAGCACTCCCAGAAGGAAGGCCACCCCTCGTGAGGTGCAGAAATCTAATTGGAGGGTCCAAGGTAGGCTTTAGATCCAAGTTTGCAAAAGGCTGGCTTCAAGTTTTTCCCCCAGATATTCCTTCTATGAAATTTATCCCAGTGAAAGAAAAGGTTTGCAAAAGGCTCCAGTGCTTGCAGCACAAAATCTCCACATCGGATTTTTATGGGAAATCAAGCATTGGTCAACGTTATATTAAGCGACACTTAGATTCACATTTAAAGGAATAATGCCAAAATGAGAGAATAGTTTTCCTTACAGAATATCACCTTTTGAAGATTGTATACAAGTATATTTTAAAAATTACTGCACCTTCTTTCACCTCAGGATTTCCTACAAATCTTTCTCCACGCCCTTTGCTCTAGAGAGCACCTCTAATGCTTTGTATTTACTCACAGTTAGCTCTGTTAAATTGTCTTGCCTTTCTGTGTCCTTCTGGGTGCCTGAATGGAAGCTGCCTATGAACGTCTTGTCTCCTTCTTTAATAGGTAGTGGAGCAAAGACTAAGTCATGAGACTGCGTTTAAAGGGATAGTCAGTGATCAGAGTCTCTGTCGGCGATGTCTGTACCACTCTGTCCAAATTCCTGTAGGCTACAAGCTCTATGGAGAGCCAGGCAAAGCAGCATGCCACTGACCAGCAAATCCAAGGCAAGGAACAAAAAGGTACACATGGAGATGGGGTCAGCAACTTCCTTGCAAGCCCTGCTCGAGCCTCATGAGACTTGTGACCTGCTGGTACCGGGCAAGGCATCTCCTATCTCTCTTCCCACCCCCCTCCTTCTTTTATATGAATTCCATTGATTCCTCTGCCACAAAGGGGGAGAGAAAGGGCTCTCTGTGTACCAGGCACACAGCTATTTTTTTACCCCCACTTTGAAACCTTATTCAGAAATCCCATGCAATTAAAATGTCTTTATTTCCCTTTTTTTTTAATTAATGCTATCCGAAATAGCAAGATTTTCTTTCACTCTTTAGTTTCCAGAAGGAAAGAAACAACAGAGTGCTGCACTTGAAGGAGAGTGAATGAGGAAGGGGCCGCTTTGAATGGACCAAGAGCAGAAGAGCTGTGGTTGTGACTGCTTTAAAAGCAGTTCCAGCTGTTCCAGGTTTTCTTCATGTGATGGGATCAAATCCTGCCCATCATATTCACAGGTTCAGCCTCACAGCTTCACAGTGCCACCTAAGACAAGCAAGATTGGGTTTAAAAATTAATGTAAAACTGCAGCTTATTGATCTCCCCAGAGTTTGATATTATATGTACAGTTGGCTATTTCACAACATGCATTCTTGTTTCAAGTGGGAAAGAAGACGTTGGGAAAAAGCTCATTACAATCAAGCAATAATTTAGGTGCTACTGTTTCACTCTTAGCAGGGAAGGAATAGCCATGCAATGGAATTAGGGCCCATGTAAGAATGAAGCAATGGGCCTCTCTTATTCTGTTCTTGTGCTGTTCTTCTCTTTCTGCTGTTTGGAGAATGTGCCAGAATAGATGCAGACACTGGGGTCTGTTTCAGGATCCTGGGATTTAGACCGCATTCCTGCAAGGACTGATGAAGCACAAGAGCTTGGTCGGTCACAGTCTAATACAACAGGCAGAAATGTAATTTTGCCACAGATTTCAATGGCAGTATCTTCAGGCTGAAAATTACATTTGGGCTTAGGGGTTTGGCTGAATGAGGACCTCTCAGCTGAAGTTATCATTAACAGTTTCCACTGGAGTGGAGATGTATTCAGAGGGAATGAAACAGAGGCCACCAAGTGATTTCTCAAAGGGCTCAGAGCTGTCAATAGATAAATTAACTCTGGTCGCTGGTGAGGACTGTACAGCTGGATTTGATGTGGTGTTTCCAGAGGCTCTGGACCTGAAAAGACATTTCCTCTGTGCCCTGCTTGATGCTGTCCTGTGGATTTATTAAGATTTAAAAGAAATATGGGGAGGCCCTGAAGGTTTTAGGCATTACTGTCAAAAAATAGCATTCAACTCCCACTTTGCAAAAATGTTGCTATTCAGATTCAGGGTATATATTTATGGAAGACATAATTGAAAATTGGACCTGGTAAAAATGTTGTGTAAGACAGCATAGTTACAGTGGGAAAGGGAAAAAAGTGTTCTGGGTCTTGTCTCATCACAAACGAGACTTAGAAATTGGAGTGTTTGTTTCAAATCTTCCCTCTCTGCAACTCTTTTAGGAAAAGAAATCTGTGGGGGAATCTTAGCAGCAAAACCAGTGTTTGCAGACAAGCAGAGAGGACTTAAGAAAACTAAAACTGGATCAACATTGTTCAAAGCAACCATGGGGAATAAAGAATGTGCTTTACATATAATGAATAGAAAAAAAATCGACTGGTGAATGATGAGAAAGATAGGAGGCAGTGCAGTAAGGAAGAAGTAAGAGACAGTGAAACTAGCTGTGTAATAAATAAGTGTAGAATCCTGGGAGAAGGTTATGAACATTTATCATAGTCAAGGTCAGAACTAAAATCCTCATGTCTGTTTAGTTTAGCAGCCTAAGTTTAAAGTTTCACTGCGCCAGAGTGGGATCCACAATTGAGAGCTGGGTGTCCAAGGAGAAGCCAGTGCCACATCAGGGTGAGTGTGAAAACTGAGGTTGCTGAGTGAGCCCAGGCAGCCAGGAACTGAGCTGTCCAAGTCAGGGTAGTTCAGGGGGGGCTGCAAGCCAAACAGGCCAATTACAGAAATTCTGTGTCACAAATAGAGGGGTCTTGGACCTACTGAAGTGTTAGAGTTGGGCTGCTGTGGAGAAAGGGTGTTTCTGTCTCCTTCAAGGACTTTTTTTTAGAGCCTTCATACCTGCCTGTGTCCTAGTTTAGGCATCACAGCCTTCTTTGGGTCTTAGCCTGGCTCTGCATCACAAGGTACTGAGGAAAGTACTGATAAACTTTCTGGCAATCATTTTTTTTTTAAGATGCAGAAATCTCATTTTAAAAGGCATGCAATTGACTGGTCCCCAAGATAACACTCCAAAGTCAGGAAGGGGCAGAGGTAGCATCTGTATTTTGGGAAGTGCTTCTTCACATTGAGATAACTTTGACTGTGGAGGAAGTGAGGAAAGACACAAACCGAGGATGTCTGGAGAAAACACAGCACAGGAGTGTGTGGGTAGGATTCTGGAGCACAAGAGTGCTGTGTCTCTGTGGAGCTCCTCTGAGCTTCTACAGGAGCAGCTCTGAGAGCTTCACAGCGAGCCCAACCTCTCTGTTCCCTCACTGAGCAGAGAAAACCACCACTCTTTTAGAAGGAAGACCGCAAAGAGCTTCCTGACGTGTGAACGCCTCCCCAGACAGGGAGCCAAACTGGTGGAAAGCACTGGAAAGAAGCCAGAAGTGGTGGCTGCTTTCCACGATGGATGAGATCATGTCCGTGCCTGCAGTGTGCCAGTGCTGTCACTGCACAGCCCCTCGGTGTCCCCCTGTGTGACCACGGTGGTGGGCAAGGGGACAGACTGCTGAAGCAGCCCCTGCTGCTCAGCACTGGCAGATGCCATCACAGGTGGCTCTGCAATGTCTGGTGTGAAAAACGTGCAGAAGTGGAAAAGAAAGATGAGGTAAAAAGAAACAGAGACAGCTGTCCTCCAGAATTTCATCTTCGTGGTCTTCGTGGGCCAGATTCTGCTCTCAGGTATAGGAGTGTAAATGCAAACCACCAACAGACACAAACTTGGGTCCTCGAGTAAATGGAGAGCTGCTGGGGGCTGTGGGCTGACTCCTCTGGGGGACAGGGTGCTCCATGACTGTGGAAAACAGACTCAGGGTCGAGCCTCCGTGGTAGGGGCAATAGGGAGGAGGGTTAGGAACTTGTTAGCCCTGGAAGCAGCCGGAAGTCACAGGACTGAAATGAGAAACCAGAGGGAAAGGCACAGCCTGCAGGGGCACAATGGGCAAAGAAAGATTTCTTTGGAAACCTTTCTGCACAACCTTTTTTCTTCTCACAGGAGACTGGAGATTTCTCGTATTTATCTGAGTTCCAAGAAAACTGAGCCCTATTTTGGTGTGGCTGCTGAGGGGAAAGGGAGAGCTGTTCTGCTTTGGGCTCTGGCCGGTTTGTGCTTCTGCTGCATGCGCTTTACACAGTGATCTGGAGCAGAATTTGGCTCAGGGAAAGGCTGGAAGAGAAAAAGATGAGAGAACAAGCAGGAAGCAGGTTTTCCTCTTCAGAACCCTCCTGTTTGCTTTTCTGTGTCAGGTCAGTCTCCTGCAGTCTTCCACTCTAGCACAACCCTGTTATCAGCAGGGCTACTGTGCATTTACCCCTTCACAAACGAGAACAGAATTTCACCTTCTATCTGAATCTGACTTTTCTGTGCTAGCTCTCTTTAACATATAGAATAACCCTGGGGAAATTAAATTGGATCCAAACCAGCCTTCTTCCTGCTTACATCTCTCCTCTGGGAGCAAGCCTGCACTGCAAGATGCCAGCACATTTGCTCAGTCAGGGAGGTGGTTCTGCTGAATCTCAGCATAAGAAAAATTGGCATCATCATTTCATACAGAGCTTATTCTGTGGGGAGGAAAATGGCTGTGGAGCCACAAAACACCCAGATGAGAAAATTCAAGTAAATTTGTTTACTGCTATCCCCATGCCATACAAAAACCAACATTGCCTCTGCCTCCCACCGCGGTGTGAGGACAAAATCTGACTCTTCACAGGGTGACCACTTTAGGGAGTTGCTTACAAAGAAGAAATCCATCTGCTTAGAGATATGTTGTGGTTTGAGCAGATGAGCTTGGTGCCTGCCTGGACCTTCTGGGGAGGTCATACAGTGCAGAAACCCACAATGGAGCTCCATTCTGCTGGAGCCCTCACACCTTCCTGGCCAGCTCCAGGTGGAAAGAAGCACTGTTAGCAGCAATGAAGACTTTTTGGCAGCTCCACAGGAGGAGGTAGTCTCCCTGCCCATGGCTGCGGGCTGAGTAGCAGAGAAGTGGCACAGGCTGGCTGTGACCAAACTGCCCAGCACCTGGTTCGCAGTCTTCTTCAGCCCCTGTGGATCTAAACCATGAATATAACATTTTGGTGGGTTCATTTTCCTCTATCTCTAATACTCCAAGTGGAAAAACAGAGTAGAGGTTTCACAGCATCACCCTGGGAATCAGTGTTTCCTGCCCTGAGAGATGACCCAAGGGCACCCTTGGAGGATGGGCTGGTGATGGAGGACTGTGTGGGATCCAGGCTCCAGGCTCTGCCATGGGGGCTTTCGAGCTGAGTCTGGGAATAAATGAGACCTGGACTTTTCCCAGGGGCAGTTTTGAAGACAGCTAGTGATAGCAACCAAAAACTGAGCCAAGCAGTAAGTTAATAAGTGGTGTGAGAAATTGATGCTGGGGTTAAGTTCAGGTTTGCAGGGTAGGTGCTTCTGGCATCTTATGTGTTGTGTGTGTCCGCTGCAGGAGGAAGAATGATGCCTTTCTCCTGCGTGAAGCAAAGCAAAGCAAACAGGTGTTCCACTGGATGAGATTAATGCCATAACCCTGATGAAGTGACAGGTGTTTCCACATGCAGAAGTGTAGGCTGAATAAGAGCCCATATCAAGTAGTTTTCTAACTGACAGTGGCTGTTCTCATTATATATTTTTTAATAGACGAAATTCAAAAGGGCTGAGAAACTATGAGAATAAGACAACTTCTTTCTTTTTCAGGTTGATGAAATTCATTTGAATTTAAAAAACAAAAAGAAAAAGAAGAAAGGAAGAGAAGCTGATTGAGGAAACACTAAAGATTTTGCACATCCTTGTTGTAATGCAATATTTGTCCTATGCATGTCTCACAGGGAAGACAGCTCAAGGAACACCAGGAAAGTGATGCATGAGGTCCAAGGAGATAATCTCACTGTGCATGTATTTTCTGCAGTGTTATATGAAGATCTCAGCAGTAAAGCCTCTTCCCTGTGGACTCTGAATGTAGATAAGAGCCTGTCTCGGTGCACAGCTGACCTGTGAGGGCTGCTGTCACAGATCAGCTGCTTAGCCAGCTGCAGTGGCTTAGAGGTAGGTGCTGCATCAGCACGTTCAGAGTTGACTTGCCAGTCTGTGAAATGCCACCTCTGCCCCCAGACATCACCCTTTTGGTATCTGCAGATTTAAAATGCTTCTGAGACAGTAAGTACCCTGCATGGGGCCTGGTGGAGATTCACACTCAGACGAGACACACCAGTGAGCCAAAGCAGGAGTGGGGAGTGGCACTGTGGCAGCCTATTTTCCTCCCAGATGACTCCGTGAACTGACAAATTAAATGCATTTGCTGTTGACATGGAATACAAAGTAAGTTAAAAGCTGTTACCCCCAAATGCTTGTCTAACCGTCTATCACAGGCTCTTACAGTGCCAAGTGAATGATGCCAAGTAAATGACATAGGAAGAGGTCCTCGTATGAGCACATTGCCAGCTGAAGTTTCTGCTGCTGATCTGACTGAAATGACAGGGAACCAAACAGAAGATGAAAACATAAAGATGTTTATGGAGTTGCAGTGCTGACTTCCCATAAGAAGTCTGGTTTTCAGAAGGAGGGGGTTGGTTGAGTAGGCAAGACAGTTGAGATGAAATGGGAACTTACAGACCGAAGAACACGGAAGAACACGGCTTTGCATGGGCCACCCCAGCTCGTGATGTGCCCCCGAGCCGGGCAGAGAAGCACGGTTGTGTGTGTTTGTACATGTTGCACGTATTTTCTCCCGCACGCACTTCACTGCACACAAGTTCACCCAAACTGAGCAAACCCTCCCTCCCAGGCAGCCCCAGCCTCGCATTACCAGCCTGTGTGGTGAAATGTTCCTGCTCCACCACGACAGGCGGGGGAGAAAGGGTGGGTGGGTGTTTCCATGTCCCTCTGCTAGCAGGGCGAAACAAAAAACCTTTATTCTTCGGGAGCTGATCTGCTCTCCCAGCTTCAGGTTATAATCCCTTTTGGTGACATCACAGGTACTGCTGAGGCCGCCAAGGTGATGTCACAATGAGAAGCTTATGGCTGTAAATGGGGAGTAAGTCACAAGAACAGATGACCTCAGAATAAGCCAATATCCTGTAAGAATATAATTGTCCCCAATACTTATATAAATGTGCCAGTAACAAAAAATAAGAAAGGAAAAAGGCCCAATGGTCTATCAGGATACGTGAAGGTGTGTGTAAAGTTGACATTTCTCACAGACGCACAGATCCTTTATTAGTGTGTCTTGCCTCTAAAAATCTTCCTACTATCAGCTCAGTTTTTAAAATCAGCCTCAGGATACTTCCTTATTTAAAGAGAAAAGCACAAAAGTTCTCCATATTTTGGCATGTCCAATAACCACATACATGCTTAGGCACAGCAAAGCATCTCAACCAAATATAATCTACATTTTAGTGTCACAAATGTGTTAAGTAATTTGATCACATAAGAACATGGAAACGTGTCTTTCCTGTGAAGCCCTCTGGGCTCCATGGGGAATACCATAGAATGGGTGTATATCTGAAACTAATTATTACCTGCTGTATTCTTATGATAAATAGGAACTAATAAAATTGAAAACTATGTACAATTGTATCACAGAAAGTCTTTATTGCGGCTATAAAAATGATACTTTATTTGCTGAGCTAAATTCTTTGAAGTTGGAAAAAATGTTCAGAATCTCTAAGGCACTTATATTGTAGATGTCTCATCTCCACTGTTCTGCAGGTCTATTATTTTCCATGGTCAAGTATTTATTACATTTTCTCCTGGAAAATTTTTAATGGATTCTTTTGCTTTGATAGGATAAGAAGCACGTTTAAATGCCTCTAGGGGTAAATTATTTCACATCAACACTTTCAAGCACAAAGTCTGGATCTTCAGCCGGTTTTTACATTATGCAAGTAGACATTTAAGGTACTTAATACTTTCTAACCTCTAGTGCCCTTTCTACACAGAGACAGGCAGTCAGCAGGGATTAATCTGATCCTAATTAACCACAAACTCTTCTGATATTTGGTCAGTGCACAGTAGCGTGCTGCCAGGTACACAGAGGTAAACTGATCTGGATTATCTGCCGGTGTATGTGCTTCACGGAGGGAGGTCTGCGCTCCGTGTTGTGGGTGAGCTGTGGGCAGATACAGCTTCAAACACACAGCGGGGAGACGGCTGTGCAAAGCTGCAGCTGCAAGGAAAGGGGAAAGCACTAATTAGAAGGCCTCTTCTTAATGGCTTTCTATCAAGATTTCATTCTCAGAGATGCCATTTGTTGGTGTGGCACCCTCCCAGACCAGACCCCTGCCCTCTGCGCTCTCCTGATGCAGGTGTCGCAAGCAGAACAGAAGCTCCAGACAAAGTTTATTAGACAAGCACTCTCATTGAGTCACAAGGTGCATAAAGAACCCCCTTGCTTTCTAAACTCCTCCTCAGAGAAGAATCTAGCTGCAGATGGATCCAGTCTTTGCCCCAGACTTTATGTTTAAAGCATTGTATGGGTGTAATTGAATCTTTGTGTGAATTTGGACTGCAAGATAAGAAAGGAAAACCAAATATATTTACATGAATAAAATAAATAATTTATTTTATTGATGGTGATAATTATAATGATTAGACTAAAAGACCTTAATCAGAATGATTTACTACACAGCACAGATATAACTACTAGTGCAGTGCACTATTTATTGAAGCAATATTGAAACAGCAATATTAAAGCTAGCAAAACAATTAAGTAGAGATTGATGTTACTCAGCCATGCCAACAACGGTGGGCAAATCTCTTCTGCTCAGCCTTGAGGATTAAGCTTGAGGGGAGTCCCAGTCAAGGGAGGAATTGCCACACACACAAACCTAGAAGGGCTATATTAGATATGCCTGCCATTAAAAAGTGGGATTTCAGTCCCACAGGAACAGTTGCCCCTTCTGAGTCGCTGGTGTTGGGAGGTGATGGTGCTTCACTCTGCCAGGGTTGATCCATCCTCTGCTAAGGCAACAGAGAAAACTGGGGACATGAGATGGCAGGGAAACCTTGCTGCAGAGGCAAAAGAATTCCTGCCCAGTGCTAATGCTGGGTGCTGACAGCTCTGGCTCTTGATCTCCCTAACAGTGGCATGGCCAGCCCAGCACTTGAATAGAGATCCAAGACACTAAAATAAAATTTTTCTGGCAAGGACAAAACAGGACTTGCAGTCTGCAGGCTCATCACCGACCCTCAGCTCTGCAGGACCATGGCTTCTGAAATGTTGCCTTATTTGTGATGGTCACCCAAGCCTTATGCAGCAGATCAAGGCAGGCTCATAGGATCACCCTTATGGCTCAGGGAAACAAATTCAAAATCGAATTTTTTAATTCTGTATTGTTGCAGATGTTCATACAGATGTCAAGATCAAGGAAATAGTAGAACAAAAGTCAGGGGAGAAGAATGTCCCAGAAACGGGATCCTGAAAAGTTAACTTGCTGATCCTGAAGTAGCTAACACGAGACAAATTCACAAAGGAGCTACACGGAATTTCTTTAGATAAAGTGGTGACCAGGGCACCTGCAGTCCTCTGAGCACAGTGGGATTCACTGCTTGGGGTTTACCTTTGTTCAGACTGCTCCAAAGAGTGGAGCCAAAAGCCAACTCAGGCCAGGGGAGTAGGCAAGCATGTATTCACATGAACAAGGGCTGGTTTCCAGTGTAGTTTGTTTGCTTTCCAAGCTCATTCTTCTCTTTTTCCCCTCAACTCTGAAGCATTCCTCTCTGAGCCGTTGTACTTCTTGGAGATCAAGAGAGTTAAAATAATCCCCAGAGAGGCAGTAATTTTGGGAAGCTGCCCTCTCTTGTATCAGTGTGAGGGCTGTCTGATATCCAGCCATTAGCTCTTTCTGACACAGCTGGAGACTGGCAAGAAAAGAGAGCTGACTCCAAGCTGTAGGCTTGTAGTCAGGGCTGTAGTTCAGAGCCTTTTCCTACAGAAAACAAGCACTGCCTTCTCCTCCTTTAAACAGAAGTCTGCTGGAATAGGCATCTAATAAAATAACATTCTTTTGTTTATGTTTCTCGGTAGTAAGCAGGATTATATTAGAGCTACGCCTGGTGACACAAGGTTGTTCTCAATTTTTCCTTGGGAAGACTGAGACACCACATGGTTGAAGGTCTTGTGTGAAGCCACACAGAAGGCATGTGCCATTCACTACAGGATGGCTGCTGATCTTTCATCTGGAGCTGTTCTCTGTGCACTTTTGTCCAGAGATGCCTTTCCATCTGGGACTCTCAGCACTGTTGTATTCCCAATCCCTGAGCCTGTGTGTCTGGAAAGAGTAAATCTGTTTTCTGGAATAAAACAAAATTAAACTGTTAAACTATCTCGTTTCATCACACACACTACTAGTAATAGAAAAGAAAAAGTGTTAAAAAGCTAATTGCTCTGGTGAAGGTTGCTTCTTAAAGGGCACAACAATGCACTGATTCTGCTTGAGATGTGGCACAGCACATATGATCTCTGCATGACTGTTGTAATTAAATGTAAAACATTTATTTCTCAATGCTTTTTTCCCCCCATGCTTAATGTCTGTTTGTTGCTGCTTGGTCTCATAACAACTCTATTAATTAGGAAAGAGTGTAAAAGGACCAGCTAATGAATGAATGAATGAATCCTGAATGAAGAAATTTTGCTTTTTCAGTGTTTCCTTTCTTTTAGAAATAGAACAGCTACAGCTTTCTTTACAGTGCTCTTGTCAAATATGGAGACATTTAATGTTGCAGTTCCCTGGAAAATAAGACTTTACTTCAGCATTTCAAGAAGAGAAAAAAATATTCATAGATTGTTTGAGGGAAAAAAGAAACTGCTAGCAGTTGTCACAGTGTCAAAATTAATTATTTTGGATTGATCCATTTGCCTTGATCTTTATGACCCTCAAGAATTTCAAATACTTCTCAGTCAATCATTTAAATTCCTCAGCTAAACCCCATACCTCATTAAATAAAGAAATAAGGAGGGGTCTTGATATGCTTTTCTTTAGGCCTGTCACTCCACAGTCTGAAAATACAGATCATGGCATCTTAAAGTATTCTCAGGAGTTTTCTTTTTAAATAGCAAAAAAATGTTTCTCTATACAGATCATCACATTCTCTTCAGTGACACTTTCTTGCTGGAACCTCTTAGGACTAACTCCAAGTACCACCTTCAGTGGTGGAAAGAGACCCTGAGACACTAAATTTATTGGTGACTGTGCTAGTGTCGCCAAGCAGCAAAGGATTGTTGGGTGAAAGGCAAAGGGAAGGAAAGGAAGACATATTTGGAAAAATTCAAGATGTGTTTGAATTTTTTTGGGCGCATACAGATTTCTCGAAGATATTGAGGTCTAATGGAAATATTGCAGAATGGCAAAGGACTCAAGATACCAGACTATGGGAGAGTGTACAGCATATACAGTGCACAGAGGCTGTACTTTTTCAATGTCCAAACTATGCAAACAGACGCATTTCATACGCATCATCTATTTCATCCCATCATACATCTCTATTGATAAATGAAAGCCAACTCCTGCCCTGATCTGCGTTTTCCCACGAAAGATCATTTTTCCTCTGAGAGTTCAGCCTACTTTTGTTCCTGCTTCTTTAAGATGGCATAGCTGGCTTGTTTTCCACTTTCAGTTCTTCACCTTTCGTCTGCTTTTCCCATTCTTTCGTGATGCGACAAGAAATACAAACCAGAACCTGGACCTGGAATGCTGCCACAAGGGAAGGTGAAATCAGAAGCAAATCAGAGCCATTTAAAAATCAAACCTGAAAAGTATTTTGCTGCAATTTGTGTCTCACATTATTGTGCATTGTGATAACTTAAAGGGGAAAGGCATCAAACACTCAGGTTGTAAAAAATGCTCAGAGTGCCGGCACTTAAACTTAGTCCCCAGAGAGAGCCCAGACCTCTCAAGTTTCTCTCCTCCTAGCGGGTAAGACCTCAGGCAGCGTGGTGGCCCTTGTCCAGATCTGATGAGTTGCTCCTGCCAACAGCCCTGCTTCCCCAAGGCAGCAGAGCAGCACCTAACTCCTCCGGTGCGTGTCACATCCTGCACCTTCATGTGGCCCGCAGGGATGTCCCTGCCATGTGCACACGCGGCTTGTGTGGAGACGTGCTACACCAAAGCTACAAAATCTGCAGATCTGCTTCCTTGTCATCCTGCTTGCCTCTCAGGCAGAGCTTCCCAAGCTCTGGGATAAAAGTGTCCCCCTGGTGAACATCAGGGGAGATACCTTGCACTGCCACTGCAGCTCCCAACCTCAGCTGGAGCAGCGGATGCCCTTCAGCAGGACCTGCACTCTTGTACCTGTGGTTTTTGCCCTGTGTAAAATCCAGATTGCATGTGGCATCTCCAGTGAAGCTCCCCAGAAAAACAATGATTATTTCAGTGGAAAGCTGTTGTTCAATCCCTGAGACTGCTGTTCCCCAGAGTCTAGTTCTCTCTCTCTCTCTCTAGAAAGCCAGCAATAAGAAGTAGGGTTGACTGTTATTCCTATTACCTTTGGGAGAATTCTCTTATGTAATTTAATTTAATTTGATTTAATTTATATAAATTTTTTCTAAGTAACATTTTCTTCCATGTACCCAGAATCTCAACTCCTTTATCACAGATTGCAGACCCCTGTCTGTACTTCTCATCTATCCGTATCTTGTCTTTTCTTTTTTTTTTATGCCAGTCCTTACATGATTGCACATCCTTTCCAGAAGATTTCACACTTCTGAAAGTCCATATGGTTGTCAAAATCTTTTCTGATGCCACTTGTTTATGGCTTCAAAATAATCAACATAGATTCACACATCCTTTTTTTCCCCCCTGTTCCTTCGCCCAGTCTCTTTTGTACACAACTCCAATGAGATTAATTCACTTTTTCTCCAAATGATGCTGCCAAAGTTAACACATCAGCAGAGAAGGCTTGGAGCAAAAATCTGTTCCATCTTGCTATGCTCTTCATTCATGTCAGGCTGCATCTAGCTGTCACACCAGAGAGCAGCCAATTTTTCTTTGGGCCATCTACAAAAAACAGCATCATCAGAAAATGTTCTGGTGACCTGGCATGTCTAAGAGACAGCGAGCCTCCATTGCAGAGAGCAGAGCACACCAGCAGCTGCATCCCTGTGGTGTCACTGAATGACTCCCAGGGATGCTGAAAGCGGAGTTTTGCCCCTTGCAGTCTGCTAGAGACAAGGTAAGTACCAAATCCAATGGATTTAGGGAGGAGGAGCTAAAGAGAAGAGTGGGCGGGAAAAGAAAGTAGCCCTGGGTCCTGTCCTGCTTCATTCTGGACGTGGAGCTGCAAGTGAAGACTCAGACTGGAGACCTGTCTGAAGGGGTGGGACAAGGCCTGTGCTGGGGAGCTGGTGGAGCCGGCAGGGTGGGAGCAACTCCAGGGTCATGCTGGCCAAGGAGGAGATAGTGCCGTGCTGAGCGGGATGTTTATGGGCTTGGAGTTTTGTGAAGGAGTGGAATGAGCTGAATGGGAAAAGAAATAAAAGGAAAGGGAAGATAAGGGAAGGAAGGAAGGAAGGAAGGAAGGAAGGAAGGAAGGAAGGGAGGAAGGGAGGAAGGGAGGAAGG
>VZTG01001075.1:423277-509656 GCA_013397845.1 Melanocharis versteri
GGGAGGGAGGAAGGAAGGGAGGAAGGAAGGGAGGAAGGAAGGAAGGACAGGGAAGAAGAGCATCTGTGGGGACAGGCAGCATGAATCCAAAAGAACTCATCTACAAGGAAAGATGTTGGAAAAGCAAACCAGCCTATCAGCTCAGAGCAAAGATTATCCTGGAAACTTGGAAAACACTGTGCACTTGGGCCCTGCTGGCAACCTGCCAGCTTCAGCATCCTTATCCCCCAGGGCTGATGGCTTCCCTCACATTCCCTACCTCACCCCCATGCCTCGAAGAGCAGGATATTGCACAGCCCCACATGCCAATACACCATCTGGGGCTAGAAAACGGTAGGAGGGTCGCAGACGTTTCCCATCTTTCTGCTCCTCTCCTGCCCTCTGGCTTGTCCCAGCACTACCCTGACCTCATGGCCAGCTTTCTCCTACCCAAGTAGGTGGCAGCGGCAGACCTGGCAGTGGTTGTTTCTGTCGCTGCCCCAGGCAGCCCCAAAAATCCTTTCTTCAAAACTTCTGCAGAGTCTTTACACACGTGGCAGGGTGGCAACGAGCATCCTCACCCATTCTGCGGGGAAACTGCAGGGCAATCAGCTCTTGAAAGAAAGCAAGGCAGCAAAGTGTCGGGGAGAAACTTGAAGGGCAGAGGCTGCATTTCTGTGGCTTTACACGGCACAACAGGAGAACACTGGCATCTAGTCAAATTCTCTAATCAGGGGTACAGAGTAATTAGTTAAAGCTTTGCTTTCTTGTGACAAAACCCCCCCCCCAAAAGTAGGAAAAAGTGGGACTCAAAACCGTGCCATGGTAAACCATGTGAAAAAACCCTCTTGCTCCTAATCACAGCCCAGTTTAAATAAAAATATGTCCGTGCAACAGTACACGTGAGCTGCAAAAAATGGCTGTTAATTCACAGAAGCAGGAGGAATTATAAAATTGGTATTATGTGCTGCATTCTTACAGAGTATCTGTTCCGGGCAGCCCTGTCCCCAGGTTCATTACACCTAAGGAGCAGGAGCTCTCCAGCAGCACTGCTAACCTCACAAGAAGCATTGTCTTGGCAGGAGTTGGGTCATACTTAGCAGATTATCTCCGTACCAGGAGGGCTGAAATTTTCATCAAAGTAAACAGAGGAATTCGTGACAGGCAGCCGGCTTACCGTGCCGTGCTCAGGGGGCGCGTTCGCAGCGGATGCTCGGCTCCATCCCAAGAGCAGCCCCGCGGGCTGCGGCTGCTTCCCCGCCCTCGGCTCCGGCGCAGGGAAAGGACACGGCAGAGCCCTTCGGGTCACGGAGCCCCTCGCCGGGTTATTCCGCTCCGCGGCTTCGCGACGGAAGGGAGGGCGGAGAAGCGGCGGGGCGGCTCGGACACCGCCGGCAGCTGGGGCTGGAACGCAGGGCACGGGGGCTGCGGGGGCAGCGGGGGCTGCGGGGGCAGCGGGGCCCCGAGCCCNCAGGTTGGATTAGCGGCCTCCACCTACCGAAGTATTTTTCCATTTTATGCACCATATATTCAGGAGGAAAGTGATTAAAAGGGACAACTGATTAAAACGTCAGCCATGCTTTAGCGCAGGAGGCTGAGCCACAGCAGGGGCAGGATGCACCTGCACAGCTGTGAAGCCCCCTAAGACTCCCTTTCTGCCGCCAAATGGAAGCAACACTATCTGTAAATTGCTAAAAAAGGAGCAGCAGTTTGAATACTGTCCTCGAGCTCCAAGGCCAGTCCAGTGCTGTTTGAGTTGTATCCACACCTATGGACACTGAAAGCTTGGTGGCAAAGAGATTTTCGTTTTCTGCTTGTTGGTGTGCATCCTCACTTTCTCACGGAAGCTAGATGAAAAACAGCTGGAGAGCTTTTGTAAATAATTCTGCTATCTTGCACCTGTGAGAAGTTTTGCACCTTGTTATTGTTAATCTGAGGGATTGTTTGGGAATGGGGTTTTAGGATCTGGCCAATCATCCTGAGGGGTGGATGGCCAGGGATCCAATGACCTTATACCATCCCAACGACCTAGGGCATAAAACCCATCTGTATATAAATAAATGAATTAATTCAATCCTGTTCTTCCTGAGTTCGGCTGCCTCTTTTCTCCCCGGGCTGTGTCTAACTACGACACACACCCTTCAGAGTTGTCCCACAGGTCACCAGACACACTGCACAGCAGCTGGCCCGGCTCCCCTCAAGGACTGCTGCAGGATCCCTACAGCTCTCGGGCACGACCAGCCCACCGTGCATGGGCGTTGTTATCTGAACTGCAGTGAGGACTGCCCAGCTGAGAGGCTGAGCATGACCCTGAGAGGCTGAGTTTCGTGCTGTGGGATGTCCAAGGGAACATGGGAGGACAGGAAGACGCAAAAAGTCTGGTGGGAGTGTTGGAGACAGGCCAAAGCTTGATGTAGCTTCTTCCATAGTGGGAACAGTCCTGGGGTGAAGGGCACCACCAGGAAGTGTCTTGGTGAAAGCTGCTTGAAGTGGTCTAAAACAGAGACAACAAGCAATCAAATGACCCAGTGTCTGAACCTGCTCCCTGTCCCACTTCCATTTACCACTGGAGACATATCCCACCCCAGGATTTATGCCTTGGAAGGCTGCAAGGCTTTCCAAAACAAGCAGCTGGATTCCTCCCCAGTTATCTCACAACCCGTTGGTTCCTGAGCTCAGGGGGATACAACCCTTCCCAGCTACTGAGGCAACACAGCCCAGAAGTCTGCATTGACTTCTGGAACAGAAAGTGCTCAGTTAAACTGTCTGGGTGAAGGCTTCAAATAAATTGTGTCTATCTCCTCATGCAGGGAATGAATTCAGTACTGCTCATTGCCCTGAGCTGCTGTGGAAACCCGAGGAATAAAGAGAGATTCAACAAGAAATCTGACAAATTGAGGGAGGATAAATCCATTGGTAGCACAATGTAGCAGTTGGTCACACAGTGATCTGAGCAGTTTTTGGCTCAGGAAGTCTGGACTCTGTGTAAATTTAGCAATTTGCACTATGCCGAATCCTGGAAGCTGGGAAAGAATGCCACAGGGAGGACTGCTCTGTACTCAAATGACACTTGGGCTCAGATGAGAGACACGTCATTATCCAAACAGAGATAAGTTTGAGGATTTTTTTTGGGGAACAGTCAAGAGGGTTTTATAAAAGGAAATCACACCTCATAAATCTATTTGGGGCTTCAGAAGGCATCAACAAATAGGTGTACAGCTAAGAACGGTTTTCCAAAGCCCTTCATCAAAGCCTTCACAAGAAACCCTGCTGTGATGGTTTAAGAGGTAAGATTATGTGAATAAAGGGCTGATTAAAAGGCAGGAAACAGAAGGTAGAAATAAATAGCCAGTTCTGACAGTGGAAGGAGGTTGGCAGTGGAGTCATGCAGGGATTTGAACTCAGGCTTACATTGCTCAGCATGACTTAAACCTGGAAAAAGGGGGGTTTGTGAGATGGGAATTTGTTGAGGTTATTAAGCATCCAAGACAGTAAAGATGATGAACAACTGGGGAAGCTGCAGAAAAGTCTCACAATAGACAGCAACTGGGCATTAAAAAGGTAGATGAAATTCAACGTAGCTAATTTTAAAATTAATTACATTTTTAAAATATCTAATTTTACGTACATGGTAGTAGGGTCTCAGCTGATTTTTTCTGCTTGGGAATTGGACTTTAGGGCTATGTATATATCTATGAGAAGGGCAGCTCAGCGCTCATCTGCAGCCAAAGCAGCAAGTTCCATTACTAGGAGAGAAACAGAGAATAAAATGGAAAACACCTTCAAGCTGTTCTGTACATTCAAACCGTGCATCTAAATCTCCAGAAACTATGTGTATTTATGGACCCTCTAGCTCGAAAAGCACACAGCACAACAGAAAGGTAACAGAAGGGTAACAAGAATGAACAAAAGCATGGAATGGTTTTTCTATGAAGAATGAGCAACTGGCTTAAGACTTCTCAGCTTGATAGGAGAAAATGGAACAGAGGGAAACACCAATGTGTTCCAATATTCTGATTTCTTCAATAGTTAACACATACACAGTTTGAAACTGCTTCCTCAGCCCTTTGTGAGGTGGGACTGTCTCCCCAACACCTGGGTAGCTCCACTCTGCTGGGCAGACGGGATGGCCAGTGCCAAAGCTCAGGCTGCTGAACCTGAAAATCACTCCTGGAAGACCTCAGCACCCTCAGAATGTAAAAACAGATGATTTAGAGATACAATGGGGCAGTTGTGTCCAGAGCTGTCATGGCTGGATACAGGTTCTTTAGGGAAGGGTGGAAGATGGTGATGAGGTTTGTGTTCCAAGCAACTGAGTGGCAAAAAGTCATGCATGTTTGTGAGGGAACAGAGGGTGAGAAACTCAAGAGCTCATGGGTCAGGATGAGCTAATAAAAGGGATATTGTTGTGGGCATCTCCCACAACCCAATCAATCAAGAAGGAAAGACAGATGGAACCTTCTTTAAACAACTTGGGAGTTATTCAGGACAGACTAGAACAATTCCTGTCTTCTGTAACTGGAAAAATCTGCCAACTGGAAAAACCTCTGCCTTCAGTCACAAGGTCATCACTCACAAGATGTTCTGTTAGGCCTGCCATGTGTCTGTATCCAGCAGCAAAGTTTTGAGGAGAAAATTACTAATCACACTAGAAGACTGAGTCAGGGATGCAGAAAGCTGGACACACACAAGTGGGCTACCACTGACAGCGCAACACAAAGCCCAGACATCACAGCCCATGTGATGGCCATGACTGACACACTGCAGGGCAGGGCTACCGCTCACAGAGACCTTCACTGGCTGGAGAAAGGTGCCAGTGAGAACCTCACCAAGTTCAATAAAAGCAAATGCAAGCCCTGCACCTGGCATGGACTAACCTGGAATGACAGCAGAGGAAGAAGCACCTCCTGGCTAGGGAGCTACTCTGAAAAAAGAGACCCTGGGGTCCCAGTAAACAGCAAGCTGAACACGATTAAGCAGGGCGCCCTTGCAGTGATAAGGCAAACAGCATACTGGGTGGTTCAAGCAAGTGAGCTGCCTCAGGTTGACAGACATTCTTCTTCCTGCCAGCTGAGCACTCATCATCCACATCCATACATCTGTGTAGAGTTTTGGGATTGTCAGCACAAGAGTGATATTGACAAACCTGAGAGAGTTCAGATGGTCAGGGAGTGAGAAGACAATGACTGCAGGAGCAACTGCAGTCTTCCAGCACCTAAAGCAGGATTATAGAGAAGACAGAGCCAGGATTTCTCAAAGGTGCTCAGTGAAACAAGAGGGAAAGATCATAGTTTTGAACGTGAGAAATTCTGACTGTAGATTAGGAAGCAATTCTTCACCATTACAGTGAGTAAGTACTGGAACACATTGCCCAGATACACTGTGAAATTGCCACCTTTAGATACTTTCAAATATGACGAGAAAAGGTCCTGAAAAACTTTATTTAACTCGAAAGCTCAAGGTTTGAGCAGCTTTGTGTCTGCTTTCAGCAGATGCTTTGGACTAGACCTCCAGAGGCCTCTTCCGGCTCCTGATGTTTCTACAGCTCTGTAAGTACCATAAAAACATGTATAAACCCCACAATGGTAAACCATAAAACCATAAAAACCAAACAAAGCCAAACCTACACAGCTTTGCATACACAATGTAATGCTGACATGCAGACGTGTCCCATGGGGGAATAAAGAAATGCATAATAGGTAACACCACACACTGACAAAAATAAGAGGAAAGGATGATTATGAAGACCAACGTACATCAAATAAACCAAGATGGGATTTAAGCATGCAAGACTACCAATATGTGTCACGGCTCCTAGTTTATCATTCAGCTTTACTAGAGAAAATGATTTACAACACCACAGTGAGAATCAAAAGACACAGTCTGCAGAGGCAAAACTGAGTCCAACAGAAAATATTTTTGCTGTGTTTATTTTGTAATTATCCCACCAACGCACACTGCCAAAAGCTGTAGAGCTTATGGCACCGCAGTCATTTTGGAAGCCTAGTTAAAATACTCTGTAAGTCTGCAATACTTCATAAATGAACACGCAGGAGGTTACGTAAAACTGACTTTTCATCTCTATTTTATTTCACAGAAGCAGTGCATTCTGGGGTGAGAAGGAGAGAAAGTTCAGGCAAAACCTGCAGTTCTCAAAGTACATTGTTCATAATTTAACCAAATCAGTAAGTAAATACCAAGAAACTTGTGCATATTCAAGTTGCTGAAGAGATGAGCCCCTTCTTAAATAATGGAAAGAGAATTAATGAAGCCTACCTTCAGTGAAACACGCTTCATAATCTGGCTTTCTTTTTATAGACAAAAAGTATTCTGTACATTATCACCTCTGTTTTTCTTGACAGTAGGACACTCAGTTTTTTACAAGATTTGGTTACAAGCACCATCAATGTAAACAATTAAAACTTTAATCTCTAGTTAGGTATCAGTAAACAGAACAGAAGAAATACTTGGAGACAGAACCAGTGGGGACAGTACAAATTCAGAGTCTGTGGACACTCATTTGGCCCTCTTCCCATCAGGATTAATACGGCAAAATCTGGAACTAAGATGCTTGTGGAGCTGCTGGTTAATGACACACACGAACCTCATGACTGACACTTGAGCTGTCCTGTGCTTCCCTGTGGATCTTCATTACCATTTCCTGCAGCATGAGGTGACAGCCCCCAGATGTGACAGACTCTTTCTTCTAGAGGCACGCCTTAGGTGGAAAGAGGGTTTAGAGCCCCCTCTTCATTAAAAACCCCAATCAGCTTTTGTTAAGAGTTTCAGTGTTGGCATGATGGCAGGATCAGACAGCTACATCAGCTCAAACAAGTTTTTTATTTCATGTCCAGATCGAATGTTATCTGTGTTATTGAAATATTGTGAAAACAACACGATTATGGACAGAAAATAATGAAGCATAAATTTAAACCTGTGGATGCTGACTGCCCTAGGCATCACTGTTTGTATGGTGAAATGCAAGCTGATGGAAAAAGTGGCTAGTCTGACTTCATGGTGTTTAATATATATTTTGGCAGGGTACAAACAATAACATGGGAATACAACTTTAGATAAGTCAGGTTCACGTGTTCCGGGGGGGATTTGATCAAAGGTCACGACAGTCAGAGGAAAGACTGTGTGGGGTCTGAAGCAGCATAGAGCAGGTAAACACACACACACCATGACAAATCCTCCATTAGTGCTATTTTTGGTCCCGGAAAGAGAACAGTTTACCCAAAACTGCAGTAAGCCTAAACAGTTTGAGAGGGCAGGAGAAGGCTGATAATCTTCTGTACTCTTTACCTTGAACAGATTTTCCTATTTATTCATTGTGTTTAGCACAAAAGACAAAGCCTACCCCTGGGAAATGCTATGACAGCATCTCACAGAGAGGAGACTTGGACTTCAGTTTGATGCCTTTTTTCCCATGCGGAGAACACAACAGCAAATGGAAAATGCCTTGACTATCCCTCTGACCTCTTCTGGACTTGGGCTGCAGGTTCCTCCCCTATAAACCTGTACTCATCTTCCCCTGGACTTTCTTCCAGAATAGTTTGTAAAAACCATGAACTTACCTAAATGGGCCAGGAGAGCTGTTCCACTTTTTGTAACTATTATTTACAGTATGTGTGTGCTTTTTCACCTTTTTTTTCCCCTTCCAAAGCAGCAGTTCTTTTGATTAAAATTACCTGGTCATACAGCAAATATTTTTTCTCTGAAAATGAGTTTTTATTCCACACACCACAATGCCATCATGGTGGCATCTTCAGCATCTACACCGGTATATAGATTACACCCAGCATTATACATACAGCTTTTAACATGGCCATTTCCCAGTGGCTCGATCGGAGATGTAATCAGTGACACTTGTCAGCTAAAAACGTAACTTTCAGAACACACATTATAAAATCTGTTTATATGACTTAAATCCTGGTGAAGGTATTTAGCTGTCATATTAGCAGCTTTTCACTTACTTTTTTTTTAACACCAATTTAATTAGAACAAAACAGGTTATCAAAACTGTGTATTTTAAAAACATCTTCTGAAAGCTGGAAAATTTGACTGGTTTTCCCTTTGGGGAGAGGTATTCAAGAACAAACATGTTTTATCCAGAAAGAAGTATGCTTGCACTGAAAATAGGAAGAACAAGTTTCTGCATTAATTATTTTTAACAGAAAAATAACAACCCCTTAAAAAACAGGGAGCTGTCTTTTATTTGGGTCTAATGGTGTAGCAATATATAAAAATGCTGGGCTATCTTTCTTGGTTTGTATTCCAAAAAGGTAAGCTGTATTGCCTGAGTTAGAAGTAGCAAACATGGTTTACTTGGGTTATCACTGTCTGTACAAGTGGTTCAGACAACAGTCCAGATGGCTCCCTTCTAGCTGGAAAGGATGGGCTTTCTGGGTGAGGGGGCTGAAAATGTTCTCTAAGGCTTCCCTTTTGGCACTTTCTGATCTGGTCTGTCAAAGTAAAGGATACAGTGGAACTTTCCTCTTCCCTGGGGAAGGAGTGACACTTCTTCCAAAGAAGTTTCTATAAATACATTGGCAGCAAAAGGAGGGCTAAGGAGTTTCCTTTCTTTGCTGGATGTAGAGGGTAGCACAGTGTCAAGGGATGAGGAAAATGCTGAGGTACCTAATGCCTTTTTTGCCTCAGTCTTTAACACCAAAACCAGTTGCCCCCAGGATACCTAGCAATGAGAGCTGGAAGTTAGGGATGGGGAGCTGAGTGAAGTCCCCATAATCCATGAGGAAAGGGTTCATGACCTTCTGTCCCAAATAGACACACATCTATGTGCCCTGATGTGATGCACCTGAGAGTATTGAGTGAGCTGGAAAAAGATCTGGCCAAAGCCCTTTCAACCCTTTTCCAGCAGTCCTGGTTTACCGGAGACGTCCTGATTGACTGTAAATTAGAAAATGTAACGCCCGTCTACAGGAAGGGCTGGAAGGACGATCTGGGGAACTACAGGCCTGTCAGCCTGACCTCGGTACTGGGGAAAGTCATGGAGCAGATCATCCTGAGTGCCATCACGTGGCACGTGCAGGACAACGAAGGGCTCAGGCCCAGCCAGCATGGGTTTAGGGAAAGCACATCCCACTTGATCAATCTGATCTCCTTCTACGGCAATGTGATCCGCTTAGTAAGTCTGTGGATGTTGTCCATCCAGACTTTAGGAAAGCGCTTGAAACTGTCTCCCACAGCACTGTCCTGGAGCAACTGGCTGCTCCTGGCTTGGATGGGTGGACTCTTTATTGGGTAAAACTGGCTGGACGGCCAGGCACAGAGAGTGGTGGTGAATGGAACTAAATCCAGTTGGTTGCTGGTGACTGGTGGTGTTCCCCACGGCTCAGCACTGGCGCCAGTTCTGTTTCACTTCCTCATCGATGATTTGGATGAGTGGATTGAGTGCATCCTCAGTAAGTTCACAGATGACACCAAGCTGGGCAGGAGTGTTGATCGGCTGGAGGGAAGGAAGGCTCTGCAGAGGGATTGTGACAGACTGGAATGATGGGCTGAGGACAGTCTTGTGGGGTTCAGTAAGGTGAACCAAGTGCTAGGTCCTGCATTTGGGTCAAAAAAATCCCACGCATTGCTACAGGCTGGGGAAAGAGTGGCTGGAAAAGGACCTGGAGGGGCTGGTTGACAGCCAGCTGAACATGATCCAGTGTGTCCAGGTGGCCAAGAAGGCCAATGACATCCTGGCCTGTATCAGCAATAGTGTACCCAGCAGGACCAGGGCAGCGATTGACCCCTGTACTTGGCACTGGTGACAGCTGCACCTTAAATCCTGTGTCCAGTTCTGGGCCCTACAATTCAGGAAGGGCATTGAGGTGATGGAGCATGTCCAGAGAAGGGCAACAGAGCTTGCAGCCCAAGTCTGATAAGGAACAGCTGAGGGAACTGGGATTATTTTGTTTGGAGGAAAGGAGGCTCAGGGGTTCCTCAATGATCTCTACAACTACCAGAAAAGAGGTTGCAGTGAAGTGGGGGTCCATTTCTTCTGCCATGTCTTGAGTGAAAAGACGAGAGGAAACAGCCTTAACTTGCACCAGAGGAGGGTCAGATTAGATATTAGAAAAAAATTATTCACTGCAAGGGTGGTCAGACCTTAGAATAAATTGTCCAGGGAGTTGGTGGGGTCAGTCTCTGGAAGTGTTCAAGAGGTGTCTGGATGTGGCACTTGGGGATATGGTTTAGGGGTGATTATAGTAGTGCTAGGTTGACACTTGGACTTAGACGATCCTGAAGACTTCTTCCAACCTTGATGATTGTGTGATTCTGCCCCACCTCACCCCTGCCAGTTCTCAAAGGTTGGAAGGAAAGTGTTTCCTCACAAGAAACTTCTTGCCTGACCCTACTGGGGCTGTGCTGCTGGGACCTGCTGTGCTCAGAGCTGCCTTTGGAACCTGTGAAAGGGAAATAAGACCCCTTTCTTTTCCCATCTTTCTTAAGTTAAGGAAATTTCTCAGAAAAGTTAAAGCAGTTTGGTGTCACAAATTAGTCTTCATTTTCTGCCGAATTAAAATGGAATACTATGTGCCTTCCTGGCATTTCCTTCACCACCTTCCTTCAGTCCAAGGGTTGGTCAGAAAACATTTTCCTTGCACCGTTGTATAAAAGCCTCTGTGCTGATCATATCCTCCAGTACAAAGGTACAGGGTGCAAGCTCAGACTGCTTTACTGTACCCAGTTTGGGAATGCCAGTCTCAGAGGGTTCAGAGTATTTTCTTCATATATTTAACACACTCTTCTGCATCACCTTCTCCTCAGCAAGGAACCTTCTGTAAGCTCAAGGTGGACCGACTGCTGTCATTCACAAGTAGAACATGTTTGTTCTGGAAGGGAAAAGACAGAGAAACCTCAGATGTAAAATTCTTCTTCATTTACTGGCGAAGCTGGGCAAACACGATCATCCAGAGGACAGGGAGCTGCTCTCAAGGGCTGTTTGTGCTGCTCGGACAGAGATGCTGACATGAAAGAGCTGGAAGACCATTCTGAAAGAGAAGGCAGTGAACCATCAACTGACTCAAAAGTATTGCACATGGCTGATACAGGCCTTCCACTGGTGGCTGCCTGTTTAGCCCTACCGACAGTTTGTTTCTGTGATGGAAGAGAGTCTTCCAACTCACTGCAAAATCCATTGAGGGCAGAGTATGCAGAAACCACAGACAGGTCTGAGAAGGACAGCTTCATTCCTGTGTCCACATCAGTCTCTTGGGCACCCTCCAAGTCATCAATGTTAAGCTTGGGGCTGCATTTCCATGTTTTTAACCTGCTTGCAGGTGACTCAGTATTTAAAAACTGAAATGGTTCACTGAAATGAAATGTCTCTGGTGCTGAAGAGGAGTTTACTGTGGGCAAGCAGAACAGAGACTTGCTTCGTTGAAATGACCAAGAAATGCTGGAGGCACTCCTAGGTCTGTGTGTGAAGTCTCCTTGATCACCGTGTCTCAAGTCCTGCTGGGAGAAACCAAGATAATGACCCAGGCCATTCGTGTGATGTACCTTTCTTTGACCCATTTCTTGTGGTTGTTCAGAGACAGATCGGTGGCTCTGAGGAAGAAAGGCTGGCAGAGTGGTGGAGTGGGAATCTGTTGACACAGATGGATATGGTTGCTTGTTCTGCTTTGCAGACTTCCTACACCAACTGTGTGCTTGCTGCAGTCGGGAGAGGGAGAAAAGAAGACCACATTAATACAGAATTGGCAGTTTTACAACCGTAAGTCTCCATTGCTGAGTTTTACTGCAAATAATTATGAAGCAGACTTCAGTCAGTGTGCTTGCAGCAAATGTTTCACTGCAATAACAAAGACAAACCACCCTGCCAAAATCCCAAATATTTACATAAGGAACCTCGAAGACAACAAGAATAAATGGTGGAGAAGCCTTGCCTTGTGGGCTGAATTATGCTAGATTGAATTTCTCACATCCTATTGACTTATTCAGATCCATTCATTTTCTGTCTTCCAACATCACTACCTTAGTGGACAGCTTAAGAACAAAAATAAAGAAATGGAAGAAGTATATTATATAATTGTATTTTCTCATTTCTTCCTTACTGTTTTTTTTTGTTTTGTCCTCTTTTAAAACATCAGAAAGCCTTCAGCAAGCAAGCTCAGTCTGTCTTCTCAACAGGAATTGACAACTTCTTTCAACTCTTTCACATTTTCTTTCTTACCTAGTTAGCTCTATCAACTAGCTCACAGTGGCATTACAGACACACATTCAGTTTGCTTGTAGATACCTAGACTGAAGACCCAAACTCATGGTTATGATCCAAATCTGGACCTGAATCTCAGTCCTAGGGCAGGATACAGTTGCCTACCCACCAGATACTCAAGCACTCGAACAGGGAAAGCAGCTGTGACAAATGGTGAGCCAACATCCTTCTCAAGAAGGAGCTGGAGCCAGGTGGCTTTCCTATGGAATTAGACACTGATGTCTGGGTAACTGAACTGTGTTTGGGCGATCGTAAGGTTTTTCACCCTCCCACTTATTTCAGTGAGGCTTTTAGAAATCTGCCTTTCAAAAAGTTTAATTTAAAGTCTTCTTAATGGAATTTCTCATGTAATACAAAATGCTCGATCTCTGCCCCAAAAGGGACAGGAACCAATGGGACAAAGTGCAAGATCATAGTCTTGAGAAAAAACAATAATCTCAGCTATGGGACTTGTCAGCTGGAAGCAAGAGAGGAGAAAGAACTGAATATCCTGATCTCGTTCTGCTATTAAAGCGACAAGGCTGTGACAACATGGTATTGGGCAGTCTAAAGTGAGTTAAAAAAGCACTGTGGACAACACTGCTACGGCCTCATCCAGAATGCTGCACATGATTCCAATCACACCTATGTGAAAAAGAATAAATTTGAACTGAAAAAGATGGAGCCAGAGGGAAAAAAATAGTAAGATGAACTATCCAGTAAAAAACTGAACCACAAACTAATAAAAGGTTTCTAATAACAACAGAAGGAGAATAATCTTCTGGGGAGAGTAATGGATAAAGACAGAGCTTGTTCATTTTACCAAACAGTTTATATGACGTGACAGAAAGAGCTGAGACCTGGCAACCAAGGAGGTTCTTTGTATCCAGTCTCTAAAAGAGCTCCATACATTGCTGCTTCTAACATCTTGCTAGTGCACATCACATTGTCTTAGTGACCCAGATCTGTCACAGCCATCTTCTGGTTTTCATTGAAGTGATTTTATAGGCAAAAAAAGGATTTTCACATCTGCAAAAAATGCTTGGTTCATTCACGATGAAAGAATCTCTTACTGGAGACTATAAAACAGCCAAACCATAGACATTCATTTAGATGCTGTAGATGAATAAATATATATATGTATACTATATGTATTTTTATATCTGTAATAACGTATATTAATCCATAACCTATTTCTGTGTAATACAGTAAGATGTTTCCCTTAATGTCATAAAGAATTACATGAATGAAGAATTTGAGAAAAGAGTCAAATGTAATGAGTCAGTTGTCAACAAAACACAGCCAGAAATCACGACTGACCTCTACACATGACATTATTTTATTAGTGCAATATGTGAGCCAATTTGTTTAAAAATTACTCCGCAAGATAAAAGGTTTGTCCATGAAGAAAATACCAGCTGTTTCTTAACTGAGGACATTTTTGGATAATGCAGAAATAAGAATTTGACATGCTGAAAGTCCACAAACAGATTGCTGCACTCTTTTGATGTGTTCAATCAAGAAAACACTCCTCGTTATATTTTGTTAGCATTAACCAAAGGTACCATCTTTTTCTCTGCAGTAGCTCTGTTATGAGATACACTACATGAACTCAACCACCATGCTCAGTGAATCAACAGAAGCACCTCCAGAATACTTCTACTTCTCAGAAAGAAAATAATGGATTGCCTCACCGTATCTTATTTTTAAGCTATACTTGTCTTTTTGGAGATTTAAGTTGACAATTTGGCAGATCAAGCATCCACAGAAATCAAGGATCCAAGCAAGTGCTTGGATCAGCTCTTCCTGCTTGTGAAAAGGATGGGGCCACTGGCAGCACCTTGGACAAAACTGCAGCTGAAAACGTAAGGCTTTTGGGAACAGATCTGTCCTTGCACTGTAGAGAATTCCAGGGCCAGTACAAAAGCCCTGCCTTCCTCTTTTGCAGGCCACACCGCCTGCTTACCACATGTATGTCAGGCAGAGCCCACAGACATCGTGAGGAGGATTTAGCTGTCTAGTTAATGCAGCCAGTGGGGTCTGGAGAGCAATTCAGCTTTCCCTGAAAAAATCCTTGTGTCTGGTTTGTTAGCTGAGTCCCTTTCTATGTCCTTGGGCTGTACTGAGTACACACCCACGACTACAGTGGGAACACAGACTGCAGCTGACAATCTACTTTAGGTAAGACATTACTTTCAGGGTTTTGCTATTTTAAACTTTTTTCCCTAGTTCTTTCAATGGTCCTGTGGAGAGATAGAGGCATTTCATTTTACACCAAGTATTTGCAGTTAATCTTGCTCCTGGGTCACAGCTCCCAGTCAAGCCCAGTTGGCCTGGCAGGAGGTAATGGTGGATGGTGAGGAGAAGGGGGCAAGCACAGCCTGCCCCCAGAATGGCTGTCTGCAGGGCAGGTCAAGGGACATCACAAATACAGCTTATTTCTGAACAGCTGTTTATAGGAGGAACTGCTCACCTCGATAATTTTTTTCTTAGATGAGTTAAGATTTAGAAGACCTATTTTCCAATGCTGCTCTTCATTATATGGGCAGAAATGGGAAATAATGGGGAGATACTATTTTAATACTTTCATCTTAAAGCAATGTAACTGAAGACTTTCCCGGTTGTGAGAACACCAGGCAGTACAAGCAGCAGCAGTGTACTACAGGTAGAATACTGTACTACAGGTAGCGTGTCAGAAGCTCCATCCCATGAAATACTAGTGAATAAAGATTACAGGCTAATCCTATACTGTAGAGAACTGGATTATGTGTGGACTAATAAGATTTTTCTATATCTACATTCTCCAACTTGTCAGAGATCACAGAGGGGATTCAATGATTTAGCCAGGATTAAAAGTCAGGCAAAACTAGCTCCTAGTCCTGTGCCAAGGCCATTGACTGTGCTCCCCTGTGCCACCCTGGCACGGCACACCGAGTGCTGCACGCAGCCTGTGAGCTCATGTGACTGCTCCTCTTCAGTTTTTTGAGGAGGCTTCTCTGCCTCCTTAATCCTGCCACTGGCTTTGAAAACAGTTCCATCTTTTCTGAGTTCTTTTCTTTTCCAAGTCCTCATCATCAGCCTTCTCACAGCCTGCTAAGGCTCTCAGCATTGCCTGTTGCCTCCCTGCTGCCTGGCAGAGCCCTGCCTGGTATCAACACAAGAAATGCAACAGGCACAAGCACCAGAGAGATGCCAGCGAGGGCGTCAGTCATTTGGGAGGACAAAGACACGTTGATCCAAAGTGACACATTGATTTTGACTGAAATTCCAAATGCGGGGAGGTAGATTTGCCAGACCTTGCCACAAAGATGTGCAGCAAACCCGGCCACTGACTGAACAGATTAGCTCTCTAACAGAACAGATTTTTTCATCTGGCGCTAATCTGCTGCTCATTTATAATCTCTGCACAAATCTTTGTGAAGCCTGGAGGGATTTAGAGTCTTTGTGTTTTACAATGGGCTGCAGAAGAATTTTGTGATGAATATCCAGGAATGCCATAAACAACTTCGGGTGAACCTTTCAGAAATACACAAATGGGCTGCTGAGACCTAACAGAAAAAAATCCATGAGTGTTGCTGCAGTCTATTTTAAGTTATCTGCTTTTTAAGAAAGCAGATAGAGATCTCCTTAAGCATTATCTGCATTAAGAACTGCCAGCAAGGCTTTGCTGAGGTCAGGACCCAGCCAGCACAGCAATGACATCACCATCTCGAGCCCAGATTTTGCCTGCCTTGCTCAACAGGAGTGCGATGGTGTTTGTTTAATTGTATTAAAACCAGTGGAATTGATCCAGGAAAAAAAAAATCAACACAAGAAAAAGTGGCAGAGATTAGTCCTCAGTATCATCATAATGAGTCTTACTTGAAAGGCAAAATGTAGTCAGAAGCACAGCATATCAAAAAGGTAAAACGCACAGATTTGATTTAAATTGAACCTCTTTGAAAAATGGTTTGTAGTGTGTTTACAAAACTAGAAAAGTTGAGTGCTTTGTAACACAAAATATATTCACTCTCAAGAATTTTTGCTGGGTATATAGAGTCATAAGAGATCCTAGTATGCCATGGAACTTACCCGGACTAACAGAAGAGATAAGGTACCTTAGGCTGAAGAAAGATAAGTAAAAAATCTCTTCTATGAATTAGTGACTGATTCTCTATGCTCCCCCAAAACCTAGCCATTAGCATTAAGGACAACCAAACACCTACGTCACAAAAAAAGAAAGGAAAAATAGATTAAAATATTTTGAAAAACAGGAGTCTAGTATTAGATTTGCAGATTAATTATATCGGTTTAAGGCACCTCCCTTGACTGAATAATTTTTTTGCTCCAAAAGTGTGTCCTTTTCACCAGTTTCAGAAGAAACTAAATAAAGTTTTTGTAAAGGTGCCCTGTACACATCCTTGCCTGTCATAAGACATAGAATGGTTTGGGTTGGAAGAGATTTTAAAGATCGTATAGCTCCAACCCCCCTGCCAGGGGCTGGCACACCTTCCGCTAGACCAGGTTGCTCAAAGCCCAACCCAGCCTGGTCTTGAACACTTCCAGGGATGGGGCATTTACAACTTCCCTGGGCAACCTGTTTCAGTAGATGCTTTTCTTTCCTTTCTTCCTCTTTGTGCTCAATTCTGCTCTATCTGCACTATTAATTCAGCAACAGGTCTTTTGAAGGTCCTGAATGTCTTTTCTCACCTCCATTTTCCTTCCTGCAGACTAAACTGTTCTCTGCTAAAGTGCCCTTTCTTTGCCTTTTTTTTGTCTTTTTGCCTTCTCTGACACTGGTTTAGTTGCCCTTCTTTCACTTTTCCACTAGTACCTAACTGTAGGGACTCCAGTCTGTAGAAGTGGGACTGCATTTTCTTTCCCTAACCTCCCAGAGTCTGTTCTTTGTAATGCTATGAGTAACAGGGATGAGATGATTTCACAGCATTTAAGACTACAGGCATACGTTGTATCATCCAGCCTGACCTTTTGTTAATCATTTTACAAATCATTAAGCCATTTCTCTACAGCGCCTGTTGACATTTCAGGCAGACTACAGCATTTTGGTTTTCAGGATACTAAATAACTCTATGCTTCCATCAGGGGCATGACAGAGGTGCCACAAATTCCAGGGCCCATACCTAAAATGGCAGCAGATTTTCTAATGCTTCTGGAATATCTACATGTTTGATCAAGGTCATACGAATGCTCGATGGCCATCAAGGCACCCAGACTGGGAAACAGGGGAAGGAGAAGGAACACTGCTTCGTGGTGGAGAGGAAAGGCAGAGCCAGCTGAGGTCTGGAATGGTTTGGTGGGTCAGCTGAAGTGCCTGCAACTGTGACCACACTGATCCACGTCCTAAACCTCTCAATGGAAAAACAACTGGACCCCGAGTACCCAAGATTTGCCTCTCCTTGGCCAAGATAAGTTTGAGGGCAAACCATTCTTTGTGCTGCACAGGAGAGTAACATGTTTCTTTTAGTCTCAGATGGGGCTGGGAGAAGAAGAGCTTTGTCCAAACCTTGCATCTTTAATTATTTTGACCTCATCAACTCAACACCCACCCATGCCCATATATCTAAGACAAGGTATTTTCTGCATTGTCTGAGTCCTCTTGTCCCAGCTCCTTGTGTCAGCTGTGGCCACTGCCTCTGCCCCTAAAACACATGATACCACTTCTCAACTCAAGATTACAGTTGCCCCGTACAGATAAGAACATTGGCCGATTAATTCAGCAAATCAGATAAAAAAAGAATCCCTCTACCTCCTTGTAAGCTGTGATCTGTTAACATTTGCAGTGTTATTTCAAGGATGCCTTATAAAGCAACACTAGGCAGAAAATAGCCACCTCATAAACTGCACAGGGACTCCCTGGCATGTAAAACAGCAGCGGGTCCTATGCTTAAATGCTGAGTCTCTACCTAAGTAAGATACTAATTTTGCTGCTGTCCACCTTCCTCTTGGGTATGTCTGCATGTTCCATCTCATGCAGAGTGTCTAGGAAATCCTGCCAAAATATTATTTTACTCTTCCTACCCTATCCAGAGATGTTCTCATAATTTAAAGCAGTCATCTGTGCACTTTCTCCTCTCTGCTCACTATCCTTGCTTCCCAAACATGCACGGCCAAGGCTGTCCAATCAGTTATTAACCTTTCCTGCTTCCCACACTGCACTGCCAGGAGTGCAAGTTGATTAGCACTTCATCTGTCTCTGTGTGGATTACGCCCAGAGGCAGCCAAGAATCTGGACCAGACCTATAAATCCGGCAGTACACTCAGCATACCAGTATATGGTGTATTCTTAGCTACATTATTTACATATTCTTCCCACTGCTCTGACAAAAGCTCCCCAGAGCTCCTGCTTCTGGGCTTAGCTCTGGTGAAGCAGTGTGGGTGTCTTCCCACAGGATGCAATTGTGTTCCTAAGCCTTGCTCCTGCTCCAGCCAACTGAACCCTTTCCCTCAGATGTGCCATAGCTGCACCCTGGGAGCAATTTGCCAACGAGTAAAAGCTGCTGTGACAAAATAATTCTGAAGGGTTTCCGTGCAAATGAAGGAATAGTTTCTTGGCATTAAACAGATTTATCTTACCCATGAATAACTTTGTTTTCTCCTAAACTGACTTTATCTAAGCCCCTTGATAATTGCATTTGCAAAATGGATTAAGAACATGGATCAATCTGGCTGGTAAGTATCCAAGTCCCTGTCAGGACAAGCAAGAGGTCACATCTTGTTAGCCTAAACATGGAAGCATACTCAAACTTCTAACTCTGCCTGCAATTTATTAGGGATGTTAATCTACCATTTTTGGTACAATTATAATTTTAAAAAGGCGCAGTATCTGTATAAAGTAAACAAAAACATTCTGATAATTACTAAGTACCAACTGATATGCAGGCTGAAAAATATGAGAGGCCACTGTTTAAGTTTATACAACTGGAAAGACATGAAAGTTACTATCAATGCTGTGGCATGGATAATATTGCTAATAGCAGCTCTCTGGAGAAGTCAAAACGTAGTCCTGTTAGTTTCAGAGGCAGGTACTATAACTGCTTTGAACTTAGAATGAATTAAAAGAATATAAGGACTCCATGGATCACCAAATCCAGTGTTTCCTATAACTCATGCTCCATCATTTCCTCTCCCTAACTGACCATCCTGCCTTAAATTAAGGTATTAACTTGCCTGCACCTGCTGGGTGGCTGTAATGTAGTTAGCTATGAGTATGTACTAAAATCTATTTACTGGCAGGTTCTTATCCCTGTGTCAGAACAGTCATTTAGTGAAATTGCCTTTTCCTGCTCCTGCTGTCTGTCTTGTGGTCTGTCTTCCAGCCAGAGCTCCCTTCAGACTCACTTTGGTTGGGCTCAGGTGGCCCCACTCTTCCAGTTTCCCTTTGTAGGACAATCTCTCCCTTCCTCTGCACAGGCTGAGAGCTGTTCCCTGCCCCTGCACCTTTCTGGAGTCCAGAGCTGAAGACATGGGAGGCCCTCGGGACCCTGTGCAATGGCACAAACACTTCCCATGTTTCACCGGGATTAGTAACTCTGGTACACACCAGAGACTGCAATTTTCTTCGCATGGCCATGTTGCACTGGCAGCTGTAGGTATCTGAGTAACAGGAAATTTTCCCTTCGATTTAGCTGTAGAGCTCCACTTCTGCTTGTACAGACTTGCTTAAAACCCATATACCAGGACCTAGTTTTCACGACTTTACAATGGCAGAAGTTAGATCCAAAGTCTCTGTTTTCCCTCCACTTTGCATATACTAAACTTCTTTTGCTTCACCACACTTCCAGAGTGATAAATTCCATTTCTGTAACTTCATTCTCATTTGCCATTTTGTCCTCTTGTTCAGAACCATCGTCCTCACCAAAACCAGAAATGAAAATCAATTGTACTTGCAGGCCATACTTAGGCAGGTTTCTGCTCTTCTCTTTTGGTACACATGGCTAAAATATTACTCCAATTTTCTTTGCTCAGCAAGTCTCACTTTACCTCTGTACTGCCTGGCACTTGTTACTTCTGAAAATTTGCAGGGTTTAAACCAAAAGCCCTATTTAGAAGCCCTACTGTTTTGTTTTTACCCTTCCCTTCAATTTACTTGAAAACAGTGTAAGGTCCCATAAACCAAAGCTGTATCACACAGCAGAAACCTCCTGAGAAAGAACAGGGAAAAGAGGACTTAGGAGAGTGTGGTTGTTGTGTATAAGTTTCATGATGACTCTTGTCAGCTTCAGTTTGCAACTTATCTCAGGCTAACACAGATATGCCTAAAGTGCAATCAGTAACCCTGGCAAATTGGTGACTCTCTTGCCAGATGGGCAAGGAAGCTGCCCTCCTCAGCCCTCTACGTGTGTTATTCAGCTCTGACATAGGATTTCTCTGAGGGTGGCATCTGCAAAGCAGCATCGAAAGGTTCCACTACCTCCCGGATGTGACTCACCGGAGCAGAGATGTCCTGTGTGCCTGGAATTTCAGTCCCAGGAACTACAAACCCAGAGGCACTGTGCTACAGAGGGTTGTACACACCTCTCTGCATGCTGGGAGGTCGGTACAGTGGAACAATGGCACCCACAATGCTTCTTCCACAGAAACAAGGTCAGACAAGTGGACAAGCCACATGAATGAAATTCACTCCAAAAGAATACCCTTTGAAATCTGAACAACGGCCTCGTAAAGGTGAGGGACTGTGCTCCTTGAATTGCATGTAAGCAGCAATAAATACCTCTGCAGTGCAAGAATGCACATTAAACTGCCTCTAGATTGCCACAGATACCCCTCTGCAGGGCAGGCAGCTATTAAGAGCTTGCTGCTTATCCTTTTATCTCCCTTGGATGTGGTGTAGTGGAGCAGAGCATGCTGATATATTGCACAGATACCATGCCTACAAGATGTCCTAACAAACAAACTCTCAGGATTTGTTTATGAGCACTTGAAATTAATTCAAAAAGAGAGGCTGTGGGAATGTCTCTCTTAGGCTGCTCTTCAAGGCGCATTTCTTTTCCTTCATCACCTCTCTCTTCATCCTGATAATCACTGTGCAAAAAAGAGATGCAGTTTGTCACCTGGTGATGCTAGAAAAGAATGAGTACCATCAGGACTTCTGCTTGTCTTCCATAAAAGTCTCTTAACTGAGGGCTATTTTAAAACTCCCTGTCAGTTCTGTGCCCATACTTCTTATAAAACTACACTCACCAGCCATGATTTCTCCACTCGGGCTCATAACTCCTTCTCTCCTCATTTTTTTAAAACAGCCATCTCATCTCACATCACTCTTAGCATAAACTGAGGTTGACTGATATCTGGATAACATCATTTACTGCTTTTGTGATCAGTTACACAACACAGCAAGGGGTTTCAAATTCTTTCTTCAGCAGTACTGTCCTGGCTCTTGCTCCAAGGATAGAGCCTAAAAACCAACCAAACAACCAAAAAAAGGGCAACTATCAATGCAGGTTAAGCTTTCCTGCACAAAACCAATAAATGTGCTTCTATTTCCCTGTGTACTGAGCTTACCTGCAAAAGGATCCTATTTCCATCGTGGTCTTCTGTCTGCCACCTGCCTTCGCTGATGGGGCTGCAAGGGTTGGGCAAGAGAGGCACAAGCTGCCCCACATCTTTTACTCTGAACTCCAGCACGGCTGACTCTGTCCTCGCTGGCACCTGTCCCTTTGGGAGTTTTTTTAAAGAAAACTGAATGTCTATTTCCATGTTAGAATAGACAGGAAAAACACAAAAGTCCGCTTTTTTCTGACACATTGGTCTTTTCAGTATTAACTCATACAATTTCAAAATGTCCACAAAATTTTCATGCCTGCAGTATATGGTGAAGCGGATCATCTCTTTCCCGTAGTGCACTGGGCGAATGGCCCACAGAGGAGTCTCTGGGGCCAAAGTGTAAAAGTCTTGGCTGCACGGCATGTAAGGGAGGAATTTCCCATGCATTAGCTCTGTGTGGTGGTAATGCCAAGGTGGCCGCTGAAAAGTTTCATGGAGCTGCAAGATGGGTTCTTCTCCATACTCCTCCTGCAGGAACAGGATGACAGCAAGGGCTGGCTGAGAAACGCCAGCCTTACCCAGCTTCCTGCGCTTCCTGGGCACTCGTCTTTCTGAGACCCGAAACAGCTGCAGGTCTGGATGGATCCAGGCTAGAAGCTTATCAATGGCCTGCTGAAGAGTCTTGGATTCACCAGGGTCTGTGATAATATGTACACTAACAAGGAATGGGTCTTGTATGCCTTCCACTGAAAGTTCACCTGAAATATTAAAAAAAAAGTCTTTCAAGATTTGCAACCAAGTCGACAACACTTAGGTAACCCTTAAAAGAGAAAGTCTACTCAGTCACATTGGGCTTTTTTATTCATCTCTCTGAAGCTCACTTGTAGTAAACAAAAAAAACTGTACAGCAATATAGCAACCAAGAAAATAATCAGAAGGCAGAGAAAAGTTTCATCAAGCCTACCATAAGAGCTGCTGTTTCTCTGAGATAGCATCCAAAAGATGCTACTCAATGTGCATTTCTGTGTCAGAAAATACCTGCTCCATACAGCCGAGAGGTAGGAAAGACAAAAATACTGACGTAGAGTGGGGGTGTAAGGGACATGAATGATGTGCAGAATGATAAGGATGGGGGGTGCTCATCAGACCTTGTTTTCATTTTTGCCAATTGGCTCAAGGCATGGAAATCACACCACTGAACTCCATTCTATCACCCTGGCACTGCAGTTTACACACAATTAAGTGTTTTGTATCCTGGAGGCAACTGTTCTAATAAGTAAGGCAACGTTTGTAGGGAAAGGCAATATCTTTTATTAGACCAGCTGATACAGCTGGTAAAAAAAAAGCAGACAAGCCTTCAGGCACACAGGTCCTTCTTTAGGAAAATATATTACTTGTCCCTACAAATCCTGCACTGTTTATATCTTCAGACTATCAAGACTGTAATACTACTGCTTCAAGGTTTTCTTAAGATTAGAGAAGACTTGTAAAGGGAGGAGGCACAAAAAAATTACACTTACTCAGGGGAAAAAAGAAACCTCTAGATAGCCTTGGCAATGTTCACAGGGGCTCTATCTGTTGTTTGTCCCTGAAACTTCTTTGATAGCCTAGCAGAGCAATGGCTGGTTAGAGGTCTGGGGAGAAATTGTTACTTCTGTTCTGCTGGAGCTACATGACACTAAAGAGGCATGGTGATCCAAGACAGTTTAATAAATTAATCATGTAACCTTGATATTTTTGCTGAAATGGTTCCCCTTGTGGGGTATTCTGAAACCACCTCCATGTCTGAGACCCTGAGCTTGGGCACAAAGCCTAAATGTGAGAAGCCTTAGAAAGGCTTCCCAAGCTTTTCATTGTGCAGACCACATTTAATAAGGGGATTGTCTCAAAGGCCATTTCCCCTCCTATTAGCAATCAGTACAAACCTCTCCCTCCTCCCTCCTGGCATCAGAACAACATTCTTGTGATACTTCACCAACTGCTTTAATGGAAAAGCAGCTTTATGCAAGTAGTGTATTTTAGTTGTCTTTCAATATAGAATAGCTGCAAGACCCAGAGAAAATTTAGATGCAACTGCATAGCTTTGCAGACAGAGATGACTGGTAAACACAACGTTGGCCTCAATTTAGAAGCTGCAGAAAGACACGGTATGCAGAGCAAATAGCAAGCGTACATCTTGCCTAGGGGAGATAAAGAAAAATCAAGTAAGTAATCAAAAATACAATTACAGCAGAGTTCTCGTATCTCTGCATGAAATGGGTGATGCAGAGTGACTTTGTCAGATGGCTAATGGAAGGAAAAAATTAGAGCAAAAAGAAAAACGGTGTCAGTATGTGGCAAGAGGGTTTGCTGTGGCAATCATTACTGGTAGGTAATTCTTTGAGATACCCCCTGTGGGTAGTCACAGTGTGGGAGGAAGACAAGAGGGGCGTGGGGGGAGGTCCTCTCGTGGTCCTCTACATTGGACAGCAGAAAAGGAAGGAAAACGAATTGCAGAGGACAGTGATCCAATAAAACCTGAAAGGAAGTAATCACCATAACTACGCAGTCATTCCTTTTGTAAGACTGGAATAGAAGATGTTCAGCTTTTCTCTCTCTCTGATTCCTTTGTTATACAAATGCTATCAAAGCCTGCAACAAGTGACAGGCTTGATATTTATGCATATAAATGACTGCAGCTCTGAAAGAAGTCTGGGCACAACAATGTGAAGCAGAGAGCCATCGTTGCTGTCGGCTTCTTGCTCTGCCTTAAAAAAAAAAAAATCCCTCAGCATGGCTTTTCTACCCTCCTGTTGCTCAGCATGGTGCATGGACACTGAATGGCTAAAGCATTTTTCAGAAGTGGAGCCTTGTGGGAGCCAGTGGCAGCATTAGTATTCTGCAGCCATCGCTGCCTGTGCCCATCAGCACCAGACACTCGCAGAACCAGCCTCAGAGGCACAGCACAAAGCCATCCTTAGGAGCCAGAGTTATACAGAGCAGAGCAAAAATAATCTCTTCTTTCTGAGCTAGCAGCAACTTACGTGACTGCAACAGATCAGTACAGAAAGAGCTTCAGTTCTATTTTATGTCAGCAAAGATGCTTTTACTGCAATACTTTTACATGTTTCATTACCTGGCTTCTGTGCTTCTAAAATGGCAGCCCTTTCTGTTTGGGTAAGAAAAAGAGAAACTTAGGCAGAAACAAAGCAAGCAGAAACTTTCCCTGAAATGACAATAAGTTGCAAATTGTTTCTATGTTGCTAACAAGTCTTTTTCCTTCATCTGACAAAGAAGGAGGGGAAACAACACCATTTCTCATGACACAGTTCAATTTGCCCCGGGGCAAATTGTTACAGAAGCAAATGAAAGCTCTGCATATGTATTAGCCTTCCTGTGTTACTAGTTAATCCCACAGAAAATATCAAAATGCTGAGGCATCTATTTGAAAACAAGCTTCACAGTTCTCACAGCTATTACATTTTTTTCTCTTCCTATGACAGAAGGGGATTAGGCCTCTTTGAGTTGGCAAAGCACTAACTTTGCTGAGAGGTAATTGCTACCAGGATTGAAAGAGTATTTCACAATTCTAAATTCTACTCCTCTGCTAGGTAGTATTAACCACCCATGAGAGGTTAAAGCAGTCAGCCCAAAAGCAGTGGAGCTGTTACACTTGACCTCTTAAAGCTGGGAGCGGAAGGTGGCCCTGATATTTTATGATTGTATGGGTCCTTCTCTACATATTATTTTTATTCTGCTGCTGATGCAATATTGCTGAGCCTAGATAAAAGAAAGTCTTGCAAAGCAGAATGGCAGTCCAGCCCTGTGGTTCTTCCTGCCTGCCTTCTCCTCCCCAGAAACCAGGACATTTTCATCTGTAAGACAATCTGAAAGAAAGCAGTGTGTCCTGTCAAGTCTGCCTGTGCCAGCTACCTCATTTTGGGGTGACTTCTCTGAAACTGAAGCTGCCTGGGCTTGGGGACAGACAGGACAGGTACCACCTGTACCACCTGACAGGTACCACCTGTCTACATTCCCTGCTTAGTGCATGGAGAGAGGCAGCCACCCCTGAAAAACCTGTGGAGGATGAGCTTGCCTTGCTCATTCTTCTCCTCCACTCTCACTCTGCAGGGAACAGCAGCGCCTACAGAGAACAACCCTCTTGGCATCCAGAGCTGCCTGGCTGGGTGGCTGTCAGAACAGGGGCTGGTGAAAGGTGTAGAGATCTGACGAGGGGCAGCTGATGGAGCTGGTGTTGTTTAGCCTGGAGAAATGGAGGCTCGGGGAGGACCTTATCACTCTCTACAACTGCCTGAAAGGAGGGTGTGTCCAGGTGGGGGTCAGCCTCTTCTCCCAGCTAGCAAGTGATCGGACAAGGGGAAATGGCCTCAAGCTGCACCAGTGGAGGCTTAGATCGGATGTTAGGAACAATCTCTTCACCCACAGAGCTGTCAAGCTTTGGAACAGGCTGCCCACGGAAGTGGTGGAGTTCCCATCCCTGGAGGTATTTAAAGGACATGTTGATGTGGCATGCGGTGACACGGCTTAGTGGTGGACTTGACAGTGCTGGGTTCATGGTGGGATCCAATGATCTTAGAGGTCTTTTACAACTTAAATGACTTTATGATTCTCTGATCTAGTGACACAAACACCCGTGGCTGAAGTGGAAAGCAATGGGTTAAGCGGTTGCGGGGGCAGCCACCACCCCTGAGAGGTGCCATAAGGACTCAGGTATCATTCTTGCCAGCTGGGAAGGCAGGGCTCCTGGCCCAAGGCAGGCACAAGTGGGTGTAAGGTCAGGACAGCAGCCCTGGCAGCTGGGAAGCAGCCAGGCTCATCTGCAGAAACGGAGAACTGGATCAAACACTCCTTCTCCCTGCAGTATGTATGCATTTAGCATTAACCCACACAAGAGGCAAAATGTCCCCAGAGTTTTCTTCCACATCACCTGCATAATCCCAGGTTAGAGAAGTCTCCCTCTCTCATTTGCTTTTTGGCCCTAGGTCTCTTGCACACTTTGCTCCAGCAAAACTCTGGCCATGACCTGGCTGTCTGGTCCCCCTTTTATACTGTGACATACCCAGGTTGCATTACCTCTGGAGGTGCCCTGAGCATAGACCCACTCCTTCTCACGGCAGTGTTCCAACCATTTTTTTATTTCAGAAGTCACGACCTTCAGCAGTCTTGATGAGATCTGATTTTTCAGGTTTCTCCAGTGGACTGAACTCACCCCATAGCAGAGCTTAGGAAGGATATAAGCACCTGTCTCACTGAAATGTCTCTCCTAACTCTGTGTTGGTGAAACAAGGTGTGAACCTAAAGACCTGTCAGACTTACCAGGAGATATTTAATGAAGAGTTACCTACAGGGTCAAGTATTGTAAGATAGGTCTGAATTTCTAATGAAGTGAGATTTTAGGCAGACTGGTTCCTGGTCCTAGTTTGTGCATGTGAAAGAGCATTTCCAAACTGTGGCAGATATTTTCAATTTTCTAGCCACATACATTTTCAATCTTCTATACAAGAAACTCAGAGGAAATATCCAACCTAAAAATACTTGACTTTTTTTTTTTTTTTTTCTGGCCAGCAATATTGCATTGAGAATCTAAACACTGGAACACAAACTTCCATTTCTTCCATTGGAGCATGCTGCTTCATGGGAACCAACACCTGAACCTGTCTTATGCTATACAGACCAGATTCCTCTATTGCTACATTAGGCAGTAAGACTTCAAATTTCATTTGACCAAACTGCATGATGCAGTACCAGAGATGTAAATCGGGCAATGGGAGAGGTTCAGAGTGAATTTGCCAAGCTTCTGAACTGCAACTCCCATCAAGCAGTACTTCATTATCAAGAAATTGCTGCTATTAGGAAGTAATGAAATAATTCAAAACCAAACATTACAAACCAGCATATTTTTTCACTGTTAATCAATCAAAATATTTCAACTGTGGGAATGTAAAATAATCCCAAACCCTGTATAAAAAATGTCAGAAAAAAAAGGCACTTTAATATTTTCAATTAAAATTTCCCAGGATTGCTGTTGCACAGAAAGCATCAGTATTTCCCTACTTCAATCACATCACAAAGCACAAAGAAATGCCAAAACTGTAGCATTTCTCAGTGAACAGGACCTTCACATCTTACCTGAGTCCAAGGCAAGAGTGATCCTTTTAGATGTACTAACTGAAAGGCTCATGGGCAGACACAAAGTCAGAGGCTATTCTCATAAACAAGGAGCATCATTTCATGGACAGCTGCAACAGAAGCATTAACTGGACAGCTCTGGCAGCAGAACCCACTGCTAGGTCAGTCATGCTTTGATGAATCATGCAGCATCAATAATCTTTTGAACAAGCAGGATGTGGCAGATTCACCAGCTCCTCCGTTCTCTTTCCCTGCTGTTTAACAGCATCTGACAAATGCAGGGCTGCTGGATAATGTGCTTCTCAGCATGCCCTGCTTTCCACACCACCTCGAATTCAGGAAGGATGTTCAGAAGCAAGAAGAAAGGGGATATTCTGCACAGCACAGTGCCAAGAGGAGAAGCCTCTTTCATGCTCCCCTCACAGCATCATTTTCCTGAGGAACTGCAGTTGAATGTTCTACAATGCTCACTCCTCCATCCGTGCTAAGGAAGCACAGACAATGCACAGAAGACCAGCACACAGACAAGCACAGCAAAATGGTCAATCTGCTCCTCCAGCTGCTGTAGAACAACAATAAAAAAAACCTGCGCAAAAATTAAGCTCAAAATTAGGCCCATTATCTGTCTGATGGAGATAAAAAGCCTCCTCTGGTACATTAATATGAACAGCCTTATGAGGAGTTGTTGCCCATAGTGTACAGCACTGCAGGCAATCCTGAGGGGATGAATTTTGTCAACAACAGACACTTAATGCCCACAGAGGCCCTGCATGATCCAGGAAAGGCAACGGCAGATCTAAACACGTAGTACCTTTGCTGTTACATGGTAAAACTCTTACTGAAACTCCCCACTGTGCTCCAGCTCCAGTGAATTTTCATCCCTCCCCCGCCCAGTTATCTTCGCCTGACCTGCCCAGGGGTAACTTTTCATGATCAACACAAGCTGCCATTGAAAGGGGCTGTCTCACATCCTTCACCCCTCCACGTACTCCTGCTGCCTTCCCTTCCGCTGGCCTGGGCACTTGGGTAGCTACCTTTCTTAAGCTGATAATGCAACAATACCTGGCACTCCCTCTTCCAGTTGCAGTCAGATGGTCTGTGGTTCCACCTCAGCCCTCTTCAGAGCCATGTGACCCTCACCTCCTTCACGGGAATCACAACTTTTGCAGCACAGAGTCCTCCCATGGAAGGTTATGGACCTGATGGATGTCCCTCCAGCACATGGCTGTCTGTCTTAGGCTCCTTTTGCAGCCCAAGGTGAGAGGAAGAATCAAACCTCAGATAAGGCCCATCACTCTCCACTGAACACACTTCCATCTTGGGTGCCTCATCTGTGTGGGCCTACACGCGTTATCTTGCTCTAGTACGTTACCTTGCTGTACTCCTTGTCCCAAAATGAGAAGTGGTTTTGTGGTAAGCATAAAGGAAGAAGAGCTCTTGAACTACATGGTTATCATGTCTTCCATTACATCCTCCAAAACCAACTTCTTTGACTCCTTTAATCAGGCTGCTGGCTGTTCATACCAAGGCAGTCAGAGTCACTCCTTAGGTCACAGATACGTTCTCAGCCCCCATTGCCCTCATCTCTTCACTCACAGTACTGCAGATTTCTCACTTACCCACTCACTACCTGGCAGCTAAGGAACAGTTCATACTTGGTATAAAAGGATGTGTGTGTGGCCTGTGGGCTGACTGTCCAGCTGTAGGTTAGGAAAAGAGGTAACTTGAAATCACATTAGTCTTTTTTCTCCCTCTTGTCCCAGTGCATTTAATTCAGTTCCAGTGAAACCTGTGGGAAGTTCGTGTCTCTGTGAAGAAAGATGGCACAAGTTCACATTGTTTCCCTTCAGAAACAGGCTAAAAAGAAAGGATGAGAATGCCATATTGTGTTTCTGGCTGCATAATCCCATGTCCCTGACACTTTTTGCTGGGTGTGTGTATTCCACCCAGGCTTCACGGTGCCTGGAGGCATGTCAAAGCAGAGGCTGTGCTTATTGTATGTTAAGCACCCAAGGAAAAAAAGACTCCCAGCTCTGAGAAGACAGTGTATGGGATCTTCATGCAAACAAACTTAGGATCCTACAGTGGGTGCTTTCGCACCAAGGTTACAAGCAAGTCAACTGCTTGGCAATTCCTTACAAACACCCTGTAAGATGATGACTTTTCTGCCAAGGCTCTGGTCTTCTCCATGAGCTCTTTATTTTGGTTGCCTGATGTTCTCCTCCCTCAAAATATGCTGCTCGAACATTATGTTACATTGTTAGAAATAATCCGAATTTCAATTTAAAAAGCCAACAAACTTATCATCTACTTAGCCTCTGGAGAGCACTGAAATCTTCAATACACTCCTCAGCCACAGATAAGGATCATAGTTCTTGGCAAGAACCCAGACACTGATATTTGGTATAAATACCAGATCCTGTAGAGAGCTGCAATGTGTAATTCAATTACAAATTGTGTGCGTAATTCAAGTACTACATAAATAAATTACTACAAAATAAAACTCCCATCAGCAACCACTAGTAAATCAAAAGCTGTAAAAACTGCATCCAACACCATACTTTCCAAAGTCCTCTGATTACAGGCATTGTGTTTTCTTAAAATTCAACTACTGTGAAAAGCTGAGATTCTCAAAAATGTGTTTTTTATAAATGGGGAGAAAGAATATTGCCTTAAAAGAAAAAAAACAACCAAGAAACACTGCCCACTTGAGTAGCTAACAAATTCAATCCAACAATGAGCTCCATACCGCACACAATGTACTCTAGTTAACTGAAAGTGTGATTTTATGATGGGCTTAATCTAAAACTTTACTGCTGGCACTCTTCCCCCTACTATTCTCAGCTAATTGTTTCCAGTGCTTCCCATGTGTCAGGTCTAGATGCAAGTTGAAAGAGCTTGCTGAACATACTGAAAGGAAACCCTCAGACTTCAGGAATAATAAGGATTGTGTCTTCTGGTGGCAGTCAGAAAACTAGTTTGGCTAAAAATGTTAATTTTCAGACAGACCTCTTTTGATCAGTCTGTGCTTTTGCACAAATCTTCCTGGTATCACAAAGATGTGGCAGGCAAAGCCAGCCAGAGAGGAGGCAGAAGTCACGACAAAACATCTACACTCAAGACACAACCAAAGACAATACGGGATCAAACCCTGAGGCATGGCTGAGCGCTGCCATGTTTGTGTCTCTGTAGACAATGAACAATATCAGCATTACAGCAAAGGACCCATTTGGACTTGGCAGCAGTAGAAAATTAGTTTGAATCTCATAATCCTTTCAGCTGACAGCAGCGTGTGGCTCAAAAGATCCACCCCCTACCAGCTGATGGAAAAGTGAAGCAGGAACAGAAAGCATGCTCTGTTGTCAGTGCCCCATCCTGGTCCCCTATGATGGCAGCTGGGAGTCACCTGGTAAACATTTCATGAATGTTTTATAAACTATAGATACAATTTTTTTTCCTAAACTATTTATCAACAGATGTTGTACCACCAAAAACAAGGCAGGCAGAGGACATCTACTGCTCTAGAATGTGGCACGCATTATTACCAAATGCCCCAGCTTCCACTGAGCGTGCATAAACAAATGGTATTTATTTATTTTTAAAAGTTCAGATGAAAGAAAGTAGCACACGATAATGTACTATGGCCATGAGGAAACTAACTGTTGGCATTGGCAACATTTAGTAGAAACCGCCTTAATTGCTTCAGCCTTCACAAGTGTTTTGTTATTTGACCCGGTGACTCAGATGGCTTTTCCTGTTCTACCCCAACCAGTGCCTCTGAGTCAGGAGTTGCCATGGGACAGATTTATTTTTGCAGCTTCTCTCTTTGGGCTTTAACAATTCAGACAGACATAGCAACAATTTCCAGATCATTCTCATCGCTGTACCAGCTGAACTTCAAGTGTCAAGATCTCTCCTGCAACCCATTTCTCAGGGTGAAAACACCCACGAAATGGCTGCCTAGCTCCCTGTGGTTTTCTGGGACAGCAGCAGTAACACTTCCACAGGGGGAAATTTAACCCACATCACCAAATAATCCAATTTAACTTTCTCTGACATATTTCCTATAAGATTTTACTACAATTGTATGGCACTCGATAGTTCAGTGTATACCAAAGATTTCCTATGCTTCTGAAATATGCTTGGGTTATTAAAAATGAGGATGTATTTGGTTACATGGTTTTGATTATGACTATGTGGGCTTAAAAAAAGGAGCTGGAAAAACATTTACATTGTCATCCATACATATTATTCTTTTTTAATAACTAGTCCAGTTTTCATCTGCTGCATCTGTATGACAAGAAAAAAAACCCTGACTGGATGTGGTCAGAAAAGAATATACAAAACAACTGCAAACCATGTTTTGATAACTCTGGTCCAGTAACTGTTCAGGGTACACTTGCACACCCTTGATACAGAAATCCCAAGCTAGCACTAAGCCAGTAGAAAGTAATTTAGCCATGGGACACACAGCTTGGTGCATGCTAAATGATCCCAAAGAGGGAAACTCCGAATTTTACAAAAAACAGAGATACACAGGTTACTCCAAGCCAGACAAATTTGAACAGGAACTTCAGTCTTTACAACGGTAATGCCATGTTTGCGGTCAATGCTGCTTGGAACGCAAAAATCAAATCTAGGTTTGATTTCAAGTTACATATTCTTTTGTGCGTGTCCTTACACATGGCTGTGCCTCATCTCTAGAGGTGCCTTCCAACCTCAGCTCTCTGTGGATTAGTACTGCACTCTTCTATCCTGTATGCAAGCATTTGGCCCTTCATCACGGTGGAATCTGATGACAAGCAGCTACATAAAGGTTTGGCACAGCCAGAGACGGCTAGGTGGCACGTTAACAGTGACGTTTTCCTTCTTCACCCTGCCACAGTGGGAAGCAGCATTGCATTTTACCCCTGGCATCATAACACGAGCCAGGCAAGATACGCAGAAGATGTATTATACTTTCCACAGCTTTATTTTCCACAGGAGCTGACAGTTCAGATTTCATTACTATATAAAACACCTGAATTTGCAACACTGACAGATGCTGCAGGCTAAGACTCTACACGATTTGGGTCCAATTTCCTCTTGCATTTTTCCTCATACTTTAATTAGTCTTCCTTTTATAATAACACCTTCTGGAAATGCAGTATGATGCTGGCAAGCCCGCTGTAAATTGTTTTTATAATTGTATTTAATACAGCTTATTGCCAGCCATTGTAAAAGCATCTCTGTTCTCTATGGAAATAAGAAACAATATACTACAGTGTATCTTTGTATAGCAATAAAAGAATATAATTATATCCTTACACTCATTAAATTACGTTGTTTGGAGAAATATACTTAGAAGATTGCCTGGGTCAGAATTAGTCAGAACTAACCTAACTTCAAGTAGACTACTATATTATGAAATTCAAGCTTTGTGACAGATTTTTTGAAGCCAAAATCAGACACGCTCCCGTTCCTGCTGCTGGTTAGTTTTCATCGCCTTTAACAGTCCATTGGAGACAGATTTTGAAATGATACACAAATAACAGGAAGCCATTTCTCCCTGTGCTTTTGTTACAAGGCATCTTGTGGTGGGTTGACCCTGGCTGGACACCAGGTACCCACCAAAGACACTCTACCACTCCCCTCCTCAGCTGGGCAGGGGAGAGAAAATTTAGTGGAAGGTTCACGACTTAAGGACAGGGAGATATCAGTCACCAATTACTGTCATGAGCAAAACAGGCTTGATTTTGGGAAATTAGTCGAATTTATTACCAATCTGAATCAAAGCAAGATAATGAAAAGTAAAACACGTCTTACAAGGCTCTGCAGGTTCTGGCAGGAGCCTGCTCTAGTGTGGACTTCCCACAGGGTCACAAGCCCAGAGAGCTGATGCAGATGACACTGACAAAATGCTGACCAAGCATTGACCAAACCCCCAAACAAAGATCTGAATCTATACCAGCATAGGAACAAAATATCAAACAGAAAATTTATTAAAAAGAAACATGTGCAGTAACCCTCATATTTTATATCTGCCAAAACAAACTTTCTTGTGTTCAATTTCTAGAACCAGAAAGTGGGTGAAATTCCATGGGTTAGGAACATATGTACGGGCAACATGGAAATAAGAATTCTAATACCCCAGCTCTCAGGTTTACCACAAAAGAATATGAACACCCTAGAAGGACTCAGTTGTTTCCCAGCTGCTAAAGGAAAGGCAGGGGAGCAGGGGAAGGTGAATTACCAGCTTTCCAGCTGCAAAGCAGGTGAGTGACAAGCCCCTAACCTCACTGAGAAGCACAACATGAACTACTGCATGCTACAGGGTTCTACAATTTCAAATGCTTTACACTCCTCCACGAACTTGCATCTTATACCATAGGACCATTTTTATATTTCATTTACCAACTTAACTGGACCAGTACAAATGTGTATCCAGGCAGTTACCTGACTGCCAGGCTAAAAATGGTTAAGGAAAAAAAAATCATTCACTTCCACAATTATTTCTAAGACAACCTAGTTATATTGGCTCCAGGGCTGATTAGGTAGGAAATATTTCAAATCATAGAACCATTAAGGTTGGAGAATACCTCTAAGATCATGGAATCCAATCATTATCCCAGTACTGCTCTGTTCACCACAAAACCACATCCTCAAGTGCCACATCCACACAGTTCCAGGGATGGTGACCCCACTGCTTCCCTGGACAGCCTGTTCCAATGCCTGACCACACTTTCAGTGAAGAAATTTTTCCTAATATCTAATATAAACTTCCCCTGGTGCAATTTGAGGCCATTTCCTCTCATCCTTTGTGAATGTTACAAATGACAAAAGTCATGTTTCAAAACGTCCATTTCTGGTTTGGGTCTTTCTGAAGAGCCATTATCACCAATGCAAAGATTAAGCAGAGGAGGCAATAAGCAGCTCCCATCAAAACTCCTCCTCCCCAGCTGAAAATCATCCCTGAAACACATAGCTCAAAGCAATCTGAAGATAATTAAAATTATGATGTACTGAGACTGTTGCTTATTGTGCCGACCAACACTAATTAATTATTTCTTTGTGATTCTGACTCCCTGTATCCATATGCCAATTATGGTCTTTATATTTTGGCATTATGTGCTTCGGGTAAAGATCTCTTCTGTAGGTGTAAAGTGCCTGGCACAATTCTCTCTCATATAGAATTAGGGATCCCTAATGGTAATTGAAAACCATAATTGAAAAGGTAATTGAAAATATGAGGAAAAAGAAGGCTAATGCATTTCCTAGATTAATGAAGAGCACACGAATAGGAAAAACATCCCAATGAGATAAAGCACTCTTCCTCCTAAAGAGCAAAGGAAAAAGTAACTACACCAGCATCCAGGTAAAAAAGAAATAAAAAAGCATTTCTCTTCACTGAAATCACACTGCTGAACCTTTGAAAGCTGTAATACCTCCAAATACATCATCCAGCAGACAGGTTTGTGTGACCTTTTTACTCGACTCAATAAGACAAGGCAAAGTGGCACACAGTCACACTGACAACAGTCAGAGCCTGAACAGCAAACACCTGCTGCATTTTCTTGCAGAAATACACACACTCTGCAAACTTCGGTACTCTTTCCCAATTTATCTCCTGTAGAAAACCACAAACGTTAGAAGAATGCTGCCAGTAAAAAGCATTTTCGGTTGTCTGAAGCTGGGACACAAGGGCAAAGAAGAAAAGAAGTGAGAGGCTGCCTAAAACCCAAGGTCCAACCAATCCACCAGTCAGGGCTTTGAACTGCTGAAGCAGTACACTGACCACAACAGCTGCTGTCATGTGCTCAGGGAAAAAAAAGTACTAGAAATAAACACAGAATGATCCTGCCACTGCCATTTTGCAGCCAATGAGGTTTTACTTCCGACCTGGGGGGTCTGGAATTCCTGTCCAACTTTGCATCGGTGCAAAGTCCTGCAGTTTGCTCAGCCGTGGTGATAGAAGAAGCTGTAGTTGATTCACCTGCTAAGTCTTTCTTAACCTTTTCTTGGCATGTCTGTAGAAAACCACTGTCCAGTGGAGTTAATCCAGAAAGCGAAAAGATTATTCATTTGTTAAAAACTGAAATTGGAGCCTCACTGGTACCACCAAGTAGGACCCCTGTAAAACCAAATTAGCCCGTAATCCTTCTGGTTTAGATAAACTCCATTAGAACAGGAGCTTCAGGTGAAGCAGCTGCAGGTAATTTCCTTCTTAATTTACAACAGCTTACTTCGTGCTACACTAGGGCCTAAGAGCATCATTGACTAGAGTGCTTTCTGTACTGTGAATGATATACCACTTACTGAACCTTTTCCCCAAAGAAATTAAAAATCACCTTTTTTTCAATCTGTCTTCTCCAATAATCTTTTTTTTCAAATGCATTACATACCCATTACCAGCCTCTGATACGAAAGTATTTCTACTTTACTGAAATTCTTTTATGTAACTGCTTCTGTTAGTATTGCACTGTCTGACCATATCAACCACACAAACCCTTCAAAAGGCAAAGTTAAGTACTGCTACTTGTGAAGCTGTATTACTGTAATTTGCCTTGGAAGCAGAAAAGAGAAAGAAGGAGATTGTTCTGTCTCCCGAGCTTGTGTGTCTTTGCTGGAATGATAATACCTCCTTGTACTGACAAATTACTGGTGTTGAAACACACATACACTGGACAGCAGTGGCCAGCAAGACACTGAGGAGACCATAGTTAACACGACACACTGCAGCTGCCACGTAACAAAAGATTCATTCCCCTTAGAAACACCTCATTTAATAAAAGAAAAGGCTTACAAATGTAATTTGCTACCTTTATTTGTAAAATGTGCAGCAGCCATGCAAAGTTTTTAAGGGATTCAAACCAAATTTTTAAATGAGAAATACTTCCCTCGCACCTTGTCTTTTGAACTAATCTGCCTCCATTAAGCAAGTAAGTATGAGTCACCATCCAAAAAATGGAGGGAGTTGGCAGCATATTCCCCAAGCCATCACCCAAACTGTGAGCTGAGAGGGTGGCGTGCCACACATCTGGTGTAACCAGCCAAATCCAACATGCTTTCACTATCACAGAGAAGCTGAGTGCCTGGATTTCGCCTCCCAGTCATTTAAAAAATTATGCCTGACAGTGAGAATCCAGAAATCTATTTAAACAACAGAACTTAGGAAAAAGCTGCACTAAATTCTCTCTTTCTCAGACACACACACACCGAGCAGATGGAGGAAAGACAGTGAGTTTCTTGCTAGTCACATCAGCTCAGGAGTCAGACATTACGAATGCTGTCTCATCCAGCTCTTCCTGAAATCAATAAAAGCCCTTCAGTGAAGACCACGGGAGATGGAAAATAACCCTCTCCACACTTCAGCCGGAATGTGTGAATGAGAAAAAACTGACAGCTTTCTTCCCCTCTGATTTTCATGGTGTTTAAAGATCCAGATTATAAAATACAACTTGTCATCTAGGAAGTTTTGATGTGCTTGCTTGGCACAAATAAAGCTCATGTCTACGCGTGAATCAGGGAGACAGACATCACTTTGCACTTGGACAGGGAGAGATACCAGTAGTCATGCATGAACAAGCATTATTGCATTTCAAAGTGCTGCAGACACGGTGTGTTCTACAGCTAAGGAAGTGGTTGGAGTGAAGAACTGTTCCTTGTTGCTTAAAAAAATCATTATCTTGCATTGGTGAAAAATAAAAAAAAAATAATCCAGACACGGGAATTTGTCTTTTATCAGTTGGATAACTTGAAAATCAACTCGCATTGTGAATATCTAGAAAGACTGTGGCACTTACTAGAGCATCTACCATCTCTGAAATAAAAAAACTTCACTGGAGTTGCTCTGAAGTGCTTTGTTGGCATCAGCTTACAATAAACATTCAATTATTCCTGCATTCCCCAGCTCTAATGACATTCATCACTGTACACTCCTCTGGCCTGAGGGCCCATTCACAGTGGCCCACACAGTGTCTATAGACTTTGTTCTCATTTTGCCTTGCATCCTTTATGGCTCCAATATTTAGGACTTTACATGTGGTTTGTATTTTGGTCATAAATATTCAAACTGTTTAATTTTCTATACTGTTTCTAGACATAGATCCAAGAAGAGAAGGAACTGGGGCTTTACTGTGTCAAAACGAACTCTGTCAATAACACCAGGTTGATGCTAATAGATATTAGCAAGCAGAAGAAAAGAAAATATAAGAATCCATTAAAAAAAGAATCTCGAAATTATACTCACTGCTGGTAGAGGACATACGGCTGTACTCAGACCTGCAAGACAAAGATTTTAATTAGAATGTATTAAATCTAAAAGAGATAATGAAAAAATTATCAAAACTAACACACAGTGCTTATTTAAATAGTTTAATGCCCACTTAGCACTATTTTTGTGCTAAGAGAATAACTGGAACAGGTTCTGAACATTGCTTCAGAAAAACTGACATCTCACACGAATTTTGAAAACATGCACGTAGAATGAGTAAAGCAACTACGGTTTTACCCAGGTGTAACTCATGCTACCTAACTCTAGGTGTGAAAATAAAAGCTCTGAAGGCTCTCCATAAGGAAGAAATAGTCTGCTTCAGACTCAGGTTAGAAGTCTACTAGACTTCAACTCAGCTCTTCTCTTTCCTCACTTTATGTGCTCTAAATGCTGCTTTGCAGATTATGTTTTTGGAGTTCGTTTTAAGAGAACTCTATTTGAAAGCAGAATTTTTATGGTTCTACAGTCACAACTGGCAGGGAAGGGAAAAAAAAAAAAAGAACACCAAAATAGAAACATTTAGATGATAAAGCTTTTTGCTTTAGTAGACCGTTTTCCTCTTGAAGACATCTCAATAAAACTATACAGCCATTGGTTCTAGTTCAGTGCATACTGGATTATCTGTGAGAAAGTCAGAGCAGTTAAGTATTTTGAGAAACAGTGCAATTAATTTTTGAACTGCATATAACCCCAAACTCCTGAAAACCCCATCCTGAGCTGATTAAAACATAGCCGATTTATGTCCTGAAGATTCAGAAATAATAAGGTAAAACAAACATGCCATCACTTAACATCTACGGAAAAAAAATCATTTCCACTGCTGAGGCCCTACCTGTGACCTTTGAGTGTTTGGGTTTGGAGTTCACAGCCTCCCAGCCTCTACCCTCACACTCACTGGGTCCCCAGAACAGATGCCATGCACCAGAGCACTCTGCCACCATAAACACATGGCTCTGCAGTGCCCTGAACAGGCAAAGTGCTCCAGGAGCCCTGACACAGCTCTTGGATTCAAACCTAAATGCTCGTTTTATATAAGTTGCAGCAAGTTTGCAACATTGCTTTAAATTAAAGAAACCACATGAGCCTTGACTCCCAAGAGATGTATGCGGAAGTAGATACCGTCTAAGCATATTCTCAGGATACCCTGATGCTCCAGGCTCTCAAGCATCCAAGGGAATAAAGGACATCAATCCCTCATGGCTATAGTATCTGCTTTTGATTCTAATATGGAAATATCTCTGCACCAGAAAAAAAGAAATTACAGTCAGCACCATATTTCACAGCTTCGCACTCAGTACTCTGCAGATCAGATGCCAAAACTACTGGTTTAGGTGAGAAGACTATGGGGAACTACTCCCAACTCTTCTTGCCAATCCTACTGGACCAGTGAAAGATGACACAACCTGAAGTTTTCACAAAACTCACAAAAAAGGATTCACCACTACTATCACCAAGTGCCATGAGGTTTTCATACTTTTTGGAAAAGATCTGGGCAATGCTGTGGAAAGAGCTGCTGATGGGGGCTTGCAGCTCTCCCTCGCTTGCTCTCCTTTGCTAATCCTGTACCCCAGCCACTTTGATAATGCCAAGGAGTAAGGAAACATCTTTGTCCCGCTGGCAGAGACCGCAGGATTAGTTCATCAGCAGCCACTCTCAGGCACCCCACACAGAGCTGCTCCACAGCACCTCCTCCATGAATCAAGTGCTACCCCTCAACCAATTGCCCCCAGGACCCTTATGCAGCTGGGAAGGACAGAGGCAGTAATGACATTGTTGTCCCAAATGTGGGTTCACTGCCCCGTGTGCAGCACCAAGTTACACACCAAGACCAGGTGCTCCCATTTCTTTTGTCTAGTTTGTGCAAAGCAGGGAGCTGCTGCTGTGGCCCACAACAGGCTGGCTCCCCGTTCATCAATGCTCTACACCACTCATGTGTTTTAGCAAGCAAGGAAACCAGGGTTCATTGGCTACCACCCATACAGTTCTGTTACTGATCAGTATTCTACATTTGATGGGCTACACGATTCTCTCACTTCCCAGGCCAGTGATCATCCTGTCTCTTGAGGAGGTGGGTTTCTTGAGTCACTGGGCTGGGAGTCGATGGTCACGATCTCCCCCTGACAAAACTGCTTTCTACCCAGTTAGAGCCGACTTCAGCACAGTTGCTGAAATTAGTTGGCTTTTTTAGTTTTTCCTTATCTTGTGAGTTCTGCCAAATGTCCTCGTGGCCTGTAAACTCTGTGTTCTTTGTGCCCGCTATCAGCAGCACATCCCTCTCCCCACGCTTTGCTAACCTCCCCCTAGGTCTGAGACCGCTGAAGCACGTCAAGCCCTAAAATTTAACAAGGCAATTCTACTGACTGATCAATTCTAATTTATCTTTCTGGCACCTGGACATCAACATGAGCAGAGAAGGAGACCTTGCTCCTAGTGCTGGGCAATGTTCACATCACTGGTCCAGCTCTGGGCAGGGACCAAGGGGAAGTGATGCCAGGGGCTGGCTAAGGTGCTATGCAGGCCATAAAAACACACAGTATTTTCAGCAGCAAGTCACATCAGTGTCACTTGGCACCATGTATATTTGAAAGGGTGTGAAAACTGTGTAACATGTCACTCTTCATAAGCCTAGAGGCAAGCAATATACATCCAGCTGCCTCCAAGCATCCCAAGCAAGGATTCATTTAGTCTGCACTTCTGTTTGAAAACAGCCTGGGGCTGTCCTTCAATGTATCTATGTTCAGCAGTTGGCAGCTAATTCAAAATTAATCTGCACTGCTTGTATTTCGGATGGAAACGAGACAACATTTTGCCTTTTGCTTACTGCAAGTTGGAACAGCATTCTATTACTTCACACTGTTATTTTATTATCCCAAAGTGCCACAGGCACATTATAGGACAGGGAGAATTAATGAATCCTGAACTGAGGGAGTTGCAGTCTATGTACATGCAAGACTTGAAAAATGAAACAAGAGGAAAAATAAAAAGATGGGGGGTGAGAAAGGAGGAGACAACAGTATGCTTTGGAGACTAATTGCACAGACATATTTTAATAGGCTTTAGAATTGTATTGCAGGAGTTTTTTTGTAGTTCTAATATGGTTCAAGCTAATATTTAATTCATGTTTGTTGCATAACTGACATCCACAAATTAAAAAAAGGGTAATTAAGCTCAAAGGCTTATGTCAACCTCAGATACCGAACTGAGGGCTGTACCCTCCCTATGCTCCCTCTATTGTCAATAAAAAGAGAGGTCTGAAGCATCTCTCCTTAGCTGCTGCCTAGACAAGAAGCCTACAGAAACCACATTTCTAATGTAGAACCCTAGACCACATGTCTAAAACCAAATGGGATGAATATGAGTCTCTCTGTGTGCTCTCAGGGACAACCAGAACCACCTTTTGTTCTCCCTCCAGCTCCTTTCGTTGTCTTGAATCTAGTCCTTGAGAACAAAAAAACCACTGGTAGTAAAATCCATAATATTCTCAAAATATTAGAAGAAACCATTCAGATTCATGGCATATGTTGTAAGTGGCTTATAAAGTAATTTTTTTTCTTTACAGTCAGCTATTTAGGACACTAAATTCTGAAGTTAGTATAAGTCTTTTAAGCTTTTCAGATAGGCACACACAACATTCCCTTTGACAAAATCATGCATTAGAAAAATCAAGTACTGAAATAAACATCGCCTGGGGCATATAGGCTCTCTGGACATCAAGTGACTGTATTCCTTTCTGTTCTTTTCATTCCTGTTTTAAACACCCTGACTATTGGCTTCTATCATTTCCCTTGGAAGAGGATTTTCCCAATAGGATAATGGCAAGAGTGAAGTATTCATGTGCTTTAATGGTGACACATGGGACCACGCTGGGGCTCAGAGGTTCCAGGCCTATTACATGGTCTTGCAGCAAGCTATTTCCTCTGACAGATGTTAGATTATAGATAAAAGGAAAAAAACATCCATGACAGAAAGCGAACAAATAGAGGACTGTTCCCTTTATAGGCACATAATGAGAAAAAATTATCAAAAAGGGTATTGAAATAGGTACTGAAAAGGAAGGTTTATAGCTCAGTCAAAAGATACATCAGTCTGCAAAGAACGTGTGCTCAGTGGTCAGCCCACCAGCAAAGAGGAGCTGTGAAGATGTCAAGAGACATTAAAATAGGAATGTAGAAGCTTGTGATAAAGGTGGGACCTCAGTTCCTATTACCGCCATTGAAGGATCAGACTCGGGCATTATCAGAGATGGTAAGAGCATTGGGAGCACAAAAGATATTGAACAACCCTCTGAGATCTGTGTGCACCACTCACTGCTGATTAGTGATACAGAGCCTCAAAATATCCAAGAGAGGGAAGCATTCCACTGAATACCAGTAAGGAGCTGCTAGTGCAACTTGCAGTTGTTGGGTGTGGTATATAAAAACACTCTAAGCCTATTTCCTCGGGTAGGAACACCGGTTTTTTACAGCTCTGGCTCACACAAGCAATGTAGCTACTCCAGCATCACACGGTGCTTGGGTTCCTTGGGCACTCTGATCAGCTGTGGCACAGCACCACGTTAGCACAGCCACAGCACTGACAGCTGCAGCCATAAACAAACACTCCCAAGGGAACTGCCTGGGACTGAGGCCAAGTGCCGTGAAACACTCTGCACCTGTACCAGTAAAACCTCTCGCCTTCCAAAACATACTGGCAAGGAATCTTCTGGGAATGACCCCTGAATCATGGCAACGTGGCAAAACAAGTCCCTGGCCCCTGGTAAAACATACCCAGGAAAGACACGGGAGAGAGCTAGATGGCCCCATTCAAACTGATGCCATCAAACCATTCCAAGGATTCGACAATATGGACAGCTCTGTCCCGTGCTCAGGGACACCCCTGTGTGCTGTTCAATGCACTGGTGTGGCTCGAACCAAGGTCTCTGAGCTGTGCAGCATCTCCAAAGGCAGCCTGCTGTGTAAAACAAACACAACCCAAGTAATTCTAACATAATACTATACCCCAATATCCCCGTGGTCTCCATCGCCAGGGCTCCTTAATCCCACCCCCCAAAATAAAATAGTGGAAAGTTTACAATCTCTTCTGCTCTTTGCATCCTTTGCTTGCCTAGGACTGATGGAACGGCACCTGCTGGATTCACGTCTCCCACGCCTTCTTTACCTAGAGTTGAGACACACTTCACTGTTTCATATAAAGAGCTGTATTTAACAGCTTCTTTGCCCTCCCTCCCTCAGAAAATGCTCCACAGGGCACACGGGGAGTATTCTACAGCAGTTAAAGCCCCAGGCACAAATTAGAAGATTTGGCTTTAGAGCTCTGTCTTAGGTTTCTTCTCACCAAATTCCTGCAGGTCAGATTACAATCTGCTTCACTAATCCCAGTCCAGCACAAATCTGTTACCCTCATGGTACATCTACTTGTGCAATCAAGATGACTGAAATGGAATTACTCACAGCAATTTGTCTCTAAACTCTTTGCTCTGGATTTCTAGGAAAGTGACAAAGCCAGATGATGGATTCTCATTGTGCAGCTCTAAACACTACACTCCGGAGCTTATTACCAACAGCAATGCTTGAGACCCCACGTGACAGACATCATTGTTGTATAAGGTTTGAAAAGTTGTTTGTCATCTTCCAGAAAGCACCTGATGAGGCAGGACCACCCTGTGCTTTAGTGAGCACACCTGGCTGCACAGCCTGCTCACCACTCCTTCACAGAGCACTCCCAGAGGGACACATCAGGTGCCATTTATCTACCCATCCAAGGCCAGGGGCTGCCTTATCCTCCCGAGGTCCCAGTTCTCTTAATTAACAACAGAAGCAGCCTGATTTATACCAAACATCAAACCTCCACACAGCTACATTTAGCTGAGGTGAACCTTGCTGCTTGTGGGGACCTAAAAATTATGGGTATCAGCACAGAGCTCACAGCCTCCAGAATGTGATTTAAAATCTGTTTAAACCTTGCTTTCCATGCCTCACTCCAGAGCCTGGCACTCACAGGTCTGCCTGCTCTGAGGTTCAGCCAAACAGCTTCACTTCGCTGAGTAAATCTGGTTAGAGATGGTGCCTCAACCCCAGTTTGTGACAAATAGCTCAACTTTGCATTATTCAAATGTCAAATCAGAGACAACTCGAGTATCATGACATATCTGGACTGATGGGTCTATATATGAAGTGAAAGTGTCAGCAAAAAAAACTCACAGCAAAGCAACCTTCAAAACTCCAAACCAAAACAGAAGAAGCCCCAAGGTAAAAACAGCTTTCAACATCAGTGGTTTGTGTACCCGAGAGCTTCTCATAGATGGATGAAATACGTGACAAGAGACTGACATGTCAGCTTGAAGGACTGCCATACAAAGTCGTAAGTGTTGAATTCCTTAAAGCCAGAAACATGAGACACGAAAGCAACCTCTCACCCCAATAAACCATTCAACTATTTATTTGATAATTTAAGTGACCCATTCTGACTGAGGACACACATGGATTACCGCGTTCTTGATATTTTACCTCTAAGTGGGGTACAACATATTTTATATATATATATATATAGGCCGCCTTGTCTTCTGTTAACAAGTGTATTCCCTGCTTTAGAACCTCATACCTTCTAATGAACTGCAACAATTAAAGAAAGGCTTTTCTGATCTTCTTAAGAGATAAGTCAACAGAGGCTCAAATAATTTGTCGTTCGGCCAGGACCACACATGTAGCCATGGAGAGCCATAAGGAAAACCAACAAATATGGCACAGTCAAAAAATGAACACAATCTCTGCAAAATTAGTTTGAGGAATGAGAGACAGGAGAAAGTGTAAAGGAGGCAACAAGCACCATGAAAATTAAGTGCAACCAAACAGCAATGGATTTTGCTAAATGTGTGTTACAAATAGCTGCTGCATGGCACAGTGTCATAAACTTCAAACATCTCGCTTCTCTGTTTTGCAATGGAGTTCTCTACATCTTGTTGAACTGTTTTGCTGCAGCTGCCTACTACCAAAAAATACTGTAACCTTCCTTCCTAAAATTCATCAAATACTCAACAATTGACTACTTCTTAATTCAGTTTGCATCACAATATTTACCTTTTAAACTTATTATACAAAAAACCTCCCCACCAGGTACTTCAGCAATGTCTCCCCACTTTCTCTAAAAAGATTAATAATTTATTTGAAATACAAGTGGATAAGTTGTAAATTCAAATGAATTAAAAGTTATAACTTCTCAAAACTTTAAATGACTTTAAAGTGAGGAAAAAATCTTACGTGTTTAGGCAAACTCTGAGACAATCAGTAAGCTAATGATTAAAGTGTGAACCTTTTAAGACATGGGCTCTAACACCTGCCTAAGTGAACAAGTAAACTGCTGGGAACTGTCATTTATGTTGAAATCTTCATTAATGCCAGCTATCTCACTGAAGTGTTGTGCTCAGTTAATGCATGTATGCTCAATAAAGAGGAGACAGCATTCCTTGAGAATGACTCTAATAGCATGACTGAATAAAAGTTCAGGAATAAAAAATTAAGGACTTTAGAACTGAGAAACTGTCTGTTTTCCCACATTCACCTGGGAGATCAGTCCTGAATGCAGTGAATTAAGCTGATGCTTTGTCTTTGATACCAGCGCTAGCAAATCTGTCTCATTGCCTCAAAATCAGGCATGCCTAATGACTTCCAAAATTGTCTTAGTTTGTCATCTTTGCTCTGCTATTCAAAGACAGTGAAATAACAGCATTTGCAATGCCTGTAAAATGAAGAAAACTTTAAAATTAATGTTTCTGCAATTAATTTTAAGCAACTGTTATCTTTCTCACTTTGTTTTCTCACTTTTTCTTTACCATTTAACTACAGTTTTGTAAACTTACACATTTCTCCTCCTTTCAGTATCTTTCTTCCACTTGTTTTTCCTCTCTGTTTGCTTTGTCATAAAAGACCAAAGAAAGATTATTTTATTCTTCCTAAAATGTCAGGTTTTATAGTACAAATCCACTACTAAAACTATTACCAGAGAAAGCTCTGTGTCCCATACTTCTGGGCTAAAAGTTTTCAGTAGGAGATGAAATAAGGTTTTTGTACTAAAAACTCCCAAAATATGTTTCCTGAGAAGATACAACTTGTATAGGCAAAGTCTCTCAGATCAAGGATGGTCAAATTATTTCAAATCTCATTAATAAACAGCCAATATAAACTAATTGGCTTATATGTTTTACACCCTTTATTTAGGTACTTGACAACGCCAGCTCAATCCATTCTTATTGGATTCAGGAACTCCAAATATGCTATTTTTGTTCAGCAGACTCTTTGCCAACCCTATTTACCAAGGCAAACGCAGTAAGAGGAACATATTTTCCAAAGGATTAGGAGAATGAAGGGTTTGAATTGTAATTGATCTTGCCTTTAGCACAGAGTTTTGCCTGCTTTTGTAGCTGGCAGCCACAACAAAACCTTAAGCAACATATGCCCTGTGGAGTACTTGATGTGTTCAATTTGTTAGCTGCTCTAAGCAGCTTCAGCAGCCCAGGCTCATGTAAGAGCTCACACATCATTACGTACAATCACTGAGATGACAAGGGCGTGCAGTGCCTGGATTTACTACAGTCACTATCCACTATTGTTCCCTGACTGACAGAAAGGGACCACTCCATGCAAAACTGTGACTGAATTACTCTGACAGTTGTTCCTCCTTATTCTTTCAGAGTATGATTGCTGAAGCTCAAAATAGTTAATTTTTTTTATTTTTTTTTTACCATTGAGTAATTGGAGAAAAAGGAATACAGTTCAATTTAGCAATAGTCATGATGGGACTGAGACAAAGCAAACAGCAGATCTTCTGGTGACAGGGAAAAGTAAGTGCTGTGAACAGTTGGTTTGGTGAGAAAGCTGAAATATAAACATTGTGAAAGAGACATACGCAACATGTTTATCAGAATTAAATAGCTGCTAAACAAAACTAAAAATAATAATTGAAATGCAGAGACCCATTGCTTTTCAAAATAAACATCAGTGCAAAGCACTGCAGTTATTAATTGCCGTATGTCATTGTTCAAATTCCTCAGGCAGACTCTTCCACCAATCTATACTTTCCAGTGTCCCGCATGGGACAGAGATGCTTCATAAAATCATCAGCTTTAGCACCTCATCAACACCAGACAAAAGCAGCTGTCACACTGGTCACTGAGGTCTAAAGGCTAACGTAACCAGCTAGGTCAAATCCTTCCAAGTGCCTGTCCCAAGGAAACCCAGGTCTTTCCATCCCAGATAAACACAGCAAATTAAGAGTGACTTGACCAATCAAGAGGTTTTTGAGCTTTGAACCAGCCATGAGTTCACAGATTACTTTGTCTTCCTTTTACCCACATTCCCTAATGGGGACTAACCTATATCTGGAAAAGAAGCCTGGATGTTTTCCTTTGAACTTATGTCACATAAAATACTTCAAAGCTTTCACTGTTAGGTGTGCCCACAATACAAGGTGATGGGAAAAGTCCTTAACTTCTCACACTACAGAAGAGTTTAAAAAATTATTTGAATTAATAGCTGGATGTATGAAAAAGATAACCATATTCCATTTTCACCTTTTAGATTTTAATTTGTAATATGGCTACTTCAGTTTTGGTGTCGTGCACCAGACACCACTGTGCAAAGAACTAGCTTCACAGTTTTGCAAGAGTCAGACTAGAGGCCAAAGGAGATTTACCAGGCAAGGAGCTTGGAGAGAAACAGCTGGAGGAGCAAGGAGCGAGGAGAAGGAAGACTCGGGAAAGAACAGCCCTAGCAGGAGCCTGCAACCTCCTTTTGCCCCTCTGGAGCCAGAGAAGGAGCAAAGGCTCACTGCCATTCCTGACAAGGTGCCACGGCAGCAGCATGTACGATAGGCTGGAAAGCACTTCCCTTTCTCTCCCACACAGATGGGCTGAAGGTGCGAGCTAAGTGGGAGACCCCATGGAGCATCCTCGCAGCTCCGTTAACTTAGGAGAAGTCATCCAACTAACAAACACACGCCTCTGGCAGCAGGCTAATGAAGTCAGGGGTAAAAAAAGTCTTTCTCCTTGACAGAGACAACACTATCAGCAAACTTCACAGCAGTTCACAGGCCAGCACGATAAGTATCATGACAGCAGCAACCCACTTTCAGGGTACCTACAAACCTAACTTGCTTTTGTAGATGGCTTTTAATGGTCTTCCTAAGGAGTTAACTCCCTCTGCCTGATGCTGTCTGGGTGTCACTGCCAGAAGGAGAGGATAGGTCCGAGCTGGACACGCTTCCAGACTGCCCTCAGCCGCGCTATCCCTGGGATGCAGAGCTGGTGCGGCACCAAGCCCTGACCAGCGCATCTACAGCCCACCGCCGAGCCATCACCGCGTGCTGTGGGGCTCCAACTCAAAGCCCACAGCCACCACCTCTCCGTGCGTAGCAGAGGACGGTGGGGGCCTTTCCCCTGCTTCACCGAAGGGGAACGCCAACTCGTCGGAGCAGGGTGATGCCTCCCTCCTCCCTGGCGGTCACGCCGGACCGAGTCCCAAGACGGCAGGAGGAAAGGAAAGGCAAGGAGACCCGGCGCTGAGCGGGATGCTGCCGGAGGGAAGCTCTGCCCGGGACACGAACCCGCAGCCCCAGCCCAGCCCCAGCCCCNGCAGCGCGCCCGGCCCGCGGGGAGAGCCTGGCGTTCGGGCCGGGACGCCGTGTGTGGGGGCCGCCGGCTCAGAAACTGCTGCAGCACCTCCCCCGCCGCACCTCTGTGTTTGCAGCGCTAAAGGTGCAGCGCCGCATGTCCAGTGGAAGTTAAGAGAGACTGGTGGATGTGCGGGCGTCCTCGTTATCCATCCGGTCTTGGAACATCCGCTGTTGCAGCCTTTTATTTGAAGTCTGTCACTGCGCTGAGCTTTCTCCAGCCTCCCTCAGTGCTGCCTGGCACTTGTTCATTTCATCGAATACAATAATTCTGAAATTACACACAGAAACGGGCGAGGGGCGGTTTTCCAGCCCGATGAGAATTTCTGTAATGATGCAAAAGGAGCGTTAGAAGCATTTTGAATGCTGCCTGTGAGGAAATGCTGATGTAGGAAAGCTGACTGGTAGTGTCTATAAGGTGAGAGTGAAAGGAAAAGTTGTGGGTGCGCTCCTGTATCATGTCATGCATGCCCGCTTATCTTGTATTTGGAGGTGAACACCTCTCTCTTTTTCCATCACCTGTAGAAATACAAATATCCACCCATGTAGGTGTGAACAAAGATCTCGCTCAGCCGAAAAAAAAGAAAAAAAGGGAGAAGAAAGTCGTCCCTTAATCCACTGTTATTCAGTCTGTGGCAGATTTTAGAAGACAAGGGGGCAGGACTGGTTTGTGGGCTTGGCTCTCCAACCTGGGAGACCAGCTCTTTGTCTCTTCCGGATCAGGTTCAAGCACAAAACTGGGATGGGGTGCTCTGTGCTCCCCACAGTGTAGATATTGCGGGACAATTAAATCTACCCCACAACTGGAGACCTCTTCCTTTTATATTTTGTGGAAGATGCTTTGACAAGTTGGAATTTTCTCTTCAAAAGTCTCTAACAGTCACCAAATTTCTATCAGCTGCAGGAAATGGCCACTTGGAGAAAGTGATTGGAAGTAAAAAAAAAAAAGTTTTTTAATAAAAAATTCTTTTCTTATACCTTTTATTATTTATGTCTTACAAGAAAGAAGAAAAATAGTGAAAATCTTGACATTTAAGACATAAAATTGACCAGAATGTAAAAGTATACCGCACAAAACAACCTTCTGTTTGTCTAAGAAATGCTAAACTGGTCTAGTTTGCCACCAATACTTTTGTGTCCATCTCTACATTGCATGGCACTGCTGTCCCTCATTTCAGGTCTCTCAAGTTGTATACGGGAGCACAAGTTATTAGTGAGACCTGGCATTGTTTAACAGGCTGCGTGTAGTTCATGCTACTGTTGTCTCCAATAGTGCATGATCCTGGTTCTCTAAAATTATCTGGATTGGGTAGGATTCTTGTGAAATAAAAGGAAAGGAGAACACCTTGGGAAGAGCTGTCAAGGTAATGTTGCCGTGTTGTAGGAGCGACAAGTTGGTACCAAACCCCAAAATGCTTTTTATGAAACAGGTGAATTCCCATTGCTCCACCGTGGAGAGACACTGGGCTCATGTGTTGTCCTGTGGCCTCTCAGCATCACAGAAGGTCAACGCACTGCGTGTCTTCAGAGATCTTTAGAAGAAACTTTCAGCTCCTATTATTCATCGAGAATTAGAAAAAGAAATCACAGTGTAGGAAAGTTGGTATTTGATCTGTTTTGACTATCTGGTAAGGTTTGTATGTAATTTTGAAAGCAGGTAAGTGATTTCTCATTTTATGTGAAGGAGTTCACATTAACATTCTCATAAATATAAAGATTTAGGTATGGAATAAGCTCCCTTAATAACCCCTCTTCCATCATCCCCCCAGCAAGTTGTTAAAAGCTGGTTTGGACAAAATGCTATAAATGGGGCTCACACAGAACAGTCTTGTGCAGGCACCTACATAGTAATTCAGAACATATGGAAACAACCTCTTCTGTGCTTTGTGACTGGTAAACTGCCATCCAAAACAATTTACTCACAAAATGAAATTCATACAATTTATTTTAGGACTGGGACCAAAATGCTGTGCTTGTCTGGTTCCCAGCTTGCTAACATTTGAATCACCGTATTCAGGTAGGAGGCATTAATATTTTCAGATATGGTGTGTCATTGAGAGATTCCCCCAATGCTAGAGAGAGGCAAAATTGAGACAACAAATCTTGATTCCTAACTCAGGGCTCTGTTTTGGGTAAATATTTTATTCTCCATCACCGCAATGGCCATGGATGATCCTGAGCCCCACAAAAGTGGTATCGGCAGTCTCTGTTATGAGGGTTGGACAGACCTGCTTGTCTCTCTGATTCTTACTCTACACACATGCATTTATTTAGCTAGTGCAACTGTGCTTGAAAGCAGGTCACTTTTATTTGCTTTTAAGAGTGGTTTGAAAGTGAAATAAACTGACTCTAGCCACCGTTGAACTGATTTAAGATGTAACCAAACCTCCTTAAATATTTAGAAATAGGTTTAGTTAAATTGATACATTTCTGTATATAAAATTTTAGGTGGTCAGCTAATAGATCTTTTCCATTTCTGACTTTTATTATTCTAGTTAGTTTTGTTTAAACACTGGCATATGAGGGGATCTGGAATAGATTTTATGCTGCATTTAAGATTAATTTATTCCATCTGTCCCAGGGAGGGAAAAAAGAAACATTCAAAGGAAATATATAATTAAGATAGTAAGTAAAGCTACCACAAACTGTAGGTTCTCTTATTTATATATTTGCCCCATTTAACTCTGTTTTATTCTGGTCTTTCACATAATTATGGTGAAAAAGAGACTTCTCTGCATTAAATTCCAAGCATTTAAAAGATTTTAATGAATGAGGTGTTAACTCCTGGGCCTTACTTAGGTTTTCTCTGTTACCTGTACTTCACATTAGGTTCTCTCTACTATTTCTTGGGAAAAAAAAGTTAAGTTTTAATTACTTTATTATACTTATGAGGCTGTGATATCAGTTTAAAGACAAAGATAATAGTGAAAATATTTCTAAGTTAGATTTCCTCAAATTTCAAGCCTTTCATTTAATAGCAGTGGTTGCAAGAACTCAGACACAAAAGTATCAGGAGACTTTGGATCTTCAAAGATGCCAAAAAAAGTAAAGCATTCTGTTGTCAAAACCAAACGCTGAGGATGTGAAATGAACATTAGTTCTGCAGGAAGTTCTCTTGCTCCTCCTTGCCTAGATCCAGATCTAAAATGGGACCTAAGGTACTTAAAAAAGGATGTAAAGCCAATTTTTACGACTGTGTTCAGATCTGTTATCATGGTAAGTCCTACACGGTGGCTGATTAGGAGGTGCCTACCTTCCAAAGGAAACTTCCAGTGTGTCTGGGGCTGCATGTGCAAATTGCCCAAGGTTAACCATTTTAGCTTGTATCAGCAAAGTTAAGCACCACCTAACTGCAACCTCCATCTGCTATAATCTCTGTCCTCCCAGAAGCAAATGCAGGCAGCAGATCCCCCTTCATCACACCATGGTCTCAGTAACCGAGAGCGCGGTGCAGGAGGGCGATAGCTGCAACCTCCAGCTGAGGAAAGGCAGATTGGAAAGCTGAAAGATGAACCCCATCGGATCATACGTGGACTAAAACAGAAGGGGAAGCAAAAGCATCCATTTCGCTGATGAATCCACACTTGGATTCAAATTTCAATATCTTTTCTGCTCCCTGAGTTCTGTCTGCTGGGGTATCATCTTTCCTGCACCAGCCATGAGGATGGAATGTGAGCAAAAGAGTGTAGTAGGGTAGGGAGAGAGGAGAAAAATCTGTCCTTTTTCACATAACTGAAATTCTGGCAATAGGGACGTTCTATTGGGGGAAAAAGCACTCAGTTCTTTTCTTTTCACGCAGCATTTGGGTTCTCTCCCTTTTACTTTGCAGTTCCAAAACAAAAGGGGACAGATGCCGCTGCAGTTCCTTCTGGCATTATGCTCTAAATTAGAGAGGCCTCTTAGCTTTTGAGAGACAGACCAAGAACTTAGCTTAGCAGAGGTTTCAGTACCATAGACAAAGAAATAACAAAGATGCCAAAGGACGGGATTTTTCATTCCCAAATAAAACCTTCCAAATTGTGCTGTCTCCACCCTCTGCTACCTGACTCTGGAGGCAGAATCTTGCCCTCTAATATGAGGTTCTGGATTCCATTCCTGGCTCTTTCTACACTACTCTAGGTATTGCAGTGATGAACTTCTCAGTTTACAGAATCTGGCATTTATAGAAAAGTTTTTCTCCTTTAATGGTCCCCGTGGAAATTAGCCCTCTGCAGGTCAAGGCTTTGTTAACATTCACTGCTGGACTTAAGACACTGGGTTGTGGTTTAAAAAAAAATGAGACAATTGCAGTTTTGGAAGGAGGAGGAGAATTATGGCTTGGCATGTGGTTCACTCTTCATGCTAGGTCAGCCCTAAAAGGCTGACTTTTAGACTGGTTAATGTTGCCAAAATAGTTGTGGCAGTTTCTCACATAGACTGTTGGGTTGTTTGGATTTTTAAAGGTTATGATAAGGTCAGTTTCATTTGTGGTAGGTCTCAAGCCAGACACCCAACCTCCTAAAATTCTACAATTTTGAGGCGAAATACAACTGTGCAATAAAATGCTATTTCTTCAAAGCACCAAGGTGAAGGTTTTCACTGAAGTTTAGGGGAGCTTGGTTCCCAGGCCCCACTCTTTTAAGTTTCATTTGAAAACTGTAGCACACACACTCCTACCCAAGTTCATAGTATAGTACAACAAATACTCATTTTATAAGCAAATTGCTCTTTTTTACTTGAATTCTGGTACATTAATGTTTTTATGGAAAACTTTAGCACTCAGTAACAACTGCTATAAAAACTTGACTATTTGGAGTCATTTTCAGTATCATCCTGAAGCCCAGAACTCTATGGGAGTACAAGTGGAAGCAAAGCTGCGCCCCGTCAGTGTGCAGGCTTCTGGTTGGAGGCTTGATCAATCTGGGTGATGGAAAGCCCTTTCCAGGGGACGTAAAGTCAAGATGACTCTGTATTATGGACATTAGGAATTAATCTTGCCCTGACATTGCAATGATCCCATTCAGACAGATCTTTCCAGTGGATGTAATCAGTGGTTTCCTGTGTGTATGTGCCAGGATCAACACCCAGGATTGGACTTCGGGGCAGTGGCTCTGTGCCAGGCAATGCTGAATCAGTCCCCAAGTTCTGTGAGTGCACTGACCAGTACTGACATCCTCAATAAAGCTTGAGAGGGGAGCCTTGGCTGCAAACTTTGACCCAGCCCTTATTGGTGTGAGGGAACACAGAAGGGCTTAGCACTAGTTTGGGCAGCCCTGAAGGTGGAAAGTTTGGTGTCCAAGGGCTACGTGCCATGATTGTGTGAAGGCATGTGCAGGTCATGCAGTTGAATTCCCCTTTCTCTGGTCACCAGCTGGCAGCATTACACGGCACCTCTTCTTTGGTGCCCTGCAAGAAGAGGGAGCACCAGCGCAATCCAAACAAGGCCATCTCTACCTTCTCTAGGACTAGAAAGACGCTTTCAAGGTATCAGTGGGTGGGTAGAGGCCTACAAATTTGCACATTTCTAGGTACTCTTAGCCCACTTGGCCAGAGACTACTCTGATCTGTGCTGGCTGACAGAGTATGGAGCTGTCTTCTGTGGACTTGCTGAGGTAGGGAGGCGGTGCTTGACCTAGAGTATGAGTCTGGTGCTGCTCAAGTGTTTGCCTTGCTTCTCTGTTGGTGGAAGTGTTAAGAGTGTACTGGCACACATCCACTGAAGCACAGTGGAAATGTTTCAGCTGACACATTTAAAGACGTGCTAGCCAGCGTCATGGGGTGCCACGTGTGTGAAAAGTATACCAGGAAAGCAGACAATGGACTTGCTGTCACCTTTATGAGGTCAGTGAGACAGTTCTGGCTTCTGGTGAGCATCCTTCACATATACACAGTGAATGATTATTATATTCAGAAAAGTACTCCTATATTGGTAACCATGCCAACTCCTATTAAATGAAGTTTTTTTCATGAAATAGTGTGCTTTACAAGGCAGAGAAAACATTTCTTTTCAAGGACCAATCCTGTACCCATTGATGTTCAAAGAGGAAAGATTAAGCTCCTATGGTAGCAGCAGTAAATATTACAGAAGCTTTTACATGTAGACTCTTCTGAAGGTGAAAATGATCTTCAGGTTTTTTTGCTTTGCAGCTGGTCATGACAGTAAAAAATTTTATTCTGGAAAGCAGCTACATTTAAAACACTGTTGGATCTCCAAGGGAGATTTTATTTCTTAATTGTTCTACCACATTTAAAAATATAAGTTTTGAATTACCTGTGATACAATTTTTTAATCATAAGATTGACAGTCAGATGGTTCTATTAGGTTTAAATGTTTTTACTATAACTTTTCATCCAGTAGCTGTGAATTTTCGCCACTGACTTATCAAACCAGCATCAGGAGTGCCTGTTTTATTCATAACCTAAACAATGGTAAACATAGTGAAGTAGATCCCAGAAATAAAACGTAAGCAATTTTTGCTAGAAGATATTTGATCCTGTTTCCACTTCTGAGATCTGTAAGCAGGAGTAGATTTACTGGTGTAGAGGGAGATGTTAAAGTCCCACTTGCTCTGGCTGTTGTAGGAGCTCCTGCCTCCAGTGGCTTTGTGCAGCTTTCCTCTCTCCTCTCTCGTTAGACTGAGGCTATGGCTGCTACATCCCTCCTCTCATGTTGAGAACAGCCTTGAATATGTGATCTCTCTCCCTTTGCTGAGAATATTAGAAGGCGATGATGAAATGATCAGGGCTGGGTTGGATGGGGCTTCAAGCAAGCTGGTGCAGTAGAAGTTGTCCCTGCCCATGGCAGAGGGGTTGGAACTAAATGATCTTTAAGGTCCTTTCCAACCCAAAGCATTCAACGATTCTACCAAAACCCGGCAAGGAATGAAAGTGGAGTTTTGTACAGGAACCATAGAAAGAAAATCATTGGGACTTAAATAGAAACACTGTGCCCCAAAATATGGGCCAGGCAGTTTTTTAATGTCTTATCAGAGTCAGTAAATCATTGAAAGAATGTAAAACTTCCCACTTTTCTGGTTCATCCATTTGTACCAGGGTGGTCTTTTCTGAGAGTTTGTAGATCATATTAAAGGTCCCAACTAAACCTGCCAGCTGTGTCATCCTGTGACCCACAGAGCCAGGAGGTCTCATTCTTGTGCAGCGGAGCCACTCAGCAGCTAACACTCAGCTAAAGGGAGGATGCACATTTGCCCTTCTCTCCCATCCCTGACTGTGCATGTGCATCTCCCCACCTCCACGCTACCTGGAGAATTTGAAGGAGCTGATCTGACTGAAAACCAGCCTAGCAAAAGAAATGGTTCATCCTCAGACAAATTACTTTCCTGGACAGACTCAGCTTATCCTTGCACTGAGTCCAGCAGCAAGACAACAGAGAGGGACAGAACAGCATGGCTGGCAGTGGATGGCTTCTCCCCGGCAGAGGACAGGACCCCAGCAGCCCTGATTCAATTTCACTTCAGCTGCTGTTCTCAAGCTGCACTGAAAGATTTGCAGAATTGTAACTGGGCCAAATAAAAGTATAAAGGGCAGAAACTTGGCCCAAAAACCCATTAGCCAGAAAGGATTATTAGGAAAGAAATTTGGATGCTATTTCTGTGGTCTGCAAGTTTTAACTGAAAATTACATAAGTTTTTTTGGCTTGTGTAAATCAACTTTAAAAATATCTTTGATGTTTGAGAAGCTCAGACGTGTGATAGCTGGCTCTGGCATTTTGCAAGAAGTTCATAAAAAAGCTTAAGACCATTAGTATTGGTTGTAAACTCATTCTGTAGCCTGAGAGCCATCTGCTTATCTCCAGTTTATTGCCTTCCATCTACCTTAGTGTTTTGGATGGCTGCCCATCACTGAAACAAGAGTGCCTTTCCTTCAAACTGAAGTGCCTCCTGGATTCCCTGGCTGCTCTGCAATCTTCTTTTATTACAGACTATTAGAACAGTTGTACTAGGTCATATCCAAGATCCATCTAGTCCAGCATCTATCTCATTCAGTGGCCGGAAGCAGACGTTTAAGGAAAGCATAAGGACAGGGCAAACTTCTGATGACACTTCCCTGACTTATCTCAAGATGCAATTTTATATGTTAGAAGGCCAGGAATCATAAGAGTGTACAAAGTGGGTCAGAACTTATCTCACTTCTCATTGTGGCAACAGTTTGGCTAGGAGAAAATGTGGCTGATTTTGTGACAACTACATATTCTAGCAGCATTCTAGGAGTGTCACATAGCTAGTGGTGAGGAAAAACACCTTAACGAAACAAGAAAGCTGTCTTGGTAGCAGTTACACTGTGATTTCACTTCCCATGGAATTCTGCACTGTGAAGATGATGGAGCATCTAATGGCTGTGGTCCTCAGCTCTGATATGCCTCAGTCTGGGGTTTTGATGTAGCAAAACCTGTTGGTCAATCTGCCCAAACCTCCACACCAGTGCTGCTGCCTGGAGCTGTCCTCCAGTGATTTATAGGCATCATCCTGCACACAGATCACTGTAGAAGACACATCAGAGGCAACATCCAACTATCAAAGCTGTTGATTGCACCTCGCAGCTCCAAGCTGATGCACAAATCAAGGTGAAAGGAAACCCATCTGTATTTAAATGTTCTGTCTTTCAGGAAGAAGAAGGTCCTGTTCATGACAGTAAGATTGAAATATGTCCTCTCTCCATCATGCTGCAGGGTTTGGCCCGGCTCTGCACGGCCTTGCTAGTCCCACTGGCCCTCTGCTTTGTTTCCCTTGGGCCACAGCTGCAATAACAGTATCGGTCTGGCTCCTCTGTAGTGGCAGAGGGGAGGAGGAGGGCTAAACTCTGATTTCCCTGCTCACCAGTTATTTTACTGGTTCCTATAAAATTTCACATGGCTGGTCTGCCAGGTGTATAGGGCTGTGTGACCCAGGCTGGGAGGGCTGTGCCAACACAGAAAGCCCCATAACCCATAGGAAGCCTCATAACCCATAGGAAGACTCCACAACCCAGGAGAATGCAAGCTGCACTCAAACTTTTAAAACACACCGGCTCTCAAAGATGAAAGGGAAAGGTCTGACTGTAATTGTGCCCGCTGCTATACCTACTATAACAGATCTCCTGTGAAAACAGTCACTGCCAGACTACAACAGGTAAAATCTTTACAGGTGAACTTAGAAATAATGATGCAAATAAAAGCATTTACTTTACTAGTAAAGCAGGATCAGGTTTTGCAATGCAGATGGACATGAAATAGAAAAGTTTCTTTCTAAACGTACTCCTTTTCTCTGCAGATTGCTGGATTTTCCCCCAGATTCAGGCCCATGAAGCTCCCTGGCAAACAGATCCTTTCAGAGAGCCCAGAAGGGCAGTAAAAGGATGACTTGGGAAAAGGTTTCCAAAAGCTATTCTCAAGGCACTTAACATGTAGCAGCTAAAAGAAGGACAATAACATGTGCAAGACACTCTTAATCCAAATCCCAGTAATGGAGTTACATGATAGGCTGCTGCCTCTTGCCTCTTAATTTATGAAGGATCAAGTGGTATTAGAGCCAGTCTGCTATGCATCATAAAGTGCTCATCACAGCATGTCAGCATGTAAAAAATGCCACTCCATGGAGAATAGGGAATGAATTCATCATCTCTCTTTAACTTGATATTCAAGGAAGTTGATCAGCAGGTCCCTGTCTGAGGAATGTTGTTTATGCTCAAAGAAATGGTGTGTGACTTACATGAAATGGTTTAGATATGGATTCTGGACAAAACAGAGTTTCACAAAACCAATGGAACAGTTATGTTCATTGTCTGAAAATGCACTGTTGATCTTAACTCTAAGGCAACACTATTCATTACTTTTATCTGCTCAGAAAACGGTGTTGCTATGTACTATGATCAGCATTCTGTGTTTGCAGGATTGATCTCATAAATAGTTCTTTTCCAGATATTTTCCATGATAATGCTATAGATATGAAGACCACAAAAAGTCTTAAGTTTTTTGTAAGACTAAAAAGGTCTAAGAACTTATAAATCTTTTATTCCAAGTCTGCCAAAGGAAAAAGTAAAATAGATAATTTTAAGCACTTGCCTTTGCTTAAAAGATGTGAAAATAAGTTTTATGAGTTATTTCAATTTGTCCAGAAGTTGCTCCCATAAATACTCTTCAGAAATTCTGTTCACAGAGTAATGATAAAGATGCCAAATTTACTCATCTGGGATTTATCAAATAAAATCTCCTCCTACATTTAGACAATCACTTTCAGTCTCATCCATTTAAAGTTAGGTGTCTACATCTGTGTTTAGCTTCCCACGTAAAACTGGCAGGATTTTCAGTGCTTACTGTCCACAGACAATGCAGATGCTCAGTAGTCTTCAAATTCTGCAACTCTTTTATTGCTCTATAAATAAGCCATTAGTTCAAATGTTGGTTGCAGAGGATAAGTAACCTCTTGAGCATCTGAGAAAGGGATGGAGTGGTTGATAGAAAAGCAGAGAATTCTCTTATACCATCCAAGGTATCCATTCCTCTATCTTCCTCCAATTTTCATATAAATTGCATCTTCTCTCCTTTATTTTGACTCATGGCCCTAAGGAGATTACTTTTTTTACAAGTGTCTTTTTTTTTTTTTTACTGCCACCCCTTGACGTACTTTATCTCATCTTCAGTGTTTCTACCCTATTTGTTCATCTTCCTCAAAACTCCACTGCTTTTCTTGGTGCTCTCAGGAAGCCACAGCAGAAATGTCTCTTACTTTGAGTTCCAGCATCTGCATATTGTCCTCATAAAGTCAGCTGAAGTTTGAATATTTAGGATAAGGCAGTGCTGGAGCAGAGGACAACCTGTACTTCTATAAAGAAATGCCATGTCACCTTCTTTCATTCTCCCTCTACGCAAGTCTGTGCTGAACACATGAGAGAGACTGGGGAGTTTTGTCCAAAGAACTTAATGGTGTTAACTTCTAGGTAAAAATGAGAGGCCTGAGTCATCAGCCCAGAGGATAAGCATGAGATAGAAAAGTAGTCTCCATTTGGGGAATATTTGAAGGTAAGGGCTTGTCTGAAAGAAGATTTGAAAGAGAAGAAGAGAAGTTGTCTATCTGTGAAAGAAGGGAGCCATTCTCTGAGTGAAGATGTGTGTGCAGCTCCATTTTTTATTCAAGGTAAACGCTGACCTTACGGAACAAGTATTGGATGGAATTAATTTTGCTTAATAATAGGTACTCGTCTGAGCACCGTTAAGTGAAGGAGCTAAGCTGACCTGCACATCTGCCTACCTTAGTTATTGGAGAAAGACAGGCACCTTTAGGGTGATTCACATTGCATGGTATCTCTCTTAATAATTAAAAAAGAGGCCTACATGTGGGTGGTAGGGAAACTGTGTCCGGGCTTACGACAGTATTCTCTACAGACACCTCAAAATTCCTTATTCTTGAAGGAACCTTATAATAGTACCTATAAACTGCAGTGAATGTAACTGCCTCAGCATACTGCCTACTTCTGCTAGATAAACATTTCTTGTGGGATAAGATCATTTATCTGAGGAAGGAAAGTTTCATTTAGTAACTACTATAGTTACTGTGGTTGCAGTATCATGAGATCACCCACATGAAGAAAATGTTTATTGGATTGTTTGAGTGATTGCTTCCTTTCCTGTGTTTTTGGCAAAGCTTTTGGGCAATGGAAGAAGTAAATGGACCAAAAAAGCCTTATTCACCTCTCCACCCACATTGTCAGCCATGATTATATCAGCCATGATATAATAACACATGTTTAAACATTCTGTAAGTAAGGAAGAATTTTAATGGGTGACAATGGTGGAAGCTTATGGTGTAGCTTGTGACTAATTTTGCAATGGTTGTGGAAAACGTAGTAGATGGCTCAGGGAACCAAGAGTGGGCTCTGGAATATTTCAAAAATAGCAGTGGTTTTCTGTCCAATAACGATATAGTGGTTTATTTGCTGTAGTTTCTCTTCTACTGTGAGTGACCAAAGAGCATGGCTGTGTCTATCCACCTTGTAGGGGAGGCAAAAGGCTGGACACAGGGAAGGCAGCCTTCTCACAGAGCAGGTACCTGGCTAAAGTTTGGTCTTGCCGGGGCATTGGGAGGGTTGATGGCTTTGTTGAAGGGGTAGGTAAAATTTGCACAGTACTAAGAGAAGATATGGAGGGGTGTGAGAATGTTGCCTTTGTTGGTTTGCATATGTTAGTGAAATCTGAAAGACTATGAATCCTGCTGCTAATCTGATATCATCTTTATTTGCAAAAAAAGCTCAGCTTTCAACAGCATCTTCAGTAGCAGAATATTCATTTAGTCTATAATAAGAGACATTGCTATTTGCTTTTCTCACTATTTGTACAGATCTGGTTATAAGAGGAAACCTTTCCACGACATTCATCATACTGCTATTTGAACTAATTTTAGAACTCTTCCTCAGTTACAACTTGGCTTTCTTTTCTTTTTCCATTCAATTATGAAATGTTTGAGGTCCAGCCCTCACTCCTCTGCATCGCAGGTTGGCAAAAATCCCTTGCACAGAAAGGAGCTCCCCTGATCCTGAGTGCCCTGCCCAGGGAACAAGGGATGGGGTATCACTGTGGCTGCTGCAGCTGGACACTTGGCTGTGAGCTGCCTGTCTGCTGCCCTGAACAGCACTGGAGATGTGGTGCTGGAGGACCGGCTGTGTGTCAGGAGATCTCCCTCTCTTCCTTGTAGCAGAGGTTCTTGGAGAAGATTCATGGGCAGGCAGTCCATCTGATGAAGTTCAGGCACCCAGGATGTGACACGTATCCCTCTGGACTTCCTTCAAAGTCAGGGAAGAGAAATAGGTCTTCTGACTCATCTGCAGAGGAATTTTTTCTCTTCCAAGTACTAGGCAGCACACTTCTGGCAAGTAGATGATATCTTAAACAACTGATATCACCACTTAGAGTTAGTGAAACCAGTATCCCATGTGTGTACCTGCAAGGTGGATTTTGTGCCCTGAACCAGAAAATTCACATAATTCAAGTCTAGATGACAATGACCAAACAAACAGTTTGTTGGAATGCTGCATGGTATGTACACATATACATGATGTTATTACATGAGCTTTTATTGATCTTCAGGGGTCAACTGACCAGTTCCAGCAGGGTGGCTGGGGACATGGAGAGCAACCACAAAGAAGGCAGATGTGGTGTGATGAGGTGCTACTGGTGTTGATCTGAATTTCGTTTTACAACAAAATCTGTGCAAGTCACATGCCTCAGATCTCCTGGAGGCATTCGAGTTTCAGCAGCTCAAGTGAAAATTTGTAAGAATATATCTCTTTAAGTGATTGACTTCTTTTTCTACTGCTTTGAAATTACACTTGGACAAGAGAGGAAGAGGGCTACTTGTAGGGAATTTGGAATCCGTTCTAGCTTTTGTCAGTGGGATCCTAAGCCTGTGTGCTGAAAAGCTGTCAAGTGCTTCCTTTCCCACTTTACAATTAAATATCCTTGATGTGGCCTTCAGTCCTGTGGTGCTGGCAGAAGTGTCCTGTCATTGGAAGGAAGATGTTGGAAGGTATGTCTGTATGAGGGAACAGAGCACACTTCTGAGATTCCACATCTGGTGGGGACACTCCCAAACCAAGAGGACTTAGTTCAGGTCCTTAATTTGTGCTGACTGAAGTCATGCAACAGCGCATCTGAAACAAGGTTTGTGAGACTGGGTACAGTGCCATGTGAACACAGACTGCTTTGGGACCTGAGCCATATAATATACACTTACCTTCCTTTCACCTTCATAGGGTTTCTGTGAACTTAATTCTTTTCCAGCTGAAACAAGGACAGGTTTACAATAAGGGGCTCTCTCTAGTCATCTCTAGATCCTTTAAGGCTCTGTTTGAAACCTTTTTTGTGCTTGTGCAGCAGGGAACATCCCTAACAGACTGGATAATCTGGCCTCCAGTGTCAGTGGAAAAGCAGAATCTGACCCTTGCATGAGTGGTCACATGGTGATCATTCATCCCACTAATAAGAACGTTCCCCCTAATCTGCTCTGTGTTTTCCAGTCCCCTCGAGTCACCTCCTTTTCTGCATTACTCAAGAACAGGATTATGACTGAGAGTAATTTTTTTTTCCTTGTGGAAAAAAGAAAAATCTAGAACCAGTCTATAAATAGCTGAAATCTGACTGCAGTCATGAAAGTAGGCTTCATGTGTACATACATATATATATATATGTATATATGTATACACACACACCCCTCAGGCTCTTTCTCAGTAACACTTCGTAATAATTTCCATATAATCCACAGGCAAGCTTGCATGATAGAGGGTATAGCTCAAGGTGGAAACTGCCTGTATCTACACCTCCTTAGAAGAGAAACCTTTATGGTAAGAGTGCACCGACACACGTGACATTAGACTTGGTGTCTTTGATCTTGGTCCCAAACTTGCATGATGAGTGAGATAAGCCATTATATAGCCACAACAGTGGTCAAGGATGACAATTAGCCAGTCAGTCCAGTGCTGAGTTTGTTACAGCTGAATTAAAACGCAGCTTGGAAGCAGGTGGATAAAAACTAAGAAAAAACTTCACAAAAATGGAGGTGGGGAGCTGGAAGAAAATGGGGGAGAAAACTCCCATACTTAGGAAGATGCTGCAAGAAGTTTAACAAGTTAGGGAATTTTCCAGGGGTGTGAAAGTCATTTGAGATGAGTTCTCACATGGAGAGGCCTCGTGATCTCTCCTAATGTTCTCAAGCTATTGCCTACATAAGGAAAGACTCAGACATGAGCAGCACAGAATTTCATGCCTTTTATTAGACCAAATTGTTTCTTTGTTGGTTTTTTTTTTCTGAAAAGTTCTCTGTCCGTGGCCAGAAAAACCTGCTGAAATTTCTAGGAAGTGTGAGCACTTTGTAGGACAGCTGCCTACGGGCATGAGAATACAAGGAGAGCCTGCCAGTTTTTATTTCTAGAAAGATCCTTCTAGCGACTGTTGTCATTGCTGTTCTCTTCTCTTTGACAGCAAGGGCAAATATGACCATGGCTCTGACTCCTGGGCACATAGCAGTCTGCCTGCATCCCCACACTCCAGTGGCTTCATGCCATTAACCTAATTGTATCAGACATTGGAACCAGTGAAGCCTTCAACTTTCATCTCTGGCTGGTAAAACGACATTAAACTTTGTAAAACTCAGCAATCCAAAAAAGTTTTCTGCAGACATCATTATTAGTAATTAGATTAAGGAACAGATTGTCAATCTACTGAATTTGCTGCATGTTTAGGCATCAGTTGACTTATAAATAGATGAAAAAAGTTAAGCAATTTGGCCCATTAAATGAATGTTCACATGACTGTGTTATAACTATAAATTAAAATAAAACTGAAATAAATTATGAATTAAAGTCATAGTCATGACACTGGCATTCTCACCTCTTCACATATAGCAGCTTCCACTCTGTCTGTGTGGATTTTCCACTTGCAAAATCTCAGGCATCTGCAAATCACAGAAAACTGAAAATTATTAGTATGACAAAAAGGTGCTGTTTATAGAAGCTCACTACATATTTATCATTTCCAGTTTTCCATTCAATAAACACAATTCCTGCCACAATAGGCAGTGATGAAATAGTGACATCATCCATCAATCAGTATTGATACTGTTGCGAATGAGCCTTCTGTTTTTTTCCTCTAAATGGCTTTCACAGTAAATGGCACTTCTTATAGAAGCACTGGCAATCTGAAGTGCATTCAGTTTCAGAAATTAATTCAAAGTGTTTTCTGATCATGCACCTACTCGTGATTCCTAACACTGGGTGTTTTGTGTTTTCTTTTTTTTTTCTTCCATTCAGCTACAGCTTCTTCCTTTCCTTGTTACCATATAAAATATGTATATGAGCTGGATATTATTAGTTCAGATTGTTGTCCTGTAGTGCTCAAGCCGAGGCAAGCTTAGCCAGAAGCTCCAGCTGGTGCAGAACCATATTGTAACCCATGTTATATGCTCTGCAGAGAATGAATGGGAATGTGTAGGCGAAGAAACCATGCCCAAGCCCAAGATTTTTCCTCCATTTCAGTTACAATAATCTCCAGTGTTATCTGTGGTACACAAAACAAACCATTTTCCAGGAAAAGTAAATTTTTGGAGTGTCTTAGATAGACTACCTTTAAACTTTAAGTATTTTATCCCACTGAGAGAACAACTACATGGTGTGGACTAGCTCATACACATAAGGCGTTTTTCTTCTTGTAGTAAGCAACAGTACTGCTTATTAAAGTGCAATTGCTTCACAGAGATGGTACTTCTCCCCCTGCCCAATACACAAAAAAGGCAACCAATAAAACCAAGCAGGATTATAAAAAAGATTGACTTAAATGAACAGAAGGGATTAAAGACATCTAGATTAATGACAGCACAATTCTAATCCCAAGCAGAGCTCTAGAGAGAAGAGCTGCCACCCAAGAGAAAAGGGCTGTTTGTGAGGCCCATGAGAGTGTTGGTTCTGTTCTCTGTGTTACACACAATTCATTTACAAATGGCAATATGAAATTTCCAGGTATTTTATAATGAAAACAAATCCATAGAGTTTTTTTCCTAACCTGTACTGATCCGTGCTAGTGTGTACCAAATCCTTGACTCCAGTGAGTGTTGAGTAAATCCCTTGAATCAGCTCGTCCATACCAGCTCAGGGCCCAGCCCTTAGGAGCTGTGCCTGGGCTGTTGGATGGAACAGGCTCATGTCCCCGTGCAACCATGTCTAGCTTGTGATTGTCCACACTGGCTGTGTGCTTTCTGGCAGTTTTGGCTTGTATCACCTAGAGCTCCACTAAACAGTGCACATCACAATTTGGGCAAGAGCACAGTCTTTCCAGCTGGCATAAAAGGCAAACCCGGATATTCTGGGGGAAAAAAGAGGATTTGTTTAGGTAGATGTAATCCATGCCGTATCTGTTGCCCTCAGAGCCGGGGGTCTGACCTTTCACTATCTGATGTTCCTGCACGGATGTATACGCATAACATCTAACCTAAAGTGTCCTGAATTCAGCAGCACTACAGAAATGACAGCTGTGGTGTGTGGGAACAGTCAGAGATACACAGGAGCTTTCTATAGGCTTATAAAAGTAAGGACTAACGATGCATAAGCATCAGAAATTCTTTTCACAAACAGTCTTCTGACTCCCTAAGCAAATTCCTATAAACTGTGTTTTCTGATTGCTTTGTCTAAGTACCAAAATGAATTTTCTGTCTCCTAAAGCAGTGAAGTTCTCAGTATCTGACTTGGCATTAGGGAGCAGAAATGTCTCCCATTGATCTCATTGATATTGGCTGAGAGCCAACATGAGTTTTCTGCAGAAGCAAATTCTGAGTTCATAATTGTGAGTGTTCGGCAGTTCATATCCCGTTACTGAGACCTACTTCCTCAGTCAGAGAATGTTCCCATGAGAGCCGTGTGTCCTAAGCACCCTGAATCCATAACATAAAGATTCACAATGAGCTTCTCGGAAATAAGACATAAAAAATATTCATTCATAAGAAACATTTGGATAGTAATTTCTTATGGCAACAACTGAAAACTCCCTCTTCGTTTATGTGGTGCTTGCAGCCAGAAATGTTGCGGGAAAATTGGAGTATTTAACTCCTGTTCCTGTTATGTCCTGGGAGCTCAGGGCTGCCCTGGGGACCTCAGTGCAAGCCCAGCTATAAACCACCAGGGATTACCCTCCGTGCTGAGACTGCAGGGAAGCGGTGATTTCATTCTCTTCCCTTTGTTTATCCATGGTCAATCCTATTTTTCTTCATATCACCTGTACAGACACAACCGTAGTAATCTCTACAGTTTTGTCTAAGAATACCGCCACACACGGGTGTTTAATACAGTTTTATACCTTCCGTGTACGAGCTACGGAAATGTCTGAGCCCAGCGAATATTGTTATTTCAAAATCTGGCTTAGCGCAGGTAAAAAGCCGCGTCGCTAAGAAGCCCGTGAGTGCAATCGCACGGTCGGGAGTCTAACGCGGTAACTCTGGAGGTCGAGGCTTCCATCTAGTGGTAAAACTAAAAGGTGCAAAAGGAGCGGATCGCGGGAATGAGCGTTGCTGAGGTCCTTGCGAGCATCCTCCTTCTTGTTCCAAACCATAGCTGACTGAGGAGAAGAGACGGACAGTGACAAAAGCCGGGCAACCCCCAGCATCTCCGAAGTTTGGGACAAGAAGTTTAATTCACGCAAGAAGGGGGCACAGTTCTCTGGGGTGGGATCTGTCTTTTACTGCAGGCCAGGCAGGACATCCTGCAGATGTTCTGGCAGTAGCCGAGGTACTGCATGGGCTGTGAGCCGACCCAGAGGCTCAGGCATGGCAGAAAGCAAAACCTGGTCTCTGCACAGTAACCTGGATTTTCAGATTTCCATACTCAGAAAAAAAAAAAGGGTCTGTCATGTAGAGTTAGGAGAACCACATAATTACTTCCGCAAGGATATACCAAGGAAATGGAACAAATAGAGCACTTCTTGGAAAATATAATGACGTTATAGGCTCTGCGACAGCAGGGAACTTTGCAAAGAAAGAGGTCTGTGACCTTGTGAAGGTTGGTTTTGTGAGATTAGCTTACCTATTTCCCCCTGAAACCACCTCAATTTCCCCTCAAAACCCCACCCAGCCATCACAGAACAATTTTTGATATCCACAGGCACACATCCAGGCAAACTGTGAAGACTTCTAAGTGCATATTTCATAAGCACATCAATAACCATAATGATATTCACTATGCAAAAAATGAAGAACAGTGACACTTGAGTGATAAAAGATAGTGTTCTGCATACTGTTGAAGTCAATAAGGTGAACTGAAGTGAATTAAATGGAAATATCAACTCAGTTTCTGCTGCCTCATGTTTTCAGGCAATTGGATTTCTTTTTATGCAGGGAGAATTATAGATGATATATTGCAGTTCATTTCCACTGCAGCAAATTTTTCTGGATGTTCCTGTTGTATCTGCCTAGCCCCAGCGGATGTGTTGAAGATCCTCCATGAAGTCCTTGCTGAGTGTGTTTTGACTCAGGAATGCAGTGACCTTTGCTTGCTGCCAGCTCTGGCCGCTATTTGATCTGTAACTTTGGCCTGTGCATTTCTGTAACTACCACAGTTTCCTGGAGATGCTTTTCCTGAATAATGGTTTTAGAAAAAAATCACAAGAGGAATGCTGGCTGCCTCAGTCTTTGCCACTCTGACTGTCCCTTTCATTTTGCACAAATGCTCAGATTACAGGCCTGTAAGACTCAGCTGTTCCAGTTCACCAGAGTTCACATGAATATTTCCTTCTGTTTCAGTTAACCGAGTTTCACTCCCTCCTGCCTGACCTGGAGGTTTCAGAGAAAAACATAGTTAGCACCTCCGTGTATTGCCCACCTTGGGTCAAAAGCACATGTTCTGCCACATTTCAGGGCACAGGCATAAAAAATCTCCATGTTCCTTTGAGCACAGACCAAGCTGACTTGAGAGCTTTGGGAATGTAACGAGCAGCTTAGCCTGGAAAGTGTCATTTGGATTTGCAGATTACAGCAAACACCTTGCCAAGCTGCAAACCCATTCCACCATACATGCCCACCTGTGCCTATATCTCAGTATTTTTTCTGACCTGGCTGAAATCTCACCCAGGTACCTTTGCTAAGACTTTCCAGTTTTTTTAAGAATACGAGTAGATAACAGTTTAATTATTTTTGTCCTACTTTCTTCAGTATTATTGCCGAGCCATCTCAAATGTGAACCCACTGCAAACAATGTCTACCCCAGGGACATCTCAAGTGTCCACATCTGCAAGTTGCCAAAGGGCTTCGTGTGGGCTTTTTGAATCTAGACACTCAAGAAGCAGCTACCCTGTGCCCAACAGGCTGGCAGTGGGCCTCTCTGCAGCTTCTGTGCAGCCACTGCTTTAGTATGATATTTTTCCCCTCATATTTAGATCCCACATCATAGGTCAGCTACTATGGAAGATGGTGTTAATTGATTGAAAATTCCTCAGAGCATCTAAATGAACTCTCTTTGCCCCTACAAATAGCCACACCTCTGTGTATGGTTTGACTATTCGCAGGGAGTACAGGGGAAATGCTCTTTGAAGTTTAGCTGGAAAGTAGTAGGCAAGGCTGTGCAGCCACCTCTTCTTCTCTTTCCCCAATCCTTTAAATATGTCTTACTCAATACAGACTGGCAGGGTTGTGTTATTAGAGTGGTGGAAGGTTGGGTAGGTGGGAGGTGAGTAGAGGCAGAAAATCAAATTATCCAAAGAGAAAGAATTCATATTTACCAGCAACCACATTTTATGTTAAAACTGGCAAATGAGAAAGAACAACATGGAATCTGATTTCTCCTTGTCCTTTACTGACCACTCAGAGAGAGGTGACAAAAACTACTCCTACTAAACCTGGTCAATAATTATCCTGCCTATTTTGGGTTGATTATCTTCAGGGAGCTACTTATAATCAATAAAACCTTTTCCATTCTCACAGTGCATGGAGTGATGTCAGCAGCTGCTGGAGCAGACAGCTGGTGAGGTACACTCACGGTAGCGATGGTGTTGTAGGATTCAGTTCTTGTAGGCTGTCATTGCAGGTGTAGCTGCTTCCTGCTGAAAGGGCCCTGACTGGCTCCTTGTATTCCTTAGCATGACCAAAGTTGCTTCACTTGGAAAGTGCTTCTGCAGGCGCTGAAGGAGATGTACTAGGAGATGTGTTCAAGAAACTTACGGCAAAGATAATAGTCCCCTTTTTAAAATTATGTTGTGGCAGCAGGGGCAGGGACAGGGCAGGACCGCTGTGCTTTAGGCTATATACAGATATATTTTTCTCCAGTGACATTGTGATGTGAGCAGAAAAAATTAATGTGCAAAAGCCCCACCCACTATTGGTAAGTGCTCAAGATGTATTTCTGCTATCTTTCCATCCTCCCTAGAGCTCAAATGATACGTCACTTGTACTGAGCCCCTCTTTCTCAGATATCCCAGCCAAGCTGCTCCTTCTTTGCTTCTTCACTTAAATTAACTTTGCCCTGTTTCACTGGGTTAGTAGAGCAGGAAGAAGATAAGAATGGAAAGTAGAGATCCAAGAGTGCCTATGAAAAGGTCTGTAGGTATCATGAGTAGGCCTTGCCTGGGAATGACTGACGGAGTCTGGCAGCCCTGTGACTTACCAAAAGATACACTGTCCCCTTTCATAAATCCTCCTATGGACTTCCTTTGTGGGAAGGATAATAGTGTATTAGAATTCATCTGGAATGAGAAACAGATGATCCAGTTAATTATCAAGACAGACAGGTAATTTAAATGTTTGTATAAACAATTTCTATAAACCAATTTGAAGAACTGCTGCTTACAACATCCAGTCCTCATTGAGCTATCATGAAGGAATCTGGGCTATTTATCACATTTGCCAAAGACTTCATCAATGGGTGATGGATGCGACAGGCAACAAGCTGGACATCACAATAATTCTTCAGCCATCTCGGGAACAAAGGACTCAAGAGGCGAGACAATATCTAATTCAACAAAGACTAACAAAGCTCTGAAAGGTCCTAACAGAGTTTTCACTAAAAGGACATGGATTTTTCCAGTGAAACAACCAAGGCCAACTGGTTGTTCCCTTGACCCCGTGTGACAGAAGACAAGACAAAGTTCCCTTGTCAAGCTTGTCACAGAGATGGAGTTTTTAATGATAGCAGGGTTGTTTGAGGAAACAAAAGGAAGGAGGAGGCTGGATACAGCAGGGGATAAGGGTGGTAACCTCTCACCCTCTGAAAAGGCTGCCAAACAACAGCTGTAGACATAGGTCTAAAGCAGGGTGTGTTTCACTAGTGTTCATCTTATTGCTTTGTCACAGAATGTACACAAAACTTTTCCCAACAATGATAATAATAATAATAATAATAATAATAATAATAATTTTTAAAAAGTATTGATATCTCATTTGTGTAATCATTTTCCATGCATGTCACTGCACATGAATTGGCATTTCTTTATTTTCTCATGCCTGGTAGGAGTGCAGTCACTGCTTTTGTTGGTCACAGGCTGTGCTTATGCTGCAACAAAACCTGTTCAATTAATGAAATTTTTCATGTGGTGAAAATTTATGAAGAGTGTATGTGTTCTAAGTCAAATGGTAATAGTAAGATTAAAATTTAGGTTAGATGGAAAGATGATGTTCCAGATTTACAAAAAAAATCTATTCATCTTCTGATAGGAAAGTCGATTTTCTGACTCAGCTGTTTTGGCAGGTACGTGTTGTCTGACACGGCTCAAGCATGTACCGTTAAAAATAAAGATTTACAAGTGGGCAACACATTTTACTGCATTTTCATCTGAATCAGCTCAAATGAAAATCTTTATCTTCATTCTTGAGAAACTGATTTCTCCAGTTTAATGCCTCAAAGAAGCAGTCATAGGTGTTTTAAATGCATGGTATCAGAATTGTTCTATTTTCCCATATTTGAAAACTTCCCAGAAAAGGAAGAATATCAAGTAGTTCCTGATTGCAGTTTTGGGAAGGCAGAACAGACTGTTACCTCTGTGGGCTGAAAGAGAAGATATAACCATTCTCGAGGATTCTTCTTTGCTTTATAACAAGGTCAGTTCTCCCATCTTCCCTTTTAGCCAGTAAAAGGTGGGAACCTGTGGTATTGCACCGACAATTAGCACCTCATTTAGGATTTGGAAATGCACCACCAGCTCATATTTTCAAGTATGTGTGATCTTCGAAACACTAAGTATCGTAACTACTACATATGCAGGTAGGGACGCTAATTTTTTTTTAGAACTGAGCTGTGGCCTCAGCATTCTTGCATTTTTTTCTTTCTCCTAAATATTTAACAGATTCTCTGTGTGTGTGTGTTTGTGTGTGTGTGTGTGTGTGTGTGTGTCTTTGCAGAACTTCAAGGGAATATATAAAATAGTCAGGGACTAGGGAGCAAAGTGTTGATACTTGCTGTAATGAATTGTTTACTCTGTTTTCCTCTGTTTTGGACTCTCTCAATTAGCTCTGTCCAAACAATCTGCTTTTTATGCAGCTATATACACATGGCAGAGTCCAGCAGAGGCTGACAACTGTGCTCTAATTTCTGAGCTATCTAAAATAACTCAAGTCTCAGTAACTTTACTATCCACTCACATATTTTATGTGTGGATTTTTTTTCCTTAAAAGCAAAGGAAGTGTTTTCATTTTAATTTTTAAAGCATAGTGAAATGTATTATCCTAAATGATATGATACAACAGGTTGACAAAACTTTATGATAGAAAAAGAACACGTTGTCATCTAGAGTTTGTCAGAGGTTTTCTTCTTTGAAATCAGAACTTTGTTTCAAGGATGATTTGACATTCCTTTGTATCAGTCATGATGAAATGTAACTATCAAGTAGATAGATTTGTATGCATATTGTCATGTTATTCTAAAGATAAGAATGCATTTTGATGAATAACTTATTGATAAAAATACTTCAGTATATTTATCTGTAAATTTGATTTTATGGGGTTTTGTTCAACTGTGTAGTTAATTTAGTTGAACAAAGCACGTATATTGGATTTTCTAACTTGATTTTCCTTTCCAGTTCTGATAGATCAGGAGTTGACAAAATGCCAGGGCTAGATAAAAAAAAATCAGTTTGGAGAGTGATTGGGTGTTGTTAAATGGAGCTTAGATCACTCTGGTAGCTACAAAGAAAGCAGACTCGTTGAAAGCAGAAATAGGAAAAAAGTGACTTTAAACAAAAAACACTGAGTAAATAAAGTCAGATTCAAGTAGCCAAATGAACAAGCAAGGTGTGAGCATTGCCTTGTCAAAGTCAGTAATCTTAGATGCCATTAAATATTTAGTGTGGTCTATTTGATTAGTGTGGTCTATTTGATCTGCTTCTCACAAGCTCTTTCTTTGGGAGGTCTTTATTTATGATTTAATAGCTGTCCATGAATTTGGAACTTTGAATTAAGAGAATTAAATTTTCTTCCTCAGCTGTATTTGGCATTTTATGAGTGTCTGTGCAGAAGGAAATCGTACTTCAATAAGACCCTCACTTTTAATTACCAGCTGTCTTAGGTAACAGTAGCATATTCAGTCCACAGCAGTAACTTTGGGGAAGAGACCTGTGATCTGTGGTGGTGGCTGAATTATAATTGCCCTGTTATTTACTTAGAAAGAGACACTTACAGGTACACAGAAAACAGAGTCTGACTATAAATAAATGAAACACTACTCCAGAAATATGTTTCAAAGCAAATGCTTTATAGGAAAATATCTTAAAAAGACATTTCTAAGGGCATGTCTCTTCTTAGAATACAAAGTAGAGTATATCCATTATTTCATCCTTTAAATTTTTAAATCCATGGAGCTATTTAAATTACAGTAGATTCTCTGAAGAAAACAAATTAATATTAATTTTTACAATAGGAGAGAAAGATTCTCTCTGCCCATTACCAGAGCATAGAATAAAATATTCATGTCTGAAATAATTGTGAATGACCCTTTATGACTTCAAATGAAATTCTATTATATCATGCAGTTACTGTATTGTTTCATGAATTTATTAATGCTTCCTTATTTTAACAACACCACGAACAATGGGAATGATACACATGTTGGCACAGAACGATTGTGACCCAGCAAGCTTTTAAAAAAAACTGGGAATGAGCATGTTTGAAATTGAGAACTCTCTTTAGAACCTGAAAGCTTTTTTTTTTAAATTAGTGAGATGTCAGCATGCATTTTCAGTATTTAGTTGAAGCAGGGTAGGAAAAGCTATGGCTCGTATGAAATGTTTTTCAAATCCCAGGGCATATAATCAGATTTACTCTTCACAGATGTACCTTTTCCTGTGGTTTAATCAACAGAACCTTGGGGTTTTTTTTTGGTTGATTGGTTTGTTCTGTTTTTTTCCTTTACCCTGTAGTTCATTGTAAGTCCATTTGAGCTTATATATTGATCTGCTATTGAAAGGCAATGTCTGATACTGCAAGCAGTTTCTCGGTGGAGTTACCAATGACCTTAATGATTCAAGCCTTTGTCAATATTTGCTTGATTTCCCACTGATTTTCTCGATTTATGGGTTTTCTGACTAAGACAACTAAGAGGCCTTAGAGTGTCTCTCTGAGGCTCACTGGTACTGCATCATGTCTATAAACAAAGATCAGTATCCCACATAGCAAATCTAAGTAAATTTTTATTAGGGTTATTCTGGAAAAATCTCATTTTCTTAACCTGGTAAACAAGTTGCCTGGAATGGCTGTGACAGATATTTACCTCACCCACTCAGGACAGTACATTAAAACTCCCTTACAGCCTTTTGCCCTGAGAAGTAAATCAATATGTAGATGGAATGATGATGATGATGATGAATTATTATGGGTTAGTATTGATGACCCAGAACTTTATCTATCTCAGACAGGTAATTCTGGGGAGAAAGCTCGTATTTCTTTCATAGTTCTAATGATCTATGCTAGCACAAATTCAACTTAATCTATTACCTAGCTGGGGGATTGAGCAGACCTTTGGAGAGAATCAATAATGGAATACCTCCACACAAGTACCAGATACCAAATAGCTGAATATATTTTGGAACAATGTCTAGACTGCTTTCAGCTGCAGTGGGAATTACTACTATCAGAAGGCAGAAAAAGTGGCAAAAACTTGTTTGCCTGAATTCTTAGTTGTTGTAGGGACATTTTAACTTTAGCTATAAATAAAAGGAATAAAGTGCACATTTTAAGATGGTTGTGGTGTATGTTTAGTATCCAGTTTATCAGAGTTCCCAAAGAAACAGGCACAAATTTACGTGCCAACCTATCTTTTCTGTTGAGGTCCTACAGATCTTAGGATGCTTGAGCCTTCAATCAGCACTTCCAGAGGCATTAGAAGAAATTTGCTCAGTGGTGTTTGCATGGTGATACCAATTTGATTTCAAAATAATAATTTTTTTCAAGCAGCCAATGCTTGGACAGGATCACTTACGAAAACTCTTTTGGACATGGCAAATCTGGGCATCTCTGCTTGTTTTTAAATAGCTGTTGATTGCCTCAGTTCACTACCTGCTTATCTCCAAAGCATGCATCGTGTTGTCACATAGTCACAAATACTGGCTGTGCTCGAATATGCCAAAATAGTCAAAGGTTCCCAGTACTTTCAGCCAAAAGTCAGTCACCAAACCCGCTGTATTAAATGTTCTTGTACCAATCTAGGAGGAGAACTAATGCGGAAAGATACAAATTCTTGGGTTTCTGTCTGCAATATTTTGCCAGAGGAGTGCTTTGGAAGAGTGTTTTATTTTACAGCATCCCTTACACAGGGCATCTTTGTATTGAGTGTAACAGAGCCTGACATCTGAATCCACTCGGTTCCTGGCAGCGCTGTGGTGTCAGGTAGCTGTAGCCATCTCCTGGTTACTGCCGGGTGAAACCCAGAGCGACTTCTTTCAGCAGCTGAACTCCGCTCGACAGTGACTATTCTTGCCCGCCCGGACTTTCGCCCCCGCGGAGGCTGATCCCAGCCAGCTCTTCCCGAGCATCCCCGGGCGGCGGGCGGGAGCGGATCAGCACCACGGCCAGCGCCCCGCGGCCGCCCGCGCTCGGCGCCCAGGGGAACCCAGGAGCGCGCAGGAACCGTGGGAGAGGGAATTCCTGCCTCCGTGCTGATGCTTTTTATGGGGACCAGACGCCAAACGAAAGGTCAAAGCATGATATTTGACCTCCTCAACTATATTTTAAACCGAGGGAAGGACAAAGCTCTTTCACTGACACAAATGGAATAGAAAAGAGAGTTTTGCATTACCATCATGCTTCTCACGGCGTGTTAGACTGAAAACAATTGGTGCAGCCATAGGCTTCTTTTTTCTCCTCATTACAGTAAGTGGCAAACTTTTTTGTCTGCTGAGGGCAAAGGTAACAGCTGCTGATTACCAGATCTAGTATTAAATTAAGGAGCTGAAAGAGAAAAAGTATAAAGGGGAGGAAGTGACACATTATGTTCAAAAAGATCCATTCTATATTTCACCCCAACTCCCAGCGAAGAAACGTGACAGATGACATCCCTTACTGTGATGGCTCGGGTTCTGCAGTGAGACTGATCCGCAGCACTTCCATGTATGTCCTTGGAGGTGAGCAGGAAAAAGTTAGTGAACCCCTGAAAAAATGCAGAAGTACAACCAGCATCGACTCTTGCTTTCAGCCAAAAGAGGAAGACAGAGACTGGATGTACTCTAAGACTCAGGACTGCTTGAAGTACCTACAGGATCTGCTAGCCTTGAGGAAAAAATATCTTGACAACATCAATAACTTGAAATCCATGCATATGGCTGCAGATTCTCCAGCATCCACAAAATCATCCAAAAGTGGAAAAAAGTCGTTTCTTCCACTTCCTTCTAAAGAGTCTTCTAAGGTAATTTCCAAGAACTTTTGCCATGTGCTTAGTCTTAAGCAACAAAATCATTGGAGCTATGTCACCTATATTGATTTTCTGCTTTATTGTTTTCAGCCAGTTGTCATTTTACTGTTGCATCATTTGAAATGTTGCTAAATATCTTAAGATTCTTTCTAAGTAGCGTAAAATTAGGAATGAATGATTGGTCACGGAAAGAAATGTATATGCCTGTGTTTGTGGGGGGCAGGGGTAAGGTTGGGAGAGACAAAATAGGAAAAAGGAAAAGTTATGGGAGTATGGAAAACACTATGAAAGAGCAAGCCCTGACAGACTACTTAAGTACCTCAGAGTCCTTCACTATGATTATTTATAGCTGTTAATGACTGACAAGTGCAGTAATCCCTGGATTTCCTGGCAGTTTTTTTATTGACAAAATTACTTACACAAAATAATTATAAATTCACTGAAACAAATAGGATTTTTTCTGAATGGCCAGTTAGTTTGTCAGTGACACATTTAGCATCAGTGCAAGCTCTCCTGGTAGGATGTGGGGCATGAGGAATTCTAAAGGGTTCCTTTGTTCATGAATAAGTTGGTGGCTCATTTCTAGACAGTGTAGTTCTTCACCCTTTGCTGTAATGATACTATAAAAATAATACTGGAATATCATCTTTGGTGCAGATTATTTGCGTGTATCCTAGAAAGAAAAGCTTTTAAGATTTGTATGTCATCAGGCAGTTCAGTGGTTACTTTGACTGTAGACGTGATTCAGTGAGGACAAAGCAAAGGATTGCAGCAAGTGGGATGATCTGTTTAGGTGACATGACTGCAAACGAGACTTCGACAGGAGACTCACAAGTTATCCAGTGCAGTCTTTAAACTGGATAATAATGGAGAAGGTGGGAAGAAGGAATATATGGCTGAACTTACTAATTAGGCCAGATTGACTTTAAAAAATGTTGCTGCCGTATTTAGATGTTCTGTCACAGCAGAATGTCCGAATGGTTTGTGAACTTCTGAGATTTGCTGCTGAAAATACTGCTTAAGAAAAATACCAAAAGCTCAACTTGTTTTTTGGCAAACAATTGGATCTCCCCCAGTCTGAGGCTAAGACTGCTGTCATCCGACTGTGGCCAGCTAACTCCTGTGTTCATACAGTCCTGGTACAGACTGGCATGCTCACTCGGTGAGCCATCCCCTTGGAAACAGACAGGAACATCAGCAGGATATGTCATTCTTGCCAACACAAATGGCAGGGTCACAGCTGCACGCCTCTGGCTTTGTAAAAATTAGGGAGAGGTCAAGAAGACTTTTACAAGGTTCAGACTATTCTTCTTCCTAACCACACATTTTATGTTCACAGACTGCAAGGTTTGTGTTATCACCAGGCTTGAATGGTTTTGTCCCAAGCTACCTGTTCTTGTTAAATTACTCGTCAGTGGAAATTCACTTCTTTCTCTAATCTGCTACATGGTTTATGGGAAGGTAATTTGTACAGACAAACCTGTCCTCATGGGAGTTTTAATCCAAAGATCCTTGAGTCCTGGACTACAGACTGACCATGGATCCAAAATGCGCCCCTTGTGTCTAGTGGGAGAAAAGAATAGAGAGGTGGGTCAGATGCTGGGAGTACGTAGGCATTTCTTTAAAATGCCTTTTAATCAATAAGGGCTTAGTCATAATAGCAGTCACTATTTCCAGTAGATGTGTGGTAGCAGCTATCTTTTAGCACTTCTGGGGATGTCAATCAACCTGTAATGTCAGTAGGGGAATCAGCTAGTTCATCTCTCTGCCTCCACAGAACAGGGAACAGGCTGGCCCTTCAGAGGTGTGACATGGCACGTATCCTTTGCTCTCTTTGAAACCCAGGGCAGCAATTCTCTGAGCTGGCATTGCAGCCTGACAATACACCTGACTTGGACTTGCAAGGAAAATGTATGTCCTTTCATTAGGCAGAGCCTGGCAGGAATTATTCATCCCATATGTACCTTCAGAATCACTAACCAAGGTTTTATGACTGCTTCAGCATTTACAGATAGGCATTTGCTTTTTTATCAAGACAGGCTCCTAATTTTAAACTGTGTGGCTTTCCTGTGGGAATTATCACAGTGTTGAATGACTCATATTTTAGCGCACAACATCCTTTTTCATTTCAAAAAGACTTCAGCAATTTAGATCTGGATTAATTTCACCTAACCTAGGCATTTTAATAAGATGCTTAAATTAGAAACAAAGTTACCCCACAATTCCTTTTCAGCTGAGAGAAAGAGCTGCCTGCAGAGGAGGGTTCAGCCTACTTAAGGCCTGACTCATCTTCTGAAGGTACTGGAGCCCAACATTAATTACAGAAGGAACCCTGCATGACTACATTTCTAATGTGTGCCTCATTAGGAACCTAGTGCTAGGCAGAATAAATTTGGCCACAAAGCCCAGCTGTCACTTAGCTACCCGATTAAATGGTCTGGTACCTGGATTCTGAGGGATTTTGTAATACCTGGCTAGCAGTGCCCAAGTGGAAGATAGTTGGGGTTGAACATGTAACAGGATGGGTATTTGTTAGACTGCCGTCCTGCTTTCTTTGATTTCTACACTGTGGAGTAGCCTGGACCTGTGTTCCTCTTCTGACAGCCTGAAGTACGGCATCAAATACATCTTTCTTACAGAGTTTGCTCATTAAGAAACCATTGCGCCCAGCCCTTGACTAACATCTTTCTCTTTTGTCTGATCAACAGGCACCCATGGAAAGAAAAAGCCCACACCCCAGTTCAGATGAAAGAGAAGCAATAGCTTTCTTTGACTCGGTCATTGCAGACCTGGATTCAGAGAGATGGCGGAGAGTTCCTGATGTGGATCTGCCAAATGTGGATGTTGATTTTGATGGTGCGGTATAAACCAGCCAAATATGATGGCTTTTTTGTGTGCAGAGGGTAGAGGGAGGAACAGCATTGTGAGATCACGTTTGTTTAATTAATTTATTTAATTAATCAATTGTCCTCTAGTTTTGCTTCCCAAATCTAGGACCATTACACGCAGTATGTGAAATTACGGTAATACATTGCCTGTTCCCTGTTGAATGTGTGCAACTATTTTATCTGTGGTCATTACATGGCAAAGGTAGAATGTGTAGTGTTGGAATAGTGCTTGCCTTCTGCTCAGGGATGAGCTCCACCCTTGCATCTCTACCTCAAGCTGTCTTTGGAGGAGAACTATAAAAAGTATAAATGTATTTTTTCTTCTTTTTTTTTTTTTTTTTTTGAGAAATGGCTGGATGATTCCTTCCCAATTATCAAAAAAGAAGTCATTTAGTGATTAGGCTAAATAACTGGAAGTTTCCATCAGAAAGGATGGGATTGCCCAAAGAAATGAAGATGTGCCGATCTAAGGTCATCATCTCTCCTGTATAATCAGTGGATGGATATAATTATTTCTCACCTTTGCTTCAGGCTAAGGTGAATATCTGAAGCAGGTCATTTTAGCTGTGCCAAAGGAGTGTATTTGAAGGGACTAGCTCTCACATATGTGTTTATGCTGCAGGTGTTGAAATTCTAGATAAGATGAATCCCATCCCAAGTCATATCCTGCAGTGAAGCAAGGTTTGTCTCTTGACCTTACCTCCAGGAAGGACCCAGCAAGCACCCCGTTCTCTCACTGTGCAGATAAAAATGTCACTGACAAACCGTTAATCCCAGATGTTCTTCTGTCTTTCAGTTGCTACCAGTACGAGTGAACACAGTTTGCATTCAAACTGGATCCTTCGTGCTCCCCGGAGATACTCACAAGATACTGCCCAAGCAGCTAAGGCTGCAAACCAATCTCAGAGAAACAGCCAGCGGAGAACCACTGGCTCTAGGAAGAGGTTGGAAAGGCATCCCATGTACTTGCCCAAAGCTGTGGAAGGTGCATACAGCACTTTAAAATTTAAGCCTAAAACACGCAAGAAGGAATGTTGAAAGAAGAACGTTCCCTCTTCATTTGAAGACAGAATATATGAAATCAGGCATGGAAGACCTGAATTTTTTTTTTTAACCTCTGATCCGTCGCTTACACTCACTGAAGGTTCTTCATGGGGGACATATTTTAAGCCATGGCTATTCCAATGTTGGACTCATATGAGGGTTAACTCATCAAATTTGCTGTGCCTAACAATACTGCTTTGTCATTCAGCTTTGGGGGAACTCCAGCTTGACAAGCCTTTTTTTCTAGTGCTGTCACAGAAAGCAATGATTCAGAGATTACCTGGTGCAGTAATTTTTCTTCTGACTCCAGTACTGCAAAGCAGTTCAAGGAATTCAGCAAATATGCTGGAGCTTTTTCAGCAGTGTTTCCAATGTCAGAGCAGTGAAGCATAATTTTCTCCTTCTGTTGCTTGTGAAAATTTGTACGTGCCATCATTGACTCTATGTTCTGAGAGTATAGTGCAGCACCGAGATGCACACAGCCTGTGGTACGAGCAGAAAAGAGCTGCAGTGAAGGAATCAGCTTTAGAAGCTTGTGTTTGAGGGAATAGTGTGCTCCAATAGTGTGTTTCCTACTCTGCTTGCTAGTGGAAATGGTTCTGTTGTTGGATACATCAAAGGATTCACTGCATGAAAAAATGTATGCAACTTTTTTCATATGGTTACACCATGTGCTAGTTTTCATCTATTTTAACACCCAGCTGATGAATCTAGACATGCCAGTGTACGCAATAAGAGCTTAATGTCATGGAGAACATTTTGTGAATAAATTGGAGCAAAGGTTGTTCTCAGGGGCAGAAGACAACTTTCAGACAAAGCCACCACATCACCTTTAGATTATACCCAATATTTGGAATTCTGCTGCTTCATCATTAAAGACAATATCTTAGGACAAATGCAGTCTGGAAGTGTTCCTCTTCATCTTAGAGGTGATATGTATACCATGTGATACTTGGAATCAATGAGACCCAGCTCTGCCTGTTTTACCCAGCTCATACTTTGTCTTAAGAATTTGCTGAGGTATTTGGGATCAAGCTTTTGCTTACTCTGATTTTTTTTCCTTCTGGCATCATTCAGTTGGCACTGGACTATGACAGATGGATCATGGCAGCACTGGTATGACCAGCTGGTGATTTGCTAGTGTTTTCTTCTTTCTATGATCAGTAGTTTTTGTGTCCGCAGACTTGGATGAATTTCCTAAGGCACTGGCCACCAATATAGCCCATCTGATATACCAAAACCTCCATAAACCTTGTGCCCTCACACAGAACTTTTGGCAGGTAGCATTTCTTGCTGATTTCTGTTCTCAGTCTTTGGGACTGAGTTATTCAAACAGCATTTCTGCCATGAGTTGCAAGCATCTCTCCGAACTTAATGATCTAGGCCACTTTCTGTCATAAGATAGGAAAGTGCCAAAAAAACATATGTTCCTCCATTCAGAGCTGGCATCTCCTTAAAGCATTTTGATTCTTTTTCTAGTGATGTTTGTGAAGGGGAGGGAAGAATTGTTTCTGTAGCACTTTAATGGAGGTGCTTTTGCTGCTCTTGGCCGAGTTTGCATCCTCTTGAAAATGACGAGTTTAAACAACATAATTGATACATACTCAAGAAGAGTTTAAATTAAGGTCTAGATTTTGTCTCCCTGCTGTTGGTGCTTTTCACAATAGCCTGTATTCTTTATATTGTGTTGCTGCCTTTGTACCTCCCCAGTCCTGTACTGTCTGCCCTGAGCTGAATGCCCTTAAAACTATTCTGCCTCTGAATGTGATCACTGAATGCCACTCAGCCAGGTGGGATAGCCAGAGCACAGCATGTTCCAAACACACCTCTAGGTTCCGGCATGCCTCAAGGCTGCAGTTCTATGTATGTGTGAGAGAAGAGGGACAGTGCTCAAAACTGTACATTTTTGGCAACTGTCACCCTGAAACTCCTCTCCAAACAGAATTTCATACTGAAGTTGCCGAGGAACATTTTTACTGAGTGTGTGGGCATCTTTTTGCTACTAGAACCTGCAACATGGATGGGTGCTGACAGAAAATCTCACCATCTTGTTTGAGTTACTATAACAGAATTAGGCATGTGCATAATTAAAATACTGATGAAAAGAAAGAAGAAAAGGATTCCAATGTTTTTCTGCCCTGGGCTGTGTTTCACGTTCATAGTGCCAAGGTTTTATGCATTGGAGTAACTGATCTCTTTGCTATTGTTTTAAGAATGCATTTTGATGTGCAGAAGCAGACTGCTTCAGCATGTGTGACCTTCCCTGAGACCTCTTGTCTGTCCTTGTAAAACAGAGACATCTCTGGTCATCTGGTTGTGACAGAGGGTGAGGGTCCCCCTGCTGTCCAGCACAGAAGCTTCAGTGTGAAATTGGGTTTGCTTTTATGAATAAAAGATGAAGGGGGGAAAATCAGATTTGTAATTTCAATTTGGATTCTGTGATTAATTTTTTTCCCCTTTTCTTAAGGGTCACTTCAAGCCAGTCATCGTCTTAGGAAATTCTAATTAAGCAAGTAAAATAAACCAGTTTTTCTCTGAGAACATGTTCTATCATCTATCCCATAAATGCAGGCACCTTCCTTCCTTCTTTTAACATAGTAGCCCTTGTATGCTCCTCACTGAAAATGGCTCAGCCCCAACAGAGCTACGGAGAGCAGTCCCTGCATCTTAGGGCACTCTCTGGGGAGGTGCGAGCTGAGGGCTCAAGGGTCTTGTGCTACCCTTGCTAGCACAGGCAATTAAGCACAAAGGGAGCAGAAGAAAGGAAAGGGGAGCATCTCCATCCCCAGAGTCAGCTGCCTCCTCAGAGAAGGATTTAGTGTGGATGGCAGCACCCTCTGTATTAGCCCCAGACAGAACCCTGCCCCTGCCTAGCACTGGCTCACCCCGGACAGCTTTCCACACAGTTTCCAGGAGAAGTTGGTTGCCCTACAAACGTGCTCCCCATCTGCTCTGAATCATTTCCTCATGGCTTCGCAGGCAGAGCTTTCTGCATGGACACTGAAGGGACTCTCTCTGCCATGGGTATGTCCTCTAAATAACCTCGCTGCAACATGCAGTTATTTTCAGGCATTGCAACCTAGAAATGAAGCACCTACTAGAGGTGTTCTGACAATGCCAATCACACAAAAGAGTTGTTCATGACCGGCAGAGCTCGGTATGACCTAGATCTTCTGAAGAGATTGTCAGTGAGCTCTTTGAGTCACACCCCCAGGCCATGGTAATGAAGGGCATCAACCAGGAGCTCTATCGATCAAGGCTGCTGTGTGCGAGTGTTCCCTGCAGCACTGATCCCCAAAAGCTCTTTCTCAGAGTGCACTGGAATAATAGGCAAGATTTGCGAAAGCATTTCTGATTTTGTTGTTCTAAATCCAGCTCAGCTGAAGTATTAGGGTATGTCAGGTCCCTCCTAGCTCATGTCATTGCTGAGTACTAGCTCTGAAGGGGCCCTGGCTACAAATTTCTGTGACACCACATCCCCAGCTGTCTTTGAGAAACTAAAAACACTGTGTACAAGAATCCAGCAGCTGAAGAGAGGTGAAGTCTGTTGAAGAAATCATGTCCTGGAGGATTCAAAATAATTTTGTCCTTTTGTGTTGAGCAACTCAGTGTAACCACGATACACGTAAGCAAGGTGAAATTGTAAGGGTCTTTGGCAGAAACAGAAGAAATATGGGCAGCTAATGGAAAGCTGTCAGCTGGACAAGATGTATGCTCTGGTTTGAATCTTGCAGTGCCATAAACTTATGATGAAGGCAGAAGGTGTCAGCATTGCCTTGAGTAATGCAGGAAGTCCTCCGAGGTAACGCACAGAAAAATACATGGTTATCTGCTGCTCCAGCTTTGAGGGGGTGTATTAAAAATATTAGATTCGCACCTAGTGGGTGTCTTGAAAATTTTCACAGCTGTAGGGTCAGCTTGTTGTTCTGCTTGGGTAAATTTGGGAGAGTGTCTGCTATGATTTCATGGTGGGGCAGGTCCACAAGGAGATGAAAGCAGTATGAAGCTGACCTGTCACAGCAGGACGTGTTTAGGAGGCTTTTGCCAACTTTGGGGCCTGTTGCTCTGAATTCTGCCCATGGTAAAGAGAAACCAAGCTGCATAAAGCCAGCAGAATGACTCTTTGACTATTGTGAGTTTAACAGGTAGAAAAACATGTTCTGGAAGAATTTTGAGGACAAATCATGACAAACGAGCCCAGCTGCTTCAGACCAGACTGAGAAGCAGAAGCTACAGCCTGTTGTTTGATTAGCAGCAATTTAGTGCACGGTGACAAGTTTTCTACTACTAGGCTTGTCATATTAAAACATTGTCCATCTTTTACAAGGCAAGACCAGGCATCACCACCCGAATGACTCAGTGATTATGATACCCTGACTCCTCACAGAAGATGAGGTAACCTATTAGAGAAAATATAAAAAGAATTTATGGAATTAAAAGTGATGTATTCCACCCTTCTATTACAGTGAGATTGAGAAGGGAGCAAGACTTTACCAAAAAGCTTATGGGCACTGATAGGGAGACGTGGCACATGACACCGAAGTAAAATGTGTGATTGAGTACAAATCTTCCACAATTTAGTGCTAGGGACTGTCACTTACAGCGTCAGCTCTTGAAGATTTATAGAAAGGTAGCTAAAACTGTGCCTTGGCCACACGGTGGCAGTTCATTCCTAGCTATTCTGCAGCCCTCCTATTTCTGTGAACAACAAGAGAACTGAGGATGAAAGTAAAAGGGAAGTTTTGTCCTGCTTCATCAAGAGACAGTCAGTGTGTGTATTTGTTATTCCCTTCTGGGCTCCTTATTTCCCAGGCAGTTGTTTGGCAGTTTCCAATCAGCACTAGTTCTTTAAATGAGCTTACTTTTCCAGGGAGATGATTTCCTTAGGATATAAATAGCCATGACATCACAGGGGACACTGAGACCTCAGTAAATCATGGCTGAGACGGTGACCACTTGCCTTTGACTGTGTCTGGAAACAAATGGACAAAGTAATGTCCTCGCTAGGAGTAATGCACTCTAAGGTACAGAACATACAAAGACGGATTAAAAATAATAAGCAGAGGAATTTAAGATTCAGAAGTTCAGTCTTGAGATAGGTCTGAGCTAAGGATTCTGACCTGATTCTGGAGTTTCTTCCAAGGCCCAGGAGAATCAATATATGAGGTTTCCAGGTTCTTGGGGTCTGTAATGCTGTTATTCCAGAATTTGCTAATCCAAGCAGTTTGGTTAGTAAAAAACTAACCTGCTCCTGCTCCTGCATCAGCTGCTGCTGTGTCTTCCAGGGGTATGTTTATATTTAGGGCATGAACACTAGACTTCTAGATTTTTTTTCCTCTGTTTTATGCCAAAATACTAATTTACAGGAAAAAAAAAAGGAAGATGTCTTTGCACTGTTTATGGCTACAAGTCAGCAATGGAAGATTTAGATGGCTCTGTGGTCTCAAAATGCTCAGACTAATACAGTTCCCTGCATTAAAAAGGCCCATCAGCATTGGCACTGCTCACATGCAGGCTCTCAGTCTGTGCCTGGTTGTGGCTTGGTGTGACATTGTGTCCTTTTTAACTAACAAGCCAGCTGCCGTCATATTCAGGTATTTATGTGTGGGACAGCAAGGGGAGAAGGGGCTTGATCAAGAATAAACGCGCTGTTCCTGAGTTAGAGCTAGCTTTAGTATCACTTCACTGAGAGAACTGATTCATGGCATTCTTGCCCTTCAATAGCTTCACTTTGCAGTTTCCAATATGCAGAATTAATTTTACCACCCTCACATCAGGGACACAGATCATCGCTGTGCCAGGAGAGCAAGGAGTTTGGTGGAAGGACTCTGGTGCAAGCAGAGCTGACCTGTAATTACAGTTGAATAAACCCAAGTGAGTACACTTGGGGCAAGATTTGCAGTCACCCTTAGTGGGATTTTCAAAAGGCACGTAACTAGCATCAGTGGGAGTAAAGTGACTCTGACAAATGCACTGGTGCCTGACTGCTTCTGGAAAAGCTGGTCTGGAGCCAAGCTTGAGCAAACACAGCTTCACTTCTAGGAATTAAAGTAGACTCACGAGAAGTCCAGAATTAGCCCAGTCTGTCTGCCTCTAAGCCTACTAACTTTAAGCCCTTGAGTTGTGTAATTCTGAGAGAAAGGACTGTCCCACACCTCTGTCAGATTTCTGCAGCCCTTGCTGCTCTCTTCCTACAGGGCTGTGGTTGTTACTGATCTTCCCATTTAATTTGCACCCCAGGAATTTGTTGACAATGTTCCTCGAAGCTCAGTTACTCACAAACCCAAAATTTCTATGAAAGCTGTGTGAATTTGAGAAATGCTGCTGCTCTTATATTCACACGGGTATGTCTGAGGGCTCTTATAAGAGGCGTTCAAAACTGTACTATTAAAAAAAAAAAAAAA